>CM024240.1:48241802-48342470 GCA_013421045.1 Propylea japonica
AAGGGCGCATAGAAACCAGCCTGCAGATTTCTGGAATCCACAATGGAGAGATGGGTATATTATGACAGCGGAAACAGAAAGTCTGTAAAGAAAAATTAATTGCTAGATATGGCCATGTTTATTAAGATACGAGAAGAGATTGTTGTAGAGAGACTACACCTTTGTCAATTCAGTAATCAGAAACGTTATATGTAATTCAGGAAAGCAAATTGAGTTCGGAGAATCGCTTGATAATCAGAAAATAAAAAGAGAATTGGAAATTCAGAATGAGATTTTTATGATCAGAAACGGTCATTTGAATTTCAGAATAGGAATATGTATTTCAGAAATAGAAATTGTAATTAAGAATTGGTATATCAGAATCACACAAATATGTATTAAGACTCAAGAGGTATATCTCTGTTTTCCTTAAATCAAATAAATATAAATCCATATCCACACTTTCGTTGTGCATTTATAACTCAACAACGCCTTTATCGATTTGGCTAATTTTAGTCTTGAATTATTCGTGGAAGTCCAAAGAAAGGTTTTAAGTATAGAAATTCAAAAGAAATCTTGGAAAACTGAAAACAACATTACAGATTCTATATACAAATTCATTTTCAGTGCCATCGTAGGTCGAATATAATCTAAAAAATGTAGTCGTTTTTCAGTACTACGAATGCAAGGCAGTTTTCCTAGTTTTCTATACTATATAATCTTTGTTTAAATTGTCACAGATGGCAAACCTTTAAAAAATTGAGAGGTGTCAATTTTCTACGGATTGAATAGTTGTGGAATAATATAAACATTAACATTATGTTTTTGTAGTGGCTTTTGTTGAGCAGTATCATAGATTCGAAATTAGAGAAAGTAGTTAATTTTATTTTTTTGTTTTATTTCGAAGATTATAACTATGCTCATACGTAACGAAGCACGTACCAGGCAGTTTTGTATCTTTCTATACTCTATAATCTTTGATTGAATTGTCATAGAACCTGTAAAATTTTTGAGGGGTGTCAATTTTCAACGAATTGAAATAGTTAGTGAAATAATATAAACATTTACATTATGTTTTTGTAGTGGCTTTTGTTTCATCCATCAGAAATTAGAGAAAGTAATAATTTAATTTTTTGTTATTTCGAAATTCTTACTATGCCTTATACGTAGCGAAGCACGTACCGGACAGCTAGTTATGTATGTAATTCAAATTGCCACAAGAAATCATTCTAACTAGAGGTCTCCAAATAATAATTATTGTTCTCGTGGGCATTATCGACTCTCGAAGTAGGTAGATACTTCAAAATGTCCTCTGCTCACTACCTATGAAATTAGTTTTTTGAAATTGAATTGGTAACTTTTAAATAACAATTTTCCTTAACTGAAATTCAATATGCCGTTTCTGAATTACAACTTTGTTTTTCTGAATTCCAACTTCCTAATCTGTATTAACATTTGCTTTTTCTGAAATACATTTCTCTTTTTCTGAAATTTGACTGATTTTCTGAATTACAAATGTAGAAGATGTTGTTACTTTTGTTCAGGAGTGAATTGCTCAAGTTGAAGAGTGCAAGTTCTGCCAGGGAGGGAAAAAATATTGAATATTTCAAAACATTGGAACTATTATCAAATATGGCAAAAAAGGAATTATGCATGTGGAAGGCGTAGCAAAAAATTTTCAGGCCTGCAATGAATAGGTTGTGAATGCAGAAAATACCCCCGCCTCCTCTAACTAAATAATCCGGAGCATTTGTACAGCACAGAAAAGCTCGGCATGTACAGCGATATAAAAGCGTTCCTGATGCTAAACCTTGCAGCGCAAAGCCTCTCATCTAGAGGTGTTAATGAAGAGAACTCTTTAGAAACGAGAAGGCGATAAATTCAAGGGCGCATAGAAACCAGCCTGCAGATTTTTGGAATCCACAATGGAGAAAGATGAGACTTATGGGTATATTGTGACAGCGGAAACGGAAAGTCTGGAAAGAAATAATTAATTGCTAGATATGCTATGTTTATTAGATACGAGAGAGATTGTTGTAGAGAGACTACACCTTTGTCAATTCAGTAATTCAGAAAACGTATATGTAATTCAGGGAAAGCAAATTGAGTTTCTGAGGATCGCTTGATATTCAGAAAATAAAAAGGAGAATTGAAATTCAGAATGAGATTTTTATGATCAGAAACGGTCATTTGAATTTCAGAATAGGAAATATGTATTTCAGAAATAGAAAATTGTAATTAAGAATTGGTTTATCAGAATCAACAAATATGTATGAAGAGGTATATCTCTGTTTTCCTTAAATCTAATATATTAATGCCACATTCGTTGTGCATTATAACTCAACAACGCCTTTATCGATTTGACTAATTTTAGTCTTGAATTATTCGTGGAAGTCAGAGGAAGGTTTTTTAGTAGAGAATTTTTGAATTTTCTCTTGGAAATCTGTAAATCTTGGAAACTGTTAAATCAACATTACAGATTTTATATACAAATTCATTTTCAGTGCCATCTGTAGGTCGAATATAATCTAACAAATGTAGTCGTTTTTCAGTACTACGCATGCAGGTAGTTTCCTAGTTTTCTATACTTATCTATAACTTTGATTTGAATTGTCATAGATGGCGAACCTGTAAAATTTTTGAGGGGTGTCAATTTTCAACGAATTGAAATAGTTTGTGAATAATATAAACATTTACATTATGTTTTTGTAGTGGCTTTTGTTTCATCCATCAGAAATTAGAGAAAGAAATAAATTTAATTTTTTGTTTTATTTCGAAGTTTCTTACTATGCCTTATACGTAGCGAAGCACGTACCGGACAGCTAGTTATGTATGTAATTCAAATTGCCACAAGAAATCATTCAAAATAGGGGTCTCCAAATAATAATAATTGTTCTCGTGGGCATTATCGACTCTCGAAGTAGGTAGATACTTCAAAATATGTCCTCTGCTCACTACCTATGAAATTAGTTTTTTGAAATTGAATTGGTAACTTTTAAATAACAATTTTCCTTAACTGAAATTCAATATGCCGTTTCTGAATTACAACTTTGTTTTTCTGAATTCCAACTTCCTAATCTGTATTAACATTTGCGTTTTCTGAAATACATTTCTCTTTTCTGAAATTTGACTGATTTTCTGAATTACAAATGTAGAAGATGTTGTTACTTTTGTTCAGGAGTGAATTGCTCAAGTTGAAGAGTGCAAGTTCTGCCAGGGAGGGAAAAAATATTGAATATTTCAAAACATTGGAACTATTATCAAATATGGCAAAAAAGGAATTATGTATGTAGAAGGCGTAGCAAAAAAAATTTCAGGCCTGCAATGAATAGGTTGTGAATGCAGAAAATATCCCAACTCCTCTAACTAAATAATCCGGAGCGTTTGTACAGCACAGAAAAGCTCGGCATGTACAGCGATATAAGAGCGTTCTGAGGCGAAACCTTGCAGTGCAAAGTCTCTCATCCAGAGGCATTAAAGAAAGAGACTCTTTAGAAACGAGAAGGCACATAAATTCAGAGCGCATAGAAACCAGCCTGCAGATTTCTGGAATCCACAATGGAGAAAGATGAGACTTATGGGTATATTGTGACAGCGGAAACAGAAAGTCTGGAAAGAATATTAATTGCTAGATATGGCTATGTTTATTAAGATACGAGAAGAGATTGTTGGAGAGAGACTACACCTTTGTCAAATCAGTAATTCAGAAAACGTTATATATGTAATTCAGGAAAGCAAATTGAGTTTCTGAGAATCGCTTGATAATCAGAAAATAAAAAGGAGAATTGGAAATTCAGAATGAGATTTTTATGATCAGAAACGGTCATTTGAATTTCAGAATAGGAATATGTATTTCAGAAATAGAAAATTGTAATTAAGAATTGGTATATCAGAATCAACAAATAGTATGAAGAGGTGTATCTCTGTTTTCCTTAAATCTAATATATATAATCCATGCCACTTTTCGTTGTGCATCATAACTCAACAACGCCTTTATCGATTTGGCTAATTTTAGTCTTGAATTATTCGAAAGTCAAAGGAAGGTTTTTTAGTAGAGAAATTCAAAAGAATGTTGGAAAAACTGTAAAATCAACATAACAGATTTTATATACAAATTCATTTTCAGTGCCATCTGTAGTCGAATATAATCTAAAAATGTAGTCGTTTTTCAGTACTACGAATGCAAGGCAGTTTTCTAGTTTTCTGTACTATATAATCTTTGTTTAAATTGTCACAGACGGCGAACCTTTAAAAATTTGGAGGTGTCAATTTTCTACGGATTGAAATAGTTAGTGGAATAATATAAACATTACATTTTGTTCTTGTAGTGGTTTTTGTGAGCAGTATCATAGATTCGAAATTAGAGAAAGTAGTTATTTGTTTTATTTCGAAGATTAATAACTATGCTCATACGTAACGAAGCACGTACCATGCAGTTTTGTCTCTTCTATACTCTATAATCTTTGATTGAATTGTCATAGATGGCGAACCTGTAAAATTTGAGGGGTGTCAATTTTCAACGAATTGAAATAGTTTGTGAAATAATATAAACATTTACATTAGTTTTTGTAGTGGCTTTGTTTTCATCCATCAGAAATTAGAGAAAGTAATGAATTTAATTTTGTTTATTTCGAAGTTTCTTACTATGCCTTATACGTAGCGAAGCACGTACCGGACAGCTAGTTATGTATGTAATTCAAATTGCCACAAGAAATCATTCAAAATAGGGGTCTCCAAATAATAATAATTGTTTCTCGTGGGCATTATCGACTCTCGAAGTAAGTAGATACTTCAAAATATGTCCTCTGCTCACTACCTATGCAATTAGTTTTTTGAAATTCAATTGGTAACTTTTAAATAACAATTTTCCTTAACTGAAATTCAATATGCCGTTCTGAATTACAACTTTGTTTTTCTGAATTCAACTTCCTAATCTGTATTAACATTTGCTTTTTCTGAAATACATTTCTCTTTTCTGAATTTGACTGATTTTCTGAATTACAAATGTAGAAGATGTTGTTACTTTTTTCAGAGTGGAATTGCTCAAGTTGAAGAGTGCAAGTTCTGCCAGGGAGGGAAAAAATATTGAATATTTCAAAACATTGGAACTATTATCAAATATGGCAAAAAAGGAATTATGTATGTAGAAGGCATAGCAAAAAAATTTTCAGGCCTGCAATGAATAGGTGTGAATGCAGAAAATACCCCGCCTCCTCTAACTAGTTGATAGTTGATAGTTTAAAGAGGGGTTACAGTTCACTGCGACCTTAAGGTCTATTGTGCCCCCACAGAGCTGAGAAACGAGAAGGCGCATAAATTCAAAGGCGCATAGAAACCAGCCTGCAGATTTCTGGAATCCACAATGGAGAAAGATGAGACTTATGGGTATATTGTGATAACGGAAACGAAAAGTCTGGAAAGGGGATGGAAAGTGTAATTCAGAATAGTCACTTGATATTCAGAAAAGGAAATTTGAAATTCAGAATGAGAAGTGTATAATCAGAAACGGTCATTTGAATTTCGGAATAGGAATATTTATTTCAGAAATAGAAAATTGTAATTAAGAATTTGTATATCTATGTTTTCCTAATATTATGTAATAATGATAATGGTTGTCGTGGACATTTTCGGACTCTCGAGTACGTACGAAACCTTGAAGTGCAAAGCCTCTAATCCAAAAGAATTAATGAAGAGAACTCTTAGAAACGAGAAAGCGCATAAATTAAAGGGCGTATAGAAAAATCAGGCTACAGATTTCTGAAATCCACAATGGATTGTGACATCGGAAACGAGAAGTTTGGAAAAAAGTGATAGATCACCAGATATGGCTGTGTTTATTAAGATATGAGAAGGGATTGTTGGAAACAGAATAACAAAATGTTCCAAAAATTTCAAATTTAACAGAAGAATAAAGGATTGCGAATCAATCTCTTTTGCAGTTAGATCATATTGACAGAAAGCTTTTATGCAATCAGCAAATCGAAAATCTTCTGGGGATGAAAATAGGTTGTTCGCATGTGTCCTTCGACATTGCAGAACCTTCAATAAAAGCATAGAGAAATTGCATTGTTTTATTCAATATGGGCGTTCTTGTTTATTTTCATTCAATTCATTACTTATAACAAGACATTATTATTATGTGTTGGCAAAATGGCGAATGCACAGATCAAACTTTGTATGCTTTCACTCTTCGCAGATATTCAAATTTGGATAGTTGGAAACACTTCGTGCTAACATAACTGTGAGTTTCCACAAACAACGCGCATTGTTTTTCTTCATTCAACATTCTATTAATTTCTTAAAGCACAACCAGATGATGTGTTGCAAAATGGCGAATGCGCCAGTTAGACATATTATTCATCAATTCAATGTTTCAAGTAACCTAAGAAATAATTATGGATATATTGTATTTCATGAAATTTAAAATGATGATCAATAGAATACAAATATAACAATATCGGAAGAATGATGAAAGTCTTATTTATGTGGCTATTTATGTCGACAATGGAATTTTATTGGGTAGTATGAAGAAATGTTGATATTATTCAATGTAGAATTCATGATGAAAGTCATACGCTGAAAAAACAATTTAAGGGATGGATGTTACTCAAAAATCCGATGGAAGTCATTTAGATCAATTTGAATTTGCAAAAGGATATTGAAACAGTATGGAACGGCAAATTACAGAACTTCAGACACACCTATTGCAATCTCAAAAGCAGAGGAGTCAAGGAAGTCTACACATACCTACCCGCACCGGGTAGGTATAAAGAGTTTTTTTTCTCGACAAAAACAAGACATAAGTTGGGTATGAAACTAGAGTTATGGAAAATCCAACAGACAATGATATAATAAATGTGAAGAGACCACTGAGGTTTCTGAAAATGGCTCATTATATTATATATTATTATTCTTTCCTAAAAATGTAGTTTTGATTAAGGATACCAATCCTGTGTAAGTTTCAACAAAAAATCAATGTATGTAATATCAGTTATATCTGAAACCTTCTCGAACTCAAAAAGAGTAACGAGCACCTCAGTTTCGGAAACTCAATAAACGTATAAGAAAGCCAAAGCACAATCGGTTCATTAATGTTAAAACCAACGGTTGTTGGACATCCGGCTAGAATAACGCGGTAACTGGCCGTACATAAAATAAACCAGTGGTGGCTGGACAAAGCAACCCCTGAACTCAACTAATTACACCAAAAGTTCTTCAGACTTTCCGAGAATGTGGACAGTTATTCCGAGCAAGTTCGCAGGATTCCAGGTCCAGATTCCGAGGTCCTTAATGCGACAGTTATCCCCTAAAATCTACACATTTCCTCATTGTATTCTCGACGGTTACTGTCCATCTCATTGTGTTCGATTCATAAATCCGAAATTCCGAAAATATGAGCAGCTAAAACAAAAATTGATATGTCATTCACAGGTACACTAAATAAAGTGTTTTTTACTGAAAAGAAAACGTGTGCATAATTATGAATGTTTCACCGAAAAAACCATTGGAAAAATTAAAATTAACTAATTTTGTCAACTTCAGAATCGTGATATTCATCTCCTTACCACACCAACAATAAGAGCTTTTTTGCACAAAGTGTCTCTTATCTCGTAGCAAATTTATTGCTTTTGCTGAATATGATGAAAATAATTGGTAGAGAATAAATACAATTTCGCCAACAGTGAGTTTATGGGGGCTACCAGATTCGATAGCTGATTGTGGTTGGTTATGATGATATTACATAACAGTAATCAAAAACCGAAATCACATAATTACTAAACCTCTATCACATATTTTCAATCGAGCTTTTACAGAGGGTTATTTTTATCTGCCTCAAATTAGCTGTGTTCAAACCTCGCATAAAATGGAATATTCAAATGACGTCCGCAAATATTGTCGCCATCAGTTGTTGACTGCATTTCGAAAAGCTATTAGTCAACGGTTTTTGAACTCCAAAAATTCGGTATTTTAATATTTACACCGAAAAACTCCTTCAGACATTCCGAGAGGTGACAGTTATTCCTAGCAAGTTCGCAGGATTCCAGGTCCAGATTCCTAGGTCCTTAATGCGACAGTTATCCCTCAAACTCTACACATTCCTCATTGTATCCTCGACGGTTACTGTCTATCTCATTGCGTTGGATTCATACATCGAAATCACGAAAATAATTGCGGAATAAACCAGTGGCGGCTGTGACAGAATAAAGTGATGGGGCACATCAAAAAAATATTAATCTTATAAACTCTTTTTGTCAGCTGCATACTTATCATTATGAAAAAATCCTTCGGTATTAATGCTCCAATGATTCTATAGCGTTTTATTGGGGTGGTAATTGCCCTGAGATAAGTTTTTCAACTCGCTTCAACCAGTTTTTCACTAAACCCTATCGGAATATGTATTATTAACACTGCCAAAAAAATGATTGATTAGAGTTACACTGCCAGTAGGCCAGTAGTAATCTCATTTTGAAAACCTCCGATTCGATTTTTCCTACCAAACCGATAGTCAAGATTTTGGAATAGGTTGTATAACTTCTTAAATTGGACTATTTTATAACTCATAGGAATAACTCAAAAACTGTTTCTGTTTTATTGAAAAACCTGCAAATCACGAGTACTGCACAAACACAATAAAACCCAAAACCAGAGTGAAATTTCACTATCTTCCGCTTCACGATTAACCCGATATGTGCAGTTTGCCGATGAAACGAAACGATCAGGATCAAGGGTAGATAGTCCGGTCAATCCAGACCAAAAAAATTAGGGTGAAGTTACATAAAATCCCAACAAGTGAAAATCGGTAAAATTGTTCAAAACATAATAATAAATAATATATAAAAGTTCCAATCATTCCCGTGGATGGACAAAGATTTAATCAAGTTCAAAGGTCGAAATAGTATATTATATTATAAGGATTAAAAGTGCATATTTTTTTACGAGCAATATTTGCAGATGCGAGGCGCAGCCGAGCGAATGCAAAATTGCGAGTTTAAAATAGGCACTTTAGTCCGAATAATATATACTATTTTTTCTCCAACCAAGTCAAAATTACAATGAACTGGGTTTAGTCAAAAACTCGTTAATAATTTGGTTACAAATTTGAACAAATACTAATGACAGTGATTGTCAACTTAGACGTCAAATGCAATTACTTTTAATCCAAGGATTAAAAGTAGCGTTTTTAATCCTAGGATTAAAAGTGTTGCTAGTAACGAGTGAATTTTTGTACGGTAAGGAAATTTTTTGACTTTTGCACCTGAAAATAGTACAAAACTGTAAACATTTTTGATGGTTGGAGAAAAAATGAGTTTTCGCGATTTTCAGCAAAAAAACAGTGAGTTTCATCAAAAAAAGTAGTTCAGACAAATATGTAGATGTTAAAATTATCTTCAAAAAATGTTTCAATATTTTTTTCCTACGAGGCACCGTTTCTGAGATAAAAACGATTCAAATGTTCTACTAGTTGT
This sequence comes from Propylea japonica, assembly GCA_013421045.1. Taxonomy (NCBI): domain Eukaryota; kingdom Metazoa; phylum Arthropoda; class Insecta; order Coleoptera; family Coccinellidae; genus Propylea; species Propylea japonica. Next base: position 48,251,249 of record CM024240.1, read on the forward strand.
TATGAGGCTAGCCTCAAATTCACCTTAGAAGCCGCAATAGATAAAAACGAAGGGGAGGTTCATGATCTCGTCACGTCGATGTGAATAACGCGCTAGACAAGGAAGCGCGTGAGGCAAGGCTCACCTCACCATTTACGGCTTGAAGAGGGAAGTGAGATGAATGTACAAAAATCGGACCTTAACGCCTGTAACATGTAACGTTACGGTCCGATTTTTGTGCATTCATCGTAACGTCAGTAACGTTGTAATGTTACAGGACGTTGTAGCTGTACCCGGCTTGAGATTGAGCTCGGATATTATGGAAGACGAGTGCAGTATCGTACAAAAAATTGAGACTGAAGACATAATGGGATGATGAAATTGATTAATAAAATATTGGATTAATTCGTTGGATTATTGGTGATTTCCGTAATTTATTTGGTGATGCACTGCCTCACCTGCCTCATAGGACAAGCCGCCACGGCATTACAGGTCAATACGAACATGCAGGTGAGATGAAACGTTCGGATTATACGCAAGTACTAGGGCTTTCAATGAGTAGTGGGTTTAACGAAGAAAACAAAACGATTTTGGTCAAATCAACATTTATTCTTCAGCATATTCTCCTTGGATTTACTCAGTCGAACAATTCTTCAACATTTCAATAGCTTTCGAATAGTAAGATTTGTCAAAGACCTCAAAATAATCTTCGTTTTCGATGCGACTTCCTTGTCCATCTCGAATTTCTTTCCCGGGGCCATTTTTTCATTTTGAAAATACGTAATAATCGATTGGGACCAAATCTGGAGAATACAGAGGTGGAGGAAACAACTCGAGGAGTAGTTAATTGATTGTGACATCGTTTTTATTGATTTATGAGCCAGTGCATTGTCTTTCAATGATGTTACAATTATTTGCAATATCGGATTTCAATTGGTCCAAAAAATGCAGAGTACCTAATAGTGACTATTGATTGTTTGTTTTTTCCAAATAGTCTCTGAACAATATACCGCTGATGTAAGAACAGACGACATAACCTTCCGACCGATGATTAAGTCTTTGCTCGCTTTGATGCGATTCCCACCCTGTCCTACGTATTATTTAGTCGATTTTTTGATTTTGATGTGTAGTGGTGGATTCATATTACATCAGTAGTTACCTACAATCGATGCAAAATTTCAGTCCGATTACGATTTGAAAAGGTCCAAACAATGTGAGAAGTGCGAAAACACGTTCACGTTTTTGATCAATTGTTAGCAAAGTGGCGACTATCTTCCAGTTAGATTTCTTATATCCAAAGCATTATGCAAAATTGAAACCACCAAGCCAGTTGAAAAGTCTACGGAATGCTATCTCAAGCACCATTACAATATCGACCTATATGTTTCGATAATTTCCTCTGTAGTTACCTTTTGGACGACCTGGTCAGTCTTCATCAAAAAATGCACGTAAGGCCACGTCTACATTCAGCTGTCCACCATAATTATGCAATTGAATGCGAACAATTACCATAAATAAAATCCAGTTCAGATTTGATTTCATCGTTCGTTTGTACTCTCACATGAGGGAACTAAAACATTGCCCGGTGTTAAAATTTTTTTTGTTTCCATAAAAGAAAACCAAACTTCATTTGATGAGTCAGGTATGAAACCCTCAGCCAGAATAGGATTAAGCCACTGGATGTTTTGTTTCAAGTTTATAGCCAAATAGGAACGGAGATAATTGATAAATTAGAAATTTCCCAAATTTCAATCTTGGCTATATCTCGAAAACGAAAGACGATAAAGCAATGCGATTGGCGGCAAAATTCGTACAAAAAAAAAACACCATAATGTGCCATGCTTTTTTCTCTATCTCATAGGGTTAATAAGTTGTAGTTCAGGAGATTACCAATTCTAGCCAACCTAGGCATGTGGAGTACCTATAGTCCGTTCAGTAACTTAGAGCTGTCAGTTGGCCATGACGATTTGGCCTTTTCCAATATGTGTACTTATATAAAATTTTGGTTTGTTATGTTGTTTATTTTTTTGTCAGATTGATATGCAATGTTGACAATATCACTTAAAAATTGCATAAATCGCGGAGTTCTCTGATCTAAACTCGAAAGCTCGTTGGATGGGGTCGGGTAAATTCGGCAACGTTGACTTTGTTCATTGTTATGACAGCAAACACTGCCAATCTCAGATAAATAAACAAACGCCTACTTCCGCTCAATAATATGTGAACGGGGTATAGGCATTTTCATTTCTAATTTTCACGATCTGACTTCGAACTTGAATGAACTTAAAAGTGAGATGCCAGATAAAAAATACTTCAAAAAACACATTCGCCAAAGGCATGGGTTATTATATCTATAGAAATAGGCCTTATTACCAAAAAATTTTTTTTTCGCAGCACCCCAAACCAATCCCACCAGAACCGCAGATGACCTCTTCAACAATAAACCAACGTACAAATGGAAGGCGGAGTATGATCATTTTTTGCCTACACAAAAATATTTCCGCTGTGGGGACATGAGAAAAGCTAAATGTAATGGAGTTTACCGCCTGATATCCACGAGAATATATTCAACAGGTGGTATTCCAAATTTTTTATGAGAGTTAGTTAGGTGAACTCACAACATGATTTAATGGTTAGCTTCGGGTATTTATTTTATTTGTTTCTCATTTGTAAACGTCAGTTTCCAAAAACACAGTATTAATCAAGAAAGTTTATTTTATCAAGTCACTAACTTGTAAAACTGATAGTTAACTTGTGAAATTTTTACAAGTTAGTAGTATTATTCACATCGAGATTTGTCAAGTATTTGCTTCTAAATCACATTCATCCTTGTAATTTCAGAGTTCTTGGAACAAATGTATTTCTCAATAAACGTTCTCGAACTATTCGAAAACGATTTCGTACCTTGTTTATTCGTATCTATTTGTTTTACTTCTCAGAATTGCAAATATCCTAGAGGTTTTTTGACCTGTAAACTCACTGACAGTTTCACATACTCGCTTCTAATTTCATTTATTCGTCTAATTTCATCGTTCCTGGAACAAATATTTTTAGTAAACGTTATAAAAGTATTTAAAACGATATTTCATGCCTTGTTTCATTTGGATCTGGCCTTTTTCATCAGAAATGAGCAAATTTTCTCGAAGGACTTCCCTCTCGTAAAGCCACTGACAGTTGTCATAATTTTCCGATGTCATAAATAATCATAAATAATGCAACTCACGACATTTGCGAAAAATTCTTGAGATTTTTTTGGAATTTATCTAACCTTTTTACAAATGAGAAACAAATAAAATATAAAACAATACACGCAAGGTAACGGGTTTTACTGGCTCAAGAGGTAACTGACTCGCCTGCGGCTCGTCAGTTATATCCTCCATTTGCCAGTAAAAACCCTCTTACCTTGCTAGTAATGTTATATACTATTAACCGGTGGGAGTCTTTAGTAGATGAATTTCATTCATAATGAACATCAAGAAAAAAAAATTCTAACCTTCTTTTTTTCAAGTTTCTTATAAAAAATTACAGAAAGATGAAATGACGTCCAAAATAAACACTTACAATTCAGTACATATTGTCAGAATTAAAATAATCGTCTGGACTATATGGGTCCAGTTTTATAACAATTTTCTTCATTGATTTCTTGAAGATAATCTCATCTTCGACACACCTAATATGGTGCGGTAATTTAAAAAAGGCTCGATGCAAATACAGGGTGGTCCCATTACTCGACGTCAACCGGAACCTGGTGAAAAGGCAAGTAATGCCGGTTGTCAGAAAAATATAAAAAAAATCTAAGTTGCATGATTTAAAATAATGGGCATTTAAAAAAACACGCAAAATTCCACACCCTGTGACAGTCTTTTTGCTCCTGTTGCCACAAATATAAACTTTTTCCAACTTTTTTTTGCTGTGTAACCTTGAATGATGCTTGTTTAAACTGTAATCAAAATTTGGATACCAGCTGCTCTAGGTTTGATAAAAAAGGGCTTGCTTCTCAGAAAAAAAATTCAAAATAAACAATTGCCTAGTTTCAACTGACTGTATTGAAAAAAATTAACTACGCAAGTTTGGCATGCTTTGCCAAAAGTTGGCGCATTTAGTAAGGATTCCAAAATGGTATAATACTTGTTAAACTGTAGCTGCCGTAGTTCAAATTTATTTTCCATTGCCTTTGAATACACTTTTCCTTAAACTGCTTCCCAGTAAAAAAGTTCAATGGATTCAAGTCCGGTGAACGGCCGGCCACCAGATTGGACCAGAAAGTCCGATCCATCTTCCGGGAAAGAATGTTACCAAAAAAAAAAAATTTCCAGAGAAACAATTTTTCCAGAAAAAATTTTTCCGCAGAAATTTCTCTGGAAATTTTTTTTCTGGTAACATTTTTTTCCGGAAGATGGATCGGACGTTCTGGTCCAATCTCGTGGCCGTACCGTTCACCCTACTTGAATCCATTGGACTTTTTACTGGGAAGCAGTTTAAAGAAAAAGTGTATTCAAGGCAATCGAAAATAAATTTGAACTACGGCAGCTACAGTTTAAGAAGAATTATACCATTTTGGAATCCTTACTTAATGCGCCAACTTTTGACAAAACATGCCAAACTTGCGTGTAGTTCATTTTTTTTCAATACAGTCAGTTGAAACTAGGCATTTTTTTTCTGAGAAGCAAGCCCTATTTTTATGAAACCTAGAGCAGCTGGTATCCAAATTTTGATTACAGTTTAGACAAGCATTATTCAAGGTTACCACAAAAAAAAAAGTTGGACAATGTTGATATTGTGGCAACAGGAGTGAAAAGACTGTCACAGGGTGTGGAATTTTGCGTGTTTTTTTTAAATGCCCATTATTTTAAATTCATGCAACTTAGATTTTTTTTTATATTCTTCTGACAAACCAGCATTACTTGCCTTTTCACCCGGTTTCGGGTTGACGTCGAGTATTGGGACACCCTGTATAATAACGTCCCTTTCTCACTCAGCGTTAATCTATGATGGGTGTGAAAAAGATCTTTGTTTCTTGTGAGATAGTCGTGACTTACATTGTTTTCAATGTGAGTATCCCAATTATCTTCAGATAAGATTCAGGTACAAGAATGTTTTTTTGTTCAGATTGAAAAAAAGTAGTTTTCCTTAATCAGATTCGATGAGATTTTAGACATAGTCTGAAGATGGAGATTAGATTAGTAAAGTAGCAATGATTCTGTTATGCGACCTTTGATGGTACTCTATGTGTTATCTAACCCAAGAATATTATCTTTGTCGCAATAGTCGACTTTTTCTGGGGAAATAGCATTGTTCAAATCTATGGGAGATGATTACCCTTCAGTAGAGTCCTGTAACGGTCTTAGATGAACAGGAGATTCGAAAAGTCATCACTTGGAAGGCCAGACCTGGTTTACAACACACTTCTGGCCCGAGGGAAGAAGTAAGTACTATTTTGAATACGAAATATTGAAGGTATTCATTCGAATCCGTTTAAGGGTAAAAGCTATAGTGATTAACACCTTCAGTGCATGAATACATTCAGTAGGCGAATTCGGTTCCTAATTTTACTGAAAATTATGGTTATTATTTCTGAACTATAGTTGAATGTTGCTATTTTGGTATTACCTTCAAATTTCAATGAATATCGATTGAATATTCGAGAGATTGCGATTTCTTCGAATAATATATTTGATAGTCATTGACATACTTTGATAGTGATTGACACACAGTATTAGGTATAGTCATTGACATAATTTCATCTCACTGTTGCAACAATTTTGGGTATGATATCATCCTTCTTTCTCTCACTCATACATATTCATTATATGGGTGAATGAGATATTCACACTGAACATACTATTAGAGAAATAAGAAATTTCAAACAATTTTATTCCATATAAACAACGAAGTAATGCTCTCCTTCACTAGATATGCACAATGTTGAAACTTGTGTGACCGGTGACAAATCCATTTTCAGCTTATTCCGGAAAAAAGCGTGATCGGTTGTCCATGAGAACTGTACATTAAAACAGCAAAACTTGAACTATAAAATGGGTCATTAATGTGCGATTTTGTATACATAAAATACCCTTTCATTTTGAGGTAGACAGAAACAATATTCAAATGATATTTGTCTATACGTCTCAAAGGATTCGTGAACATTTCAACGAATTTAAACCCATTGCTGAACGCTATGCTTTTATCGACATCAATGTATCATTTCGAGGAATATCGTAGATGGTACTCGCTAACTTTTTTTTCCTGTATGTGTTTTGGAACCATCAAAGAATAAAAACTAAATAATTCAAAGAATCACTCATAGTTTGTTCTATAGACCAGGGTCGATAATTTTTGAAACAAAAAAAAAATTGCAGTAGAATGAAACCCATTAAAAAAGGAGGGGAATATGATCAAAATGAAAGGAAAAATAAATTACGGTCGATCCGAGTCCAGGAAGTGGGAGGGGGTGTGTTTTTAGGGTAAAAAATGGTTTTCCTTGATTTCCGGCAAATTACAAGTCATATGGAAAAAAGTTGAATGGCAAAGTTGTAGGTAATAGAAAGATCTACAACTTTTGTATTTGCAATTTTTTCACAAAACCTCAAAATTTAGGTGAAAAATTCAAAAAACCAAGTTTTTGGTTTTTTATTTATATCTTTTTCAAAGAAAATTTTTTTTTACGAAATTTATGAAAACTTACCTCATTATGTCCCAATACAACTGTAATTTATTAGATTCAAAATATTTATGTTTTCGTCTTATTTTAACTCAATATCAAAAAAGCATCACCCCAATTTTCAATCGAAAATTCTGACGTCAAAATATCAGCTTTTTTCAAGAAGTTTGAGGGCTTTTTGTTCGATGAAATATCTACTCTCTGATGGTGTGAAAAAAATATACATTACTATAAGGAGTGTTCTCAGAAAATGCAAAAAATTGAAAAAACTCAAATTCGAAAATTTTTTTAATCACTATGTACAATTTCATCAAAAAAATATGATTGCTGCATTTTTTTTGGATAAAGAGTTATTTATTTAATTCGAATTACATTCATGTCATAGAAAATCTTATACAATATAAATATATGCAGGTAAATCGTACTATTGAATTTAGATACTCAATTCGGATTACGCACTTTATTTTTTCAAAAACGTTAATCTTGTTATTCATAAATACTTTATCTGAAATTCTATCAGTTATTTATTAGTTTTTGTCTCTTCGAAAGCATTTCTTCATCGTCAGATTCGAAAAAACCTTTCCAACTCTAGTTGATCGTCGAAATCTTCAAGACCATCATTTTCGTCTCCAATGTTATTTCAGTCTGCATTGTTTCTTCTTCCACAATTTCATCTGAATCATTAACTTCCTCATAGATTTTTTCTTCTATATTGGAGTAATTTTCAGAACCATGACAATTAGTGCATAAATTAGTGCATTTTAAACCAAGTTTTCGGCAGCCACATTTTACACTGTTACATCCAGTTTCACAGCTGCAGCAAATAGTTTTGAGCAATGCTTCCGGAATTAGATCCTTTTCTGTAAATTTGGGCATAATGCCGCGCTGATGTTGCTTCCAGTCCCAATCTGTTGCTGTCAATCCGTTACCCAACCAAGTTTGAAGTTGATAATATGCTCTGTAACAATGTTGTTCCGCTGCTCCTTCTGTGGGTGGGAGGGTTGCCAAAGTGAAAGATGAGTTAATTTTTGCCAATTGATATTAACTTTTTTGAAAAAAAAATTAAAATGCGTAATCTGAAATAAGTATATAAATTCAATAGTACGATTTACCTGTATATTTATATTGTATAAGATTTTCTATAACATGAATGTAATTCGAATTAAATAAATAAACTCTTTATCCTAAAAAAATGCAGCAATCACATTTTTTGATGAAATTGTACATAGTGATTGAAAAAATTTTAGAATTTAAGTTTTTTCAATTTTTTGCATTTTCTGAGAACACTCCTTATAGTAATGTATATTTTTTTCACACTATCAGAGAGTAGATATTTCAACGAACAAAAAAGTCCCCAAACTTTCTGACAAAAGCTGATATTTTGACGTCAGAATTTTCGATTGAAAATTGGAGTGCTTTCTTGATATTAGTTAAAATAAGACGAAAACATAAATATTTTGAACCAAATGAATTACAGTGTATTTGGGACATAATAAGGTGTGTTTTCACAAAATTTCGTGACAAAAATTTTTTTTTGAGAAAGATATAGGTAAATAAAAAACCAAAAACTTGGTTTTTTGAATTTTTCACCTAAATTTTGAGGTTATGTGAAAAAATTGTTAATATAAAAGTTGTAGATCTTTTCATTACTACAACTTTGCCATTTAACTTTTTCCATAGGACTTGCAGTTTTACCGGAAATCAAGAAAAACCATTTTTTACCCTTAAAAACTCACCCCTCCCACTTCCTGAACTCAGATCGACCGTAATTTATTTTTCCTTTCATTTTCATCATATTTTCCTCCTTTTCTGATGGGTTTCATCCTACTGCAATTTTTTTTCATTTTTTACCATTTTTGAAGGTTTCGGCCCTGGTCTACTACCGCATATTCATCAAATACCTGTAATGTGAAATTATCGTGTTTGACAGAATGGCGAAGGCGCCGGTACTGAAAAGATTAATGTTATCCGTAATTTCTCCTTCTGTAACGCTCCTGTTGACATCCAATGATAACAATTTCAAGTATTCAATGGCCATTGAATCATGCAATTATATCATGGGAAAGATCACAGCGCAACAGAAATTTGTAGTCTTATGTTGATAACTAGTAACACATAATGACGGAAATTTTACATCCCCTGCTTTCATATAATCTCATGCAGACGCGTGGTTGAAAACGACAACCATTGACTGCGGCGTGGGTTCACTCTCGCTCTGACGAAAAAATTATCTCAACTACTGAAACCAATTCAGAGATTTAGGAACACCCAATTTACAAGAGTTCTACCTAGTATCATTTCGTTCTAAGTACATATTCAATTCAGTCACTATGTTTCCAAGGTGGCATTACATATGGTGTCGGTAATGTATCTCCATAAGAAAGGAGAAATTTCATATTTCTTATTATTTGTCATTAACTCTGAGGAGGTTCAGGTTATACATAAATTATTATCGTAAATCCCTCTCATCCTATAACCTGTAACTTTCCACATTTAAATATTCATTATAGTACATATAGGTATAAAAAATGCAAGCTGTTGAAATGTCTGAAAGGGTTGATGGTTTAGACTGATTTCAATAGTATTTTCTAATTGTCCATTATTTTCGAATATAAAACTATGGATTCCTTCCAAGTATGGATCGAGAGGTCCATTACTAAGAAGTGAAACGATATTCCTCAGTCTGACATTATGGTTAGAAACGGTAAAGCTTTGCACTGATATTTGAATGAACAATAAATTGCACTACTTTTCTTCAAGACTGAAATAGTTATTCTTGTATTAAGTGCGTAAAAAGTGCCATGAAAACACGAATTTTATTCGCACGAAATACAAACAACATTTTCCGTACAACTGTTAATGTAAATTTACATCGTTCGAGACGTAATTATTAAAGATAGTGCTTTCAATACAATATTTCTATGCATCCAGATCCAGTGATCTTTCTGAGTCGTTACTATAAAAACTTTTTCAACAGTGAAAAAAAGTAAATTCTTTCTTTAACGGTGATAAAAATAAATAACTAAATTTGGCGAAAGCAAGTCGGAAGTCAGGGATATCTGGTATTGTTGGTGAATATTGATTGTCAAGTAGACGTCAAATGCAATTACTTTTAATCCAAGGATTAAAAGTAGCGTTTTTAATCCTAGGATTAAAAGTGTTGCTAAGTAACGAGTGAATTTTTGTACGGTAAGGGAATTTATGACTTTTGCACCTGAAAACAGTACAAAAATGTCAACATTTTGTACTATTTTCTGCCTCGGAGTTTTGTCAACTGCTTCGAAAAATTGCCAACTCTGATCAACATTAGGCCCGTTTCTGCATCAACTCAATTAAAATTTATCAAACTGCTTCTACAATTTTTCCAACCGTTTCGAAAATTTACCAACTGCTTTGAAATTTGCCAACTCTGTTCAAAATTGGGGGGGAGTTGTCCTACCACCATGCCTCCCCCACTTGAGCTTGTTCCTGCAGTCAATATTTCCTCCCACAACGACTAACAGGCGACTCTCACCTTAATTTCCTTCAGGACCCTGAATTATTATTTTAAACGCAACACTAGTTTCGCATTAATGGCAGTAAGCGATCCATAAATGAAATTTGCCAGTTCCAGCCTCGAGTACCGCGGGAAATCGACATGAATACAACTCGTTAACTTTAATTGTCCCATTGGAGAACGAAGTGGAACTCGCACTCGAGGTTGGCTGGAGCGCTGTTGCCAGTAGAATTGCAAACAGCCCTCTGTTTGATTTATTTTTCAATGAAAACTTTGCGAAATATATCAAGAAAGTGTCAGATGCTTTTCAGATTGTTTGGCGGATTTAGCAATATGAACAGGGTGGTTAACTGTTTTTTCTCCAGAAAGGATTGATATTTTTTTTATTCTGCTAACGGTATTATGTACAAGTCAATGTTGACTTGAGATGTGCAAAAAAAGTCATTGTGTCATTCGAAAGATAATTCAATTCTGAATGTTGCTTCTGAATACCATTTGCTTTTATTGTATTATGAGAGAATGTCTCGATTTAGAGACATAGATATGATTGTGTTTCTCAGAATCAAAGAGATTTCGTAGCAATCTGTTTCTCGATAATTTTTTCCATCAAATATTATATTTCATAAACCTAATTTTTGCCAAAGTAATCCGTGGAAATCTGTTCTTATATTTTGTATAATATTCAAATATCATAGAATATAGTATCAGAGTATTCCAGAACTAGTATAAACTAGTAGTTTCGAAATTGTAGTGAAATTGTTTTGTTCGAAAATCATTTTTCAGAAAATCTTCTCATGATACGATTCTGATGAAATTCGAGACAACTATGCACGTTATTGGTATCAGAGTCCTTAATGTCAAGCTAGACATTAATTGGTTTGGAAGTTTCGTTAATATCGAGAAATCAATGAGACGAAAATTATGTGGGAGTAAGATATAGACACGTGGATAGCCCAAATCTACCTTCAGAATTTTTAATTCCTCCATGCAATCAAAAAATATGGCCGGAAAACCAAGCAGACAACAGACTTTTTCGAGTCACTTTGATATCCCATTCTCCCCTATTTCACTCAAACCATGGCCCGCTTTGAACCACAGCTGAAATAGAAGATATCTGAATGACTCGAAAAATTCTGTTGTCTGCTTGGTTTTCCGACCATATTTTTAATCGAATAAAGGAATTATTTACATATGTAACTTTTTCGAAAGCTGACGAAACAGGAAAGTTTTACTTCACATTTGTACACCATGTTCATAATACTTTTTTCGAGTAATTCTCAATTCATTCATCAAGATTTTATGAGGAAACAGATGCAGCCATTTATGGCTCGAGTAGATTTCACAAAATTAATTGTTTTCGATAACGAAGCAGAGAATTCCGAAAAAGTCGAACAATCGCCATATTTTAGTGACCATAGATTTCGGACCATGCTTCACTCGATGCAATTCACTGCAAATGACTTCAAGTCTATCCCCTTAAAAGGTTCAAGTCCAACTATCAAACACCCTGTATACCACAACACTAACTTCATCCGCTCGAGAGTTACCGTGTTCAAGGCCAGATCGTATAGTTTTTGACCTCGGATTCCTCATCAGTGAATCCAACCTTTTGATTCCACTCCCGGCTCGAAATTCGGAAAGCAGACATATATGCAAAACGAAAGCATGTTACCTAGAAACAAGTGCGAAAAAAGCGAAGAAATCAGAAGGTATTGCGTACTTTTTCATATTGGGAAAAAGGTACTTCGAATTTTAATATTCTTGGTGGAAAAATTCGAGTTTCGCTTTTGATACAAGTTAGTGAGGTGAAGAATAAAACCTGTGCACATCGCTCAAGAATAACCGAGAATATAGCTGCTGTAGCCGAAACCCAGGTTTCTCCATTTTTGTCGTTCCTTGAAATAAGGCATTCCACAAACGTCATTACATCGTATTTGGCATAAAGATTTAGGTCTTAAGGCTTATAAAGTTCAGTTAACACAAGAACTCAAGCCGGCAGATCATCAACAACGTCGTGTCATTGATCTCTCGTGGGAAAAGTTTCCGGACCGTGTTATCTCTCGAAGAGGTGATCACAATTGGCCACCGAGATCTTGTGATTTAACACCTTGCGACTTCTTCCTTTGGGGCCACATGAAAGAGAAGGTCTAAGCCAATAGCCCAGCGTCGATTCAAGACCTCAGAGATGGAATTCGTGAGGCTATCGAGGACATAGGGCTGCCACTTTGCGATTTGGTTATGTGAAATTTCATTAAAACGATATGGTCCTATAAGCGTGGTCGTGGTGGGATTTTGCCTGATATTATTTTCCACTATTAACGGCATAGCTCCTTCTATATAATGAAATAAAATTCCGATCACTTATATTGAAAAATGGCACTTTTCTCCAAATATCAAAATAACACCTCTTATTTGAAAACCCTTCATAATGAAACCGAAAGCTATGAAAACTCTCAGGATCTTCAAATAGTATAAAAAATCGTGCCAAAGCTTTTTACAGTTATGATATTGTTTTGAATAAGAATTAGCGTCGGAATTTAAACTCTCTACAAAATATCGTCGCAGAAAAACTCGATAAATCAAACTTTCACATCAAATTCCAACAGTTGAGAACTTGCAATTTTCAGGATAGGTGTAGGGGGACCTGAATATCTTATTCGAGTTTGTAAGCGAGTCAAATCGGCTGAGTAATCCCGAAGTTATTGTCACTGAAATATATCTTTCTTGTTCCTCAATCTCACTAAAGTGATCATCCAGTAAACTTGAACTTATGTAATTATTTCAACGTGAATTAGTGAGTTGCTCATGTCTGCAAAATTTCAGAAAACATGAACATCCTGATCTTCAGTCAAAATAAACCGAACACTTCATGTGAACTGCCTCACGTCGAATATTCCACATAGTAGATTTGGCAACACTGTAATGTAACGAGGAGAATTGATTTCAGACTTTCATTTGGGTGTTTTTCAGTCGCTCTGTCCTCCTAGGACGAATTATAACGTCGTTGATCTCGTGAATAGCGACGGGATGGAGCAGGCATTCTGAATGGGCCATGAAGAGCCGATTGTCATGCAGTTTTTTGAGGATTGTTTCGAGTGTTTACGAGTTGATGGCTTTTGTGGATCATTGCACTTCTTCTTTTCGGTTGCGATTTGCGATTTTCAACTTCTATTTTTCACGGTGTGGAATATCCGAAATGAATTGAACTATTAGTCATACTTTTGTTCATATTATGAATTATGAATTCTGTGTAGATGAAACCAAATTAGTAAATAATAAGAGCTCAGGTATTTACATTCATAGGCACAATAAACCACCCACATTGAATTTTTGCAGTTTGCGAAAATCGTAAAATTCAGATTAGCATTGGTTTAAGGAACATATAACGCTTGAAAAATACTTTTTTCTTGGATTTCTACTTGAAAACATTTCAATAAAAAATCAATGACAAAACTACATTTTGTACAACTGTCAAAAAAACTTGAGATTTCTTCATCACTACGGAATCGTAAATGATACTTCTTTCACCGCTAAAATAGTATATTATAATATTATAAGGATTAAAAGGGCATATTTTTTTACGAGCAATATTCGCTCGGCTGCGCCTCGCAACTGCAAAATTGCGAGTTAAAATAGGCACTTTTAGTCCGAATAATATATACTATTTTTTCTCCAACCAAGTCAAAATTCAATAAAATTGGTTTTAGTCAAAAATCGTTAATAATTTGGTTATAAATTTGAACACATACTAATGACAGTGATTGTCAACTAGACGTCAAATGCAATTACTTTTAATCCAAGGATTAAAAGTAGCGTATTTAATCCTAGGATTAAAAGTGTTGCTAAGTAACGAGTGAATTTTTGTACGGTAAGGGAATTTATGACTTTTGCGCCTGAAAATAGTACAAAAATGTTGACATTTTTCTACTGTTTTCAGGCTATCTAAGGCTTCAATGCACAGTTAGCACATTTGAGTAACTTTGTCCCCCCTAAAAGTTTTGCTTCGGCCCGTCCCTGATGGACCGAATAAATGATCAATAAAATTATCCCAAGCCATACATACACTGAAAACAGATGCTGTAAATGAGCGTCAAAGATTCTATGAGGATTTTTCAGAATAGCCCAGAACTAATTGTTATGGAAGTTTCTTATACATTGTCGACCAAAGTAAGCTTCGCAGTAAACAAAATGCCCGTTAACTAATTATGAATTTGAGCGATTTGAAACTAAGCGCAGAAAAAAGTTTCTAGGTGGTTGATCTTGCAGACGTTGGATATGAAACGGATACAATTGCTCTTCTTCAAGAATTTGGAATACAGCTTACATTGAATGAGGTAATAATTTTTCGACTACTTGTTTCAAGTGACTCAGTCATCAACTCGAGAACTGCTTCTTTTATGGCCGGTTTCTGAGGTTTTACTTCAACCGTCCAATAGTAAACGGTTCGATAAATTGTAGTAATGAGGGCGTTACTTAGGGTTTAAAGGAGAACACTGTACTATGGAAACTATCTATTGAACTACATAGGTACACCAATATCTTACTACCATGATAAATGGTTAATTAACTAATCATGCTTATTCTATCTGTCCTACTTAATATAAGACAATGGGTAGAGTGCTGTGTACGCAATATTGAGAAATATCAAACATTCCAACGTTAGGTACACTACAAAATGTAACCAATAGATAACCTCTTGATAAAGGTAGCTGAGTTTCTGACGTCTTTTTCGGTTGTCAGTTAACTATCTATTCGATAACAGCTGATTAACGGTAGTCTCGCAAGTTCCTTCCTAGATCAACAGATGTCGCGACATACAAATTGACGTTTTGATTATGAGTTTTGCAAATTTTAATTGAAACTGCACGCCTGAAACTCAAAATAATGAGATTTTCCATACGAAATATCAAATCGATTTCATTTTCATGTATATTTATGTCTTATGTATATTTAGATCATTACCAATGATGATTTGAAAAGTTCCTGTCGCATTGAACAGTAAAGATATAAGCAGTAAGCACTTGTTGAAGGACGGTTAAAGTGCAAATCCTTTCAGATATTGGAGCTAATACAGAATTCAATTCATTACATAAGTGTAAAACTGTTTGCTTGTTGAATCTGTACCTCACTTTAAATTAATCATCTGTATACATTTCGAGAGGTGATCTACGAACCCGTATAAATCTGGATACAGAAATATTGCCAATGAATTCCATTGCCTCTTCATCTGATGAAGAGCTGGAACTAGAGGATAATCTTCTTGTATTATATTCTATTATTACACAACTCGTTTAATATAATATGTTAAGAATGTTGATACGAATCCAAATCCGGTACTCCGTAAAATCAAAATGAAAAAGTGAGGTTGGAGTTGACAAATCAAAGGCCAATGCCCATGCGCCATTCACTAAATCTATAGATAACCGGCCATTTTCGGTGGGTTAAAATAAACTGACTTTATCGGCTGGTTATCTTTCTAAGGGCCCCCGCAGACTGCAGACTTTTTATCGGCCGATAGTTTGGTCGGCTTCTTAATCAGTATAGAGAGGAATGCATATGCGCACACTACAGCGATTCAGTATCGGCCAGTATCGCACTTTCATCCCAACCCGACTAAACTATCGGCCGATAAAAAGTCTGCAGTCTGCGGGGGCCCTAAGCGGTACCCTACCCAGAAACCGAAATCTACACTTATCCATGCGTCAAATTTGACAGATAGATAAACTGCGGTTAAAACGACCTCAGAAACCGGCCATTAGTTGAACAGTTCGTACTTCTCGAAGGTGCCGCAGTTAGCTGTTTGTTTCATGAATGTACCACTTTTACGCAAAAATTGGTGAAGATGAGGAAATATTGTGTGATGCGGTACCCTTCAACCTAGATACAACTCAGCATACAATCGCCGGGCTTGCTAACCATTTCCATTACTATACCATAGACTACATGAGTACATGTTACATTTGCATAATTCAACAATTCCAGGCGCTGTTTATTAGAGGCAAATTAATGTCATTTTTTAGTACCATGTACCAGAACTGTGCCGAGCACTGCAGAAAAGTGATTCGAGCACAAAGCACTAAGCCCTATTGAAAAGTGCTCCGGAATCTCGAGCGTATTTTTCGAGGAATGCTCGCAATTACTGAGCACTTTTGTAAAGTATTTCGTTTACACGAGCACCGAGCACTAAGCACTTTTCAAAATGAACTTTGTATTTTCCATCCAAATGTCTCTTAGTTTGAAATTTTGATTTTGATGTCTTGATGTTTTCTTTCGAGTGTTATCGTGTTTTGAACTGGGCGTTATCGAAATTGACAATGGGTTTTCGTTAGCAAGTCCAACATTGTCGTTCACAAACAATCATAAAGTTACCATGACGTCATATAAAAAAATTGGAAGAATAGCATGTGATCTCGAAACAGAAAATAAAATTCGAAAATTTTTAGAAAGACAATGACGTCTTGGCAACAAATAAGATGGAATTTTTTTTGACAAAGCTGAAAAAAATGATGTCTGCAAGGGAAAAACGTTTTCTGAGCTCTTTATGTCATTCATTAAGTGAACAGACTGTAACTTGAATATTCGCCAATAAATAACTTGAAAGCATGATTATAGAAACTTGCAAAGTATATCAAAAAAAGTTCTTATTGCTCCATAGGATTTCCCAAAAAAATTTCTCCATACAACATAACAATTTGTTCTACGTGTCAATATAATGGAAACACAAAGACTTGTTCCATTCCCTAATATACAGCGAGATCGTTTTTTTAACACCAGAGTTATAATGAAGAAAAAACTTAACAACTTAGTCTATTCCTATCAGGCTGTCATTTTCATGTTCCGACAAGTCCATAAAGGGCTTAGTGCTTGGTAATTTCTGAAAGTGCTCGGGAGCACTGCGGGGCTTAGGAGCACTTTTTCGAATTACTAAGCACTAAGCCCTTTCAAAAATTCGCGAAGCACTAAGCACTGTGCTTACGAGCACAAAAGTGCTTCGAGTACTTTCACGAGCACTAAGCACAAGACTTCGGCACAGCTCTGCCATGTACCAAGGCTAACAATAGTATATAACATTACTAGCAAGGTAAGAGGGTTTTTACTGGCGAATGGAGGATATAATTGACGAGCCGTAGGCGAGTCAGTTACCTCCTTGAGCCAGTAAAACCCGTTACCTTGCGTGTATTGTTTTATATTTTATTTGTTTCTCGTTTGTAAAAAGGTGAGATAAATTCCAAAAAAAATCTCAATAATTTGTCGCAAATGTCGTAAGCTATTTATGATTATTTATGACATCGGAAAATTATGACAACTGTCAGTGGCTTTACGAGAGGGAAGTCGTTCGAGAATATTTGCTAATTCTGACGAAAAAGGCCAGATCCAAATGAAACAAGGTATGAATATCTTTATTTAATACTTTTATAACGTTTATTACTAAAAATATTTCTTCCAGGAACGATGAAATTAGAAGGATAAATGAAATTAGAAGCAAGTACGTGAAAAAGAAAACAAATAGATACGAATAAAACAAGGTACGAATATTGTTTTTGAATAGTTTGAGAACGTTTATTGAGAAATACATTTGTTCCAGGAACTCTGAGATTAGAAGGATGAATGAAATTAAAAGCAAGTACTTGACAACTTTCAATGTAAATAATACTACTAACTTGTAAAAATTTTACAAGTTAACTGTCGATTTTACAAAGTGACTTGATAAAATAAACTTCCTTGATTAATATTGTGTTTTGGAAACTGACGTTTACAAATGAGAAACAAATAAAACTCTTTACACAGTAGAAAATCGACGCGATATTCGACAACAAAATAACACCCATTTTCGTGTCTATTTAACACCATAGGTGCAGTGTTCAATTGACACTGTGATGATGAATATATTTTAAACCGGCAGTTGTTGATGTTGACAACCAAAAAAACTGAAAAGCACCTGACGCTATGTTTCCTTTGAAAAATGAATCTAACAGGGCTGTTTTCAATTCCACTGGCAACAGCGCTCCATCCAACCTCGAGTTCCACTACGTTCTCGCATGGGAATATTCAACTTAAAGAGTTGCATTCATGAAGATTTCCCGCGGTACTCGAGGCTGGAACCGGCCCATTTCATTTATAGATCGCTTACTGACATTAATGCGAAACTAGTGTTGTGTTTAAAATAATAATTTAAGGCCCTTACTGCCGAATTTGCCGGTGACGTTCAGCTTTGTACCGCTAGGGGAGCGACGATCGCTTCACCTTCCTCTTCCGCTTTTCGGGCAGAGTGGAGTGAAGAGGAAAAATCGTTTCCTTTTACCTGGGGTTTCATCACAGGGCGGTGCCATTTGCTCCGGTTTGTTACGTGTGAGTTGTTTTCAGGGTGGGAATTGAGATATTGAAAATTCTTTCGTAAATGATATGTGTATGCGAAGGATGAATGATGTCAGCCTTTTTTTCGTATATTACTATAAAGAGAGAGAAAATTGAGCTTTTTTTTGTATTAAAACACTATTTTTGGTCCAAAAAAAATTGTAACTAATACCTTCTCATGTCCTCAAAAAGGGTGAGGGTGGTGTGACGGAAAGTGTAGAAAATCGCTAAGACCCGTCAATTTTCGATTATGAGGTAACAACTTTATGCTTTCTGAGCGCTTGTTCTACTTCAACGAGCGCTTTTTTGTTTTCCCAAAGGTCTTGAATTTCGTATTTTGAGCTGAAAAAAATGGTCTCAAACGAAATGGTTCGATTCGCTGATGGCAAATCCGTGGTCAAATTCAATTCTTTCCGTGAGGCCGTCTGTTCGGCCGCAGGATAACTTTCGAAAAGTTTGTTCTAGAGACTTGAAATTTTCGGTTCCCAAATGCCTCGGTTAAGTTCTTTAACCAGCCAAATCGTACAGGGTGTTCCATAAAATATGGCCTTTCAAAATTTTGATCCTCAATATCACAATTGTTTGAGGAAAAGATAGTTGGTTACTCCGGTTCAATTTTTAATGGAGGATATTGAGCAATATCGCTAGAGTGCGCCACCCCGGAAGAGGCCCAACATGATGGGTTGCCCATATACAAGGTTGAATATACGAGTATTTTTTTGCGTACGGTGAACAAAAAATGTCTCTAGTGGCATGCAATTTTTCTTCGCGTCAACGTGTCTTACAAAAAGTAGTTTCATCTTGCTCCACAACTTCTCCCTTGTATGCCTGTATGTAATATCCGAGGGTCCAGAGTAATAAAAATTTGATTATATTAGGATTGGGATTTGAGAATTATTCACGATTTTGGCGTGAAATCGCGAAAAGGCATTTTTAACTCAGTAGAAAAGAAATATTATTCAATTAAAAGGAGTTAATGATTGAGAATTTTTTATACTCTGATATATTCATGCTAAAGATATTTGGGCATCCTATCGACCTGTCTGTACCTAGGTAGTCTCTTGAATTTAAATAAATGAATGACATAATTGGGGTATCAATAATTAAAGCCACGTAATGAAAAATTTTCAAGTCTTTGAATCCATCGTATTTACGATAAATCCCAAAAGGAACATTTCAAAACTTGTATTTTTCAAAGAACGTTCAGGATTTGAAAAGAGAAGTAGAATTCATAAAGAAATGGAATGAAACCAACAGCTTCTATGATATTCAGGTATGAATTTTCCCAGTATGAACAAGCGCTTATGAGCTTAAAATTACTTAGCTGTGCATATACAGGGTTTTCAACTCAAAAGTGTTTGTATTTTGATATGCCAAGAAAAATGACAGTTGTTGAAATAAATGATCGGATGTTCATTTCATGCGTTAATTTATAATGGAAAATAACATCATGCAAATGACCACAACGACCACGCTCACAGGACAATATCTTTTTAATGAAAATTTCCATTAATAATCGTAAAGTGGCTGCTCTATGTACTCGATAGCCTCACGAATTCCGTCTTTGAGGTATTGAATCGACACTGGGCTGTTGGCGGAGTCCTCTTTCACGAAGCTTTTTCCGTGAAAGCTCTATGAAAGGTTTAGTTGGTTGTTTGGCACGTAGCGCTGTCTTGTTGAAGTAAACCTAGTTCAGATCAATACAATTAAATTCCGGTCATCAAAAAATCGTGAATCATCTCTCGATAGCGTCAAGTCAAGTAATTCGGTAAGGTCCCAAAGACTGCGCCAGATCATAAACTGCACTAAACACTTACACGTTGAGGATAGACAGGCTCTTCTCCTTAAACAATGATATTACAGACGAAACGATACCAAAATATTTATTTTTATGGCCACATCCAAGATGCAGAATGCCTCATGCAAAATTTTGTGGCTATAGTGTATAGTAGAATTTTTATATTTCCATAACAAGATATTCGAGTCGAGTGACAAGTATTTTATGAATTAATATTGATAAATTGAAGGTAAACGTACTAATGCATAAAATTTGGTAAAAGGGAAACAAAAATTGATTTGTTTCATTTTCTTCTGAGAAAATGAATTTGTTCCATAATTTTGAGGCGCACTAGGTACCGGGTTTTTCACTATAATTTGACCCCCCCTTTAACTTTGTTACTAAAGGAGATACAAAAAAATGTTTCGTATAAAAGTTTCACGAAATCAACTGAGGTTTTTTGATATGAGTCCAGAAACTGAAATATATACAGGGTGGCCAACATATTCATGACAACTTCATTTTTTCAAATGGAACACCCTGTATATTTTTGCATATTTGGCTAGCTCTTTTTCCTCTTATTTCGAATATGTAACATATGTTGGTCTATCTTTATTATTCCGAGCACCACAGAGTTTCAAATTTCAATAACCATCTGGCATAGGGTTTTGGAAGTTCGTTAATATTTAAGTGGCCAATTTGATCTTTGGATTGGTAATAGCGCACCCATTTTATGGCCACCAAATAGTCCCGATTTAACACCGTTGGACACGTTTTTATAGCAGTTCCTGGAGAAAAAAATTCACTTCAGCAATAATGAGAATAATATTAATGATATAAAATCAACCAATATTAAAACCCATAATTCGGAACAAATCCCGTCAACGCACAAAGAATAATGATAATATTGAAATGATGATACTGGATTCACAATGGACGTAACCATAAAACTCCCGTAACGTGAACGAAAAACGCAAAGTTGAACCAATGCAAATCATATGGAACTGTTCACAATAGGCTCTGTAATTTTTACGTTTACGTTGAGCTTATGGTAGTCCGTAATTCTAACGTAAATTATAGAAATTGTTCACATTCTGTGAGTCAAACCAACTTATAATATATTTTGTCTTTGAGACTCACACGTCGTTTTTTCTTCTTTTAGAATTTTGCTCTTCAATTTCTTTTCTTTTTTTCAAACATTGTCTCAATAAAAACAGACTTAATACTTCATACATTTTTAATTAATGACAACACTTCACAATAATCAATTGTCAAAAAATTCATAGAACACTTATTATAAAGTACAGAAACATCTTCTTACTCTACAAAAACGTCTATAATTTGCTACTGCGCCCAAAGTCCATTGTGAACACCATTACGTTTACGGACAAAGTACGTTTACGTGTTCGTTATGGTTACGTCCATTGTGAATCAGCACTTAGAAACAAATTTTGAAGCTTTAATTTCTGACTTGAATCAGAGCCATAAAAATGCTATCAAAAATAGTCTAAACAACTTGAGACAACTATATGAACTATGTGTATTGAATGAAGGGGTCATTTTGGGCAATTTCTTTAGTTGATATTATTCTTACCATACTACCATAGTTTATCATTTTGCATTGGTTAAGTGATTGTTAAGTATTTATTTAAAAAAATCCTTTTAAATAGATTGTTTGTATATAAAGAATTTCGTAGGTATTTCAAATATTTTTTTATTCGGTGTCATCATTTCAAAACTTTGAAACTCTGAAAATTGAAGAGACACATCCACATACGCATTTATATTCGAGATCAGGAGGAAATAGCCTTTCAAAAAAAGGAAGAATATACAGGACAGGGTGTCCCATTTGAAAAAATATAGTTGTATTCAATGTTGTTCACCCTGTATATCTTCCCATTGACGTTACTATAACTCCAAAAATGAGCATTTCAGTAAACGCACTCTGCCACTTGTAAAATTATTACAGATCTTGGCAGGTGGTTCTTAAAATTTGAAACTCTGTGGTTTTCAGAATAAAAGAGATAGACCAACATATGTTACATATTCGAAATCAGGAGAAAAAGAGCTAGCCAAACATGGAAAAATATACAGGGTGTTCCATTTGAAAAAATGAAGTTGCCATCATATATTGGCCACCCTATATATATTTCAGTTTCTGGACTCATATCAAAAAACCTCGGTTGATTCCGTGAAAATTTTATACGAAACATTTTTTTGTAAGTATCTCCTTTAGTAACAAAGTTAAAGGGGGGGGGTCAAATTATAGTGAAAAACCCGGTACCTATATTGAATGACAAAATAATCAAATCTATAATTTCACAGATTTTCCCCGTTAAATTAACGCTGCGATATCATATCATGATGATACTAATAATTTATCATTTCAGGAGAAGGATAAACCAGTACCGGTATTGTCCAGTATGGTCTACGGTCGGCCATGTCGACAGATTTACGATCTTCAAGAGAACTACCGAAGACAGCACGCCACCAGTGATTTCTACAGGCCGAGGGGTGTTATGGAAGAGGAAAATGAATAAAAATATACTTGACGATGAATTAAATCAACCTATGTTTTTCCCCAATGTCGTTCTTGCATAATGATCATTTATGTCGTTAGCAATGAAATTAAAAGCACAAGATTCAGTTGAATAGATAAATCAATCATTTCAATATAGAAATACCGAAATGCCGAAGAAAATTATAGTTATTAGTACAACTAGAGAAATATGAATACACTTCCCTCGGTTACATCCCTCGGTTACATCCCTCGGGCTTCACCCTCGGAATTTAACTAGGACAACAAGTGTATTCATATTTTTCGTGTTGTAATCAATAGTTTATTTCTCCAACCATCAAAAAATGTTGACTTTTTGTACCATTTTCAGGTGCAAAAGTCATAAATTCCCTTACCGTTCAAAAATTTGCTTGTTGCTTAGCAACACTTTTAATCCTAGGATTAAAACGCTACTTTTAATCCTTGGATTAAAAGTAAATGCATTTGAAGTCTACTTGACAATCACTGTCATGATTCTGTGTTCAAATTCATAACCAAATTCTGAACGATTTTTCTCTGAAACCAATTTTATTGTAATTTTGACTTGGTTGGAGAAAAAATAGTATATATTATTCGGATTGAAAGTGCCTATTTTAACTCGCAATTCTGCATTCGCTCGGCTGCGCCTCGCAACTGCAAATATTGCTCGTAAAAAATATGCACTTTTAATCCTTATAATATAATATACTTGTATCTGATTGAAACCATATTGTTCTATAAATGGAAAAATTAAAAGGTATTAGATTGTAAATTTTTGAATTAATAAGATTTTTAACCTTGCTATAGGCTGTGTTTGTGAGAATCATGGTTGAATGGTTTTATTTTGACGGGAAATGTGGAAAATGTATTCATATTTCTCATGTTGTAATCAATGGTTTTTTCTGATCAAAACAATATAGTTCTTAAAATTCTAAATTAATATTAGACTGTAAATTTTTGAATTAATTGTATTTTCAACGTTGCAATGGGCAATGGGTGTTGGTGAGTATCATGGTAGACCGGTTTTATTTTGACGTCTTGTCAGAAATAAAATTATTGAAATAATGTCGAACTACGTCGAAACTAGCGGCGAAAGCCAGTGAATTTTGATTCCGGCCAAATCTAAAGCTGCCTATAGTAAAGAGTATGAAGGTTTCAGGAGTGGAAAAAAATGAATATATTGCGAAACAATGGATTGGAAGATACGGTTAGATGGCCACCGAAGAGCCCTGATCTCACGCCTTTGGATTTTTATGTCTATAATACGTTGAAAGAGAAAGTATATCTAATCTTATTCGCTTTCAGACTCGGAAGAGGAAAATTAAAAGCAAATTTAGGTCCGAAATTTTTAGATTTTATCGTTGTTATCATGATAGCCATGATATAAGGGCACAATTTGCAGCTTACACAAAAGTTACTGAAAAAAACGTGTGCATAATTAATAATTTTTCTTCGATAAATTAACTTCAATATTAAATATCATAGACCTGGAAATGTTATTGTCACTTTGACATCGATAAAAAAGGTGCATCCTTTTTTATCGGATAAAAACTTCTCTTCCTCAATATGTCAATTAGTCTGTCAGATTTTGAATTTTGAACATATAATGCTTTCATTTGAATCGGTGTGGTAATTATTTAACTTTGTTGATATAAGAACCCAAAAGATGAATCGTTTTGGTGAAGTTTCGACTGAGCAAATTACGACAAATATCGAGAAGTCTATACCGCAATCTACAAAAACACAAAAGCTTCAATCTGCAGACAATTTATGGAGTTTTTTCAAGTTTGAAAGTATGAATTGTCCGAAAAAATTCCATTACATGAAGTAGCAAATATTGAAGGATTGGGCCTATAATTTTAAAAAGAAAAATGGAGATGATTATAAAGAATATGCGGTTAAGTCAATTTGGAATTCGACTGCGAAGGTGGTACAAGAAAAATATTTCTGTGAATACAATATTAAATTTAATCCTTTTGTCGACATAACTTTCAAAGAAGCCCGTGATGCAAGAAATAGTAAACGGAAAGAATTACAAGCTATTCCAGCGAAAAGGAAGATATCTTCTGTAGAATTTTATTGTATTAATAAAGATAATTATTGTTGTTGTTCATCCATATATTCTGTCGTTAATTTATCTTGCCAAAAAACACTCGAGCTTTTCTTTTATCAGATAAATTTCTCTTCAACTCAAAGTTTTGCCAATCACTAAGTTTGCTCGAAAACTGACATCAGTTTTTCTCGTAAAATTAGTGATTGGCAAAACTGTTTCGTTGCAAAGAGAAATTTATCCGATAAAAAAAAAGCTCTTGTGTTTTTACTGTTGAAAAACCATTGGAAAAAACCGACCGATTTTGTCAACTTAAGAATCGTGATATTTTTCTTCTTACCACGCCTGCAATAGGAGTATTTCCTGCATACCTACTTTCTCTTCTTGTAGCAGATTTATTGCCGTTTCCGAATATGTCGTCAAATTTGATGATACTATAAGGAAAACTGAATAATGATCGTTTTAGAGAAAAAACTCGAAATATTTCGTGAAATTAAGAAATGTTAAATTGAAAAATAACCGTCAGACATTTCGCCCATTTGTTATATGACATTTTGTGTTGCAAATCACTTGTATAATCACCTTTAAAAGTTTGTCCACTTTTCATAAGATGCATTGTGAAATAACGTATGTTGATATTCCATTTTTGGTTGATAATTTCATAATAGTGGACTTCGTTTCCTCCCATTCGATCATCTAATGAATAATTTTGTGTATAATTACTTCATTGGAACTTCCTCGTTATCTTGTATATTACGAGCGCATTCGCTATAAGGACAAATTGCCAGAATAGAGTAAACTCTGGGTTATTCAGCATGGTCATGCGATTAAAAACACGTGGACTAATTAATGTTGACCGCACTATGTAATTAGCGAATTCAGGTCTCGGTCGTTGTTCAAATTAGTGTTCTAGCTATTATCCTGACTGCGGTTTTATAGTCCCACGGGATAGATACACTTTGTAGTTGAGCTTATCACGGGACTGTGGATGTTTTGCATTCGCAACCACCAGCTGGATAGAAGTTTTTTCAAGCTGTTGATCTGAGAGCGTTTTATTCGGTATTCTAAGCGTTTATTGGATAAGGAATTGAAATTAACCGAATGGTGGTTTGTTGATCGAAGTTAATTATATCCTTGTAATTAAAAAGTAGAAGTATAAGGTTTTGAGTTGAAGGAAGAGGTATACGTATAAACATTTTCTTTTTTTAGCCACTACGCTTACCTCATATTCGTTAAAATATGTAAAAAGCAGTTGGGATTCATTGTATCGAACCCCAACAGCATGGTATGGAATATTCAAATATATAGTGGCCGAGAGGACTGGGGAAATAAAAATCCTTGAGGAGATGCCGCTGTTTAGACCCTTATTTCTGGTATTTTTCAAGGCTGGAAATAGAAATTTGTGTGGAATAGCTTTTATTTTCTTCTCCCATCTTTTTGTTTGTAGTTTTCGTTCTACTATACAGGGTGTCCGGAAGATTGACGTCAATAAATTCTTTTTAATATGCTTGTACCTAATTAAAAAGTAGAAGTATAAGGTTTTGAGTTGAAGGAAGAGGTATACGTATAAACATTTTCTTTTTTTAGCCATTACGCTTACCTCATATTCGTTAAAATATGTAAAAAGCGTTGGGATTCATTGTATCGAACCCCAACAGCATGGTATGGAATATTCAAATATATAGTGGCCGAGAGGACTGGGAAATAAAAAATCCTTGATAAGATGCCGATGTTTAGACCCTTATTTCTGGTCTTTTTTCAAGGCTGGAAACAGAAATTTGTGTGGAATAGCTTTTATTTTCTTCTCCCATCTTTTTGTTTGTAGTTTTTCGTTCTACTATACAGGGTGTCCGGAAGATTGACGTCAATAATTTCTTTTTGATATACTTGTAATTAAAAGTAGAAGTATAAGGTTTTGAGTTGAAGGAAGAGGTATACGTATAAACATTTTCGTTTTTTAGCCATTACGCTTACCTCATTTTCGTTAAAATATGTAAAAAAGCAGTTGGGATTCATTGTATCGAACCCCAACAGCATGGTATGGAATATTCAAATATATAGTGGCCCAAAGGACTGGGGAAATAAAAATCCTTGATGAGATGCCGATGTTTAGACCCTTATTTCTGGTCTTTTTCAAGGCTGGAAACAGAAATTTGTGTGGAATAGCTTTTATTTTCTTCTCCCATCTTTTTGTTTGTAGTTTTTTTTCGTTCTACTATACAGGGTGTCCGGAAGATTGACGTCAATAAATTTCTTTTTGATATGCTTGTAATTAAAAAGTAGAAGTATAAGGTTTGAGTTGAAGGAAGAGGTATACGTATAAACATTTTCGTTTTTTAGCCATTACGCTTACCTCATTTTCGTTAAAATATGTAAAAAGCAGTTGGGATTCATTGTATCGAACCCCAACAGCATGGTATGGAATATTCAAATATATAGTGGCCCAAAGGACTGGGGAAATAAAAATCCTTGATGAGATGCCGATGTTTAGACCCTTATTTCTGGTCTTTTTCAAGGCTGGAAACAGAAATTGTGTGGAATAGCTTTTATTTTCTTCTCCCATCTTTTGTTTGTAGTTTTTCTTCTATACAGGGTGACCGGAAGATTGACGTCAATAAATTTCTTTTTAATATGCCATGTATGTAATGAGATTTTTCGTAGTTCTAGAGTTAGGATTTTTTTAGTGTTTTGAGCGCTCGTTCTACTTAAGCGAGTGCTATATCGATTTGCCCAATGTCCGTAATTTTTGAATTTTGAGACGATAGGGTTTGACTTCCTAATGAAAAATCGTGGTCAAACTCAATTATGTCCATGGGGCCCTCTGTACGGCCGGCCATTAGCACGATAACTTTCGAAGGAATTGTCCTAGAGACTTGGGATTTTCAGGGTTAGTTCGGTTTCACAAATATCTCGGTTCAGTTCGTTAACCAGCCAAATCGTACAGGGTGTTCCATAAAATATGGTATTCCAATCTTTGTTCCTCAATAACTCAAACAAAACGACACCAATAGAAATAAAATGTAGCATCCACATGCAAGATGCTCATAATAAGCCTCATACAAATTTCGTGGCCATAGTGTTAACAGAACCATAGAAAATTTGATTGAAATATTGAAAAGAAAAAACTTCATATTTCCATAAAAAGATATCAGATTCGAGTGAAATTTATTTTGTGAATGAGGACTGTTTTAGTGATATTTTATCTGAGTTTTCAAGAGAATTGCATCTTCAAAACCATAGAATATATTTTTCAAAGAATTTTTGTTCACCTTATTTAATTTTTTTAATAATTCCAGAATATAATTCCGATTGTGCTGAGATGCTGCATTATATATTTGAAATAAATCTCAAGACCCATAATAAATTTTGAGGTAATTATCTTATTGCTCCACCAATGAACGAGTGCTCAAAAGCTCCTGCTCAGGGCTTTTTTTAATTTTTTTAATGTACTTTGCCAGCCCGGTTTGAAAAACTCACATAATTTTATACAGTAAATATTTAGCAGTTTTTATTTTTTCAACATGATCGTACTGAATATTGTTTCAATAAAAAAAATATTCAGTTTCCTTATATTACTTCAAGTTACTCAAAAAAGGCTTGAAAGCTAAAACATCAGTTTTAAGTAGGATGCACTGAAACATACATTTTCGATTTAGAAATAGAAAAGGAGTTTTTTAGCTTTTAGCTGAATTTGAAAGCTTAGCGAACTCTTTAGCTACAAAAGTCAGAGAAAAAAAAGACTTCATCGGAGTTTTTTGTTGTAATCGGCTTTCGAAGGCGGATAGCCTTAAAATTATTGAAGGCCGATGAAAGGTTTTTCCTTTTCAGCATTTTCATGGTGAATTAACCTTGAAAATTGAATTGATTATCATTGAAATGCCTGTGAAATAATTTTAGCGCGTGTAACTTCTACAATAATTCTGTTTTCACACCATGATGGATAATGTTAACATTTGCACATAATACTGATAAATTACTAGGTATACACCACAATAAATATCTCTTTCTCCCAACTTAAAAACAGAAACAGCACAACGTTTGAAAAATTCACGTGTCTATTGCCTGAAGGTACTAGAGTATTTTTGTTTTATTTTTCTTTTCGCTTCTGAAAGTGAAGTACGTACTTTCCGGACTAGGCCGAGGGGTATTCGGGAAGTGGGTACATTCGTATTTTCTTATAAATATTTTATTCCCCAGACATTTTTAGAACCTTATTCAAAAAACAACCATTTCAAAAATATTCTTTTTCTCCAACCATCAAAAAATGTAGACATTTTTGTATTATTTTCAAGTGCAAAGGCCATAAATTCCCTTACCGTACAAATTGTTGCTCGTTATTTAGCAACGCTTTCATCCTAGGATTAAAAACGCTTTTTAATCCTAGGACTAAAATAATTGTTGACGTTACTTGACAATCAATAATCACCAACAATAACAGATATTCCTGACTACCGACTTGCTCTCGATGTTATAATCAGTATAGGTGTTCAAATTTATTATCAAATCATTAACGATTTTTTAAAAAAACCAAGTTTATTCTAATTTTGACTTGGTTTGAGAAAAATAGTATATATTACATAGACTAAAAATGTCTTTATTTAAGAAATATGCACTTATAATCCTTATAATATAATATACTATTTTTCTTGAATATTCTGGTTTTCATGAGTGTTTATGCAATTAAATAAACCCTCTTCGATGTCACGGCGTGATTTTCAGGAACCACCAAATCTTCAACCATCATACAATTCGCGTAGGTGAATATCATAAGGAGTTGTTCACTTCAGTTCATGAAACAGGATATTACTGTAGAATGCCTCAGGTAACACAAGTTTCTGCCAACTCATTGTATTCCATGAGGGTTTGAGCAAATATACGTTACGAAGAGGCGGAAACTTAATATACATGGGACAAATACTCCTTCAGAATACGAGAATGAGTGATTATAACGTGCTTTATTCTATTTGAAAATGGAAATAAAATTCATGGAATACGTTCGCGTATTTTGAAACAAGCATCCCTTGTAATTGCAAATTTGAAACTTGCAAAAGCACATACTCTAGATGTGGTTTGAAAATTGAGCTTTCAACGTTCACATTAATCTCAACTCAATTTTTTTGAGCGCTCGTTTCTACTTAAACGAGTCCTATTTCGTTTTGCCGAAATTTTGGAATTCCCGAAATTTGCGCCGAAAAATGGTTTAAAACGATAATTTTCTACTCTCTGATGACGAAACCATGGTCAAATTCCATTCTGTACGTTGGGCCAGCAGTCCTTCCGGCCGTAAACACGATAACTTTCGGAAGGATTGTAGGTACTAAATACACAAGATTTTTAGAGTGTGTTCGGTCTCCAAATGCAGTGGTTAAGTTCGTTAACCAGCCACATCGTAAAGGGTGCTAAATAATATGGCCATAACAAATTTTTGTTCCTCAATATCTTCAGACAAAATAAAAACGATTGAAATTAAATTTTGCGACCACTTGCAAGATGCCTATTATGTGCCTCATTTAAAATTGTGTGGACATATTGTTAACAGAACCATAGAAATTTCGACTGAAATATATGAATTTATTTCGATTTCGATACAAGATATCCGATTCAGAAGGAATTTATTTTGTGAATAAATATTGATATACTGAATGCTCTCGCAGAATTTCAAGAGGATTGCATCATCTGAACCATGGATTTAATTTTTTTCACCTATTGATTTTTAACATATTTAATTCTTCGAATATTGTAATTCCGATCGTGCTGAGATTTTGCATTCATATACCTATATACCTACCTACAAAATTTTGAGTGATATTTACTGAGAACTGTTCAATGTTAAAACAATTCGTGTTTGATATCGATAAAAGAATATTTGAATTCATTGATTAGGAAATGCTACACTCGATCAAAAATAACCAATTTATTATTCGGTTTTTTCCCTATTTGACTAGGAATATCTGTGACTTCTACATCGTTGCAATATCGGAATCAATTTATATTGTGAGCAACGTCCACAAATAAATTCCACAAATGAATTTCAGAAGTCACAAAAAAATATATCCTTCTCTTGCAGAGGACGCATCTTCATCAGACTTGAGCTAATTGGAAAGTAAACTGTAAACTGTCATTACTGAGCAAAGAAAACAGAGGCAAAACTACTAGATCCAGCCCTATCGTAGTTTTGAAGAATTAACTGTAATACAGCTTACATACAGCAGAATTAACACTGTTATTTTCTTTTGAATACACCAAA
Source organism: Propylea japonica (assembly GCA_013421045.1). Taxonomy (NCBI): domain Eukaryota; kingdom Metazoa; phylum Arthropoda; class Insecta; order Coleoptera; family Coccinellidae; genus Propylea; species Propylea japonica. The sequence goes on from CM024240.1 coordinate 48,282,350, forward strand.
TCTGATATTTATCTACAATTATAAATCCAGCAAGAAAATTTTGAACATAACACTCACTAAACACAAAATTTCTACTATATACAAGATGAAATTCAATGTAGTTTCCATTTAGCCTAAGGATAATCAGCACTATAATGAAATATTCATTTTGGCAACTGCATTTAAAAATAATATACAGGGTTGTCTTCTTTTAAAGTGGACAAACTTCGAGGCTGATTATACAAGTGATTTACAAAAAAAATGTCATATGAGACATTGTCGAACTGTTGACGGTTATTTTTCAATTTAACATTTCTTGATTTTACGAAAAAATTGAAGTTTTCTCATTGCAGGCGTGGTTAGGAGAAGAATATCACGATTCTGAAGTTTAAAAATCAGTCCTATTTTTCCAATGGTTTTTCGATGAAATATTGATAATTACTCACACGCTTTCTCTTCAGTGAAAAATACCTCATTTAGTGTTCTTTCGAATGACATATCAATTTTTGCGCTATCTCATTATCCTTTATATCATTGGTAACCTGATAACAACGAAAAAGTCTGAAAATTCCGAACCTAAATTTTCTCGTTGTTGAAGCTCTTCGTAATCAAATCTAAGTGTAATTTTATGGAAATTCCAGACATTTTATCCGTCAGACAGGTGCATTTCATTGAATATGTCTGACAAGTTGCTTTGGATTATTCAGATGAATTCTTCAGCATCAAAGTTATCGCTAAGTATAACTGGTCCGAAAAGTTTTCCTCTTATGACTGCCAACCTCATGTTAACTCATGTTGGAAATGAGAAACAATAGTTGCATGAGGATTTTTTATCTGCCATACAAGGTTGTTTCATGAGCTAATCACACCTGATTTGTGAAAGTGACTACATCAGTCCTTAATCCTATGGTCCCCACTCTCCTGAGTTATTCTGGTACCAACTAGATGTGAAAATGTGAGTCTAGTTTCAGATAACAGATGAATTGATGATTTCCATGAAATTACACTAGATTCAATCACGAAGAGCTTCAAGTAGAGAAAATTTAGATTCGGATTTTAAGACTTTTTAGTTGTTATCAGGTTAGCCATGATATTATAGCGGAGAATATTGGATAGCACAAAAGTTGATATGTCATTCGAAAGGACACTAAATGAGGTATTTCAACTGAAGAGAAAGCGTGTGCGTAATTGCAATATTTCATCGATTTTGTGAACTTTAGAATCGTGATATTCTTCTCCTTGCCACGCCTGTAATAAGAGTGTTTTCTGCACACAGACTCTTTCATTTTGTAGCAAATTTATTTTACTTTTCAAATATATTGGCAAATTGTTGAGATTACAAGAAAACTGAAAATGATCATTTCAGAGAAAAAACTCGAAATTTTTCGTGACAAAATGTTAATTGAAGAATAATCGTCAACATTTCGCCCATTTGTTATATAAACATTTTTTGTTGCGAATCCCTTGTATAATCACTCCCCGAAGTTTGTTTACTTAAAAGTAGACACCCTATAGAGTAACTCATGATGTAGAGCATGCTTCCGAAATAATGAAAATCGAGAACAATCGAACATAGGACTGTTACAGCATCTCTCTGTTGAACAAACATCAAAATCATCTTCCTTCATTATCCATTCATTCAAAACTGCAATATTACAAGATATTATCCTTCAGCTGCCATTTTTCTGTGCAATCGTAATACCCTGTACAAAAGGTAAGACGTTTAGTACATATGTTCATATGAAGTTTTTTTCTTGAAATGGGCCAAAAAAATCACCCCCATAAATATTGACAGTCGATTAGTGAACACCCTGTATATGTGAAAACATTATTAATATAATGCTCATATACATATTTCTTCTTGTAATTAATCGCTTTTTAGTCCTATGACATATATCATCTGATTTAATTTCATCTAAATCTGAAGATAGGCCATCGCCATATCCTAAATATATGATCATATTTTTTTTATATTGAAGGGCTGAATGTTATCCTCAATCCTCTATGAAGAGAGCCATCTGCATCATAAACTACTTAGAAGTAAATCCAGAAGAATCAGAAGGCCATCCTTTAAATATATTCTTCACTATCAAAGAAGGGAACAGGAACGATATTTTAGATTCATTATGTACATCGATTGGGATGCATAAGATAACGTGTATACAGAACAGAGTTAGGATATGTTATACGAAAACATCTAAACACTGAGCAGGCACGTAACAACATCTTCCAAAAGATTCATCTCCTAAATACAGGAAGTTTGCAGAGCAACGAACAGTTACAATCACAGAATTGTCAGCATTAATGGCGTACTTATGTTGATTTTCGAAACTTTTGAGGGTTCCCTCAATCTCATTCCCATCAGTTTTTTTCCCTTTCGTAGGTCATAGGTACGCCATTTTTGATTGGTCATAATAAATGAAGGAAGAAGGTTACAGAGATAGATGCTGTTAACTGACTGACTTTGGCTAGAGTCTAAAATCACACTGACTGATGCTGACTGTAAAGAAAAACATAATTTCAATATTATTTTTAGCTTTACATAGAAAATGGAGCTGTATATTTTATACTCTAATCTAAACTGTGTTGATACCAATATGCATTATGCATATACTATAAGATATCTATTTATTGTTGTGTCGAATTAATTGATATTGTACGGAATTTTTCTATAACCTAAAGTATTCATGAAAGGTCAATACATGTAAGATACGTTTCGGGTTCGGGCCTTTTTTCAATCTAAAACAATATTAAAAACATAGTTACATATACAATTTTTTTTCCTGAGATAGAGACTTGTTCAGTATTTTCCAATTCTTCTGCGCCTGTTACAGTCTCCTCATTTTATAATATAAATAGCGCTGAGTCATTGAATTTCATATCGGCGTTACTGTCACTCTTCTTTTTCTTTTTCTGTTGTTGTCTCTGCTGTCTTCTTTATAAGTGTTGAATATATCTTGTTTAGACAATTTTTTATTGTTTGTCGTTGATAGAGTTGGGATTTCGTTTTATGCAAATCATTTCTAAAAATTCTCTGGTTTTTTATTTTTTCCCTATCAAATATCCTTGTATCCTCGAAGTTGAATGTATGGTTGTTTTCTACTGTGTGCTTGTATAGGGCTGTTTGGGTTTTGAATATTTGTGTTATCTTTTTTTGAAACTATCCCCCGAAACCAATTGCTGAAAATGCCCCTGAGACCCTCTTCAAAATTTTGTTTATTTGTGGAAAATAAATGATTCCAATCGTATCGAATCTTACGAGAATTTTCAAAAACTTTTCCTTTCAAAGTTGGAAATCATATTTGAAAGACTTACGTTTCTTAGATTCTTGGAATTTTTTCAACGAATAAATATGTTTCCACTACATTGTTTGAAAGTTAGAGTAAATATTCGAGAATCAGTAATTCACTTGGGTAAAATTGTCAGGATTGATGTTTTTCACCTGTACACATACACAAGATCAGTCCTCGTAACTTTCATGACTAGATCACAAAAATTGATCAGTTATCATTTATGTTACATTTTTTCGTGTTTCGTATTACAGATAAGGTGCTATTGCATCCGATTTGGTTTCATGTAAAATCTGTACCTAGTGGATAAATCGTCACCAGCTTAACACACTCTAAAGTTGCGTCCACAAACTTACTCCGAGCATTTGCTTACGCCAAAGCATTCAGAAACTCACTTTAGCCTGTCAGTATGTTCTTCCGATCGTTCATCGTTCAGAAAATTTCTCTGAGTAAGCTCCATTAACCCTGCTTATTTGCTGAGTTTCGGTACTCTGACAGTTATTTGAATTTAAAGCGTTATGCATTCTATGTCATTCATTCGAGAAAAATATTTCTGGTTTGAGTTTAAAGCTATTTTCTTTCGATAAATTGAAAATTTTGAAGTTTTAGGGATTGGCAGTAATGCCCGTAAATACTCAAAAATAAAGGTTTACGTTATATTCATAACTCTTGAAACTGTAATGTGAAAATGTTGTTCGAATTTAAAAATTTATTCATCGTTATTATTCATTTGGCTGAATATTTCAGATTTCACATGAAAAACCAAGAATTTCAGGATAATCTCAACTAACTGAATCAAACACTTTGATACTTGAAAATGAGGCATGTATTATATTTTCATTAAGAATATTATTTTTACATTCGTTGAAATTCTGTCATACAGTTGTGTGTTACAAACGGTATCTAAGAATCTACTGATTGAATAATTAGCAATCTCTGAAGAGCCCTGAATGATGTGATATATAATATTAAATGTCTACAATAAACCAAAAGCTAGTAAAAAGGTGAAAGGAACCGATTATATAAAGTTCGTCTTAACCTAACATATATCTCGCGAATGACATTAGTCAGAGTAGTTTCTGAACGACAAACAAACTGCATTTACTCTGTCATACTCCGCCATCATTGTTTAAACAATGCCGCCATAATCTTACTCTACTTTTAGAGTCAGTTTGAGAACAGACCCTCAGAATTCGTATTTGGAAAATCATTTTCGGCATTCACTAAGTATTGTTTGTAGAAAGTTAAATAAATATCGATTTAAGTGCTTATATGCAATGTGTAGGGAAATAAAACGGATAAAATCTAGGCGTTTATAGGAACTGATATCCCTAACTGCACTGAGCTTTCAGAAGACGTCCAATGTTCATAAGATGTCTGAACGTCGAAATGCATAAAATGGACGTTTCCGGACGTCTAATTTCTAAAATCGAAAGAAGTTTATAATGAAGGTCTTGGAGAGGCCGTTTTCATATCCCGTTCTTAAAGTCTCTATGGTGTACCGAAATGGACGTCTTCGGGTTTTATGTCGAACTTCGACTTATAAATGTTACTGTTTGTATTCAATCATATGTTTTCCACAACAAATTACAGTTTTAGGCATCTTTCTTAAAAAATGAACTCACATTGAAATGTAGAATCACGAAAACTTGCGCAAATGATTTGAAAATCATGAGAATATACACGATAAATGTTAAGTTGAAAACAACCACTGCTTTAATTAAAAATGCAAAGATTAAGAAAGAAAGATAGGAAACGGAACGACTACGATGATGTTAGCGCCATCTATGTGTTAGGATTTAGTACTAAAATTCAGGAGAATGAGTGAAATCAAAGATTGTAGCGGCCATTTTGAGCAAAACAAGGACATTTGAAAACATTGCACGTGGGTTACCTCTTCATTTTAGTTGCGTTTCGTATTGTGTTTGTGTTTAACTGTTTTGTGTGTGCATCTTTTGAAATTCAAAATGGTTTACGGAGCACATAATGTGGTACCTAATGAACTGCAAAGTAATAAAGGCCAATCCTGAACATGAGAAGATGGAAATGTAGATATTGAAACTCGTCTCATGGGTATCTCTGTTCCTCATTACTTTTTAATTTCAGTGCTATCAAATGGATACAATTTTCTGGACGAAGAGATATTGATCTCAGCAGCTGTAAAATTTTTCTACAGATCAAATGAAAACAAATGGAGACGCACTATTATGTTGAAATTTCCAATACTTTTCAATTCCATCTTCAAATTGTGGTTTATTTTTGATTTTTTTTTTATATTTCGGTGATTGATATGTAAGAAAATTATTGATTTGTATTCAATTTCATTATTTGGTTTTTTGTGAGTACCTAATGATTTTTTATAAAACTATAGCTTTACAATATCGCATTTCGATAATATCAATTCATTTCAAACAATGTTGGGATGAAAAATAACATTCTGATCACGAAGCAAAGCACTACCTTTGTTTTATCGACTAACCGAAAAACGGAGTCAGATTTTAGTACTAGAGTTGTAGGGGCATTTCAAATCTTTCTCTAATAAATCTTTGCTAATATGAATATGAATTGACAGATTAAGTTTGTCAGTTGACATAAACCGTCAATTGTCAGATTTTTATTTAATCGCGTTGGTAATAATACATTCTTATTTTTCGTGAAAAACATTTCAACCCTGGTTATAATACGTGACCTAACGATCCTAATACAGAAAACCGTGAGTACTTAATAATCTATTACATTATGTTGCTTCAGACACTTTACTTTTACAATTGAATAAATCTAGTTATACATAGTTGTATTACTTGTAATCTACTGTTGAAAATTTTTCAGGTATTCCTAAATTAAAACTGAAATCAATACCTAGCCAATTTTCTGGGTACCTACCAGGAAGGTAGGAAAGATATGAATAAAATACTAGTAGAGAGAGTTCTTGAACGCAGAAAGAAATTTGAAAATGCAAGAATCGTTTCAACTGTAGAGGAAAATCAATATGTAGTCAAGAGAGCTCAACTGATACTGCTTTTTTGTCGGAACTTGAGAGTAATAGAAACATACCTACTTCGAATTGAAAATCTAATTGGTACAATTTTACTCTGGATTTTACAACTACAAACATTTCATGTTTGTTATCAATCAACTCACTAACGCGAGGAGGAAAACATTCACTGTAAAAATATATATCAAGAACTTGTGTAAATAAATAAATACCCTACTTTAAATGAATGATTAGTGATTAGTTAGTATACATGATCTCTGAGATTTTCCTTTTCGCACATACTGTTTTTTCTATATATTCACTTATAATGATAAATGAAAGGATTGTGTGAGGTTTATTGTTCTACTCCAAGTTTTAACACTTTTCAGCTATCACAGGTATCATGTTAGTAGGATAAAAAGCAATTTCTCTTGAAATGATAATCTACTTCTGTAATAAACTTATTTCAAATCATGATAATGCGTTTTCCACTGGAATTATCATTCCTATCATAGTATTTGGATCTGTAAAAGAAAAACCATAACTCTAAACTCAATAAATAAGCATACTTTCCGCAAGAATGCGTATTGAAACTCTGAACAAACTCACCTTTGAATTAGCTCTCTTTTTAGACCGCTTAATTGGGCAACTATCTTCTGTAATACCGCTTTCAAAGCAGTGATATTCATTGATCCGTGATTCATATTTGCTGTTATTAATCTGAATATGTATGTGAAACTCCTCACATCCTCGTAAATATTGAAATAAACAGAATACAGATTCACAATTACGTTTTGAATATTTGACAATTCAAATTCTCGTGGACCTCACGCAACACTAGCGCCTCTAGCGGAAAATTCATACGCGGTAGCCCTCATTCCCTTATTATCTGAATACTTAGACAATATGAGTTTCGTTGAACTCTACACAGAATCCAACGTATTCGAACAATATCATCAAACCCTGGGATCCAGCTGGTTTAGTTCCATAGTGGGAATATGCACTATTCAAACCCAGTTTAATCCCCTAATTCCAGTGCCGTAAGCTTTGCCCCCCACAATTCAATTCTCACAGCATAGTGTGGAATTTGTAATCTAACTATTGCATGCCAACTCTGCTTCCATTCCGATGTTTATGAACACTTATCTAGACAATCTATCACCCCCATAATGACTCGAATAGTGTTATAAATCAAGCGTCAGATCAATTCGATCAGATATTTCGCATTTAGGGGTTGAATGGCAAAAAACGACATTGACATGAAAACGAATAATCAATCCCTTGCCAGTTTATAAAAAATGAGGTTATTTGAAATATACATAGAATCTTATACCAGATGTCTCAGTGAGCCTGTTCCAACTTCCAATGGATTAGCCATTTCGAAATATACAAATTTGAAAGTTTTAGGCTTTCGTTCAAGGAACCTTCATCTGAGAAAAACGACAATTGAAAGTGATTTCAGGTTGGACCGAATGTGACACTGATTTTTTCACTTCATACGGGACGTTTTTTTCAATTGTTGATTTCTACTCAAATTACCTTTTCGTACTTCCGGGCCTAAAGTGACAACTTCACTCCCTTGTGACAGGTACTAAAGTGTCACATTTAATCCCTCCGGGATTAAATATTGACGAAACTCCCGGAACGATTAAATCACAAACAAACGAATTTAAGGGATATTTTATTGAAAAATATAATTAATTAGAATGGTAATTAACGTTAATATTCAAATTAATATTGTCACAGTTCGTCATATTGACCAGTCTTTCCTGGGTTAATGCAGCAGGTAACTGACGAGTAACAGATAGGTCCTTTTCATATTGAACTGGTTGTTTGTTTCGAAGATCCTGCGGAAACAGGAAGCGAGAATGAGGACTGTGGCATAACTATAGTGGACGAATCGGCGACTTGACCAAATATTTTATCTGAATTTTTTTGTTTATTTTTAATAGACGATTCAATATATCCCTCGGCCACGTTGGAGGATTTCCATCCTCCATGTCTCTTCAGCACGTCTATTGTTGCTCCCGAATCAGCTAACAAAGACGCAGATGTGCGTCTAAAACAATGTCCCGTATAAGACGTCGCATTTTCTAATCTCAAGAAGCTGCTATTTGCCGTGGAATGTACCAAACATTTTTTCCTACTAATCGTTTTTTCCTACTACTCGCGTAGTACATTCTTTGTTGATGTTATGAACAAAAAATTTTGAATGAGTTGTCCCTGTCTTTCGCAATGCCACATATTTCCGAAATATCGTCACAAAACTGATGGCATTGTTTTCTGAATTTTTGATCACAAATTTCGGTCAATTTTATTTTTCGTGTTCTAATCGCAATTAGGAAGAATCGCCCAAATCTCTCACATCGTCGATTTCAAATCAACCAACTCTTTTCCACGACAAGCTCCCGCAACGCCCAAAATAAGTGCAACTTACAAAAAAATTGATTTCTTAAAATTTCTGAATATAAACAAATTTCCAAATTACCTTAAGCATTAAATATTTATCATCCGGAGCCTCCCGTAAGAAACTGATCTACCTGCTCAGACGTGAGAATTCTTGAAACATAGATTAATTGAAAATAGAAATCTACCTACTTCGGCTGCTCTTTATCAATATCAGATACACCTTCTTCACTCATGATACCAATAATTATCAATAACAATGTTCTTTACAATGACACTAGTAATGACAATGTTTCTAACTTATAATTGTCACAACGCAATGTTACTATGGTAACTTATTTTAAAGACAGTTTATAAATGAGTTGAAGAGAGAAAAAACTGATTGAAATTATTGAAATAATTAATAAAATCATACCGGAAGTACGAAAAGTATCGTATATACCTTGCGACTGAAGTACATTTAATCCTTCAGGTAAATTATAACTTTACCTTCAGGATTAATGTACTACTTCAGTCCCGCGGTATATAATGTACTATTTCAACGAAGTATCACGCTTTGAATTTACTTTTGATGACTTTTGATGGAAAAAACGTCAATTGAAATTTCAAATGAAGAATTGTAATATTAGATCGATCACGATGTTTTGAGTATTCTCGATTGCGATTTCAATATAATTGATAATCCATGAAAACATGTGAATACATTTTTTTCTTGATAATCTTCCTTAACCCGTAACTGGTATGGTGAGGTATACCAGACCCCCAAGATTTTATTTCCTAGATAGTTCAAGTAGTTTTCAGTTTATGATGGCATCCATTACAGTACCTTCATTTAATGTCTCTTGCGTAGTTCAGTGTTACGAATCTACTCATATTACGATTCAGCAAGATTCTGCTGGAAATTTGTGTTGGGTTGGGGTATACTAGACCCCACCTGACCAATAGTGTTATTATTCGTAATCGAAGTCATGTCGCTTTGGATGTTGCGATATCAAGTTTTGCACGAAAGCGAATGATCCACGGTTTGAAGTATGGTCATATCAAAACGTGGATGCCCTGAAAAATGTTTCCCCCATATGAAAAGAAGAATAGATAATAAGTATCTTTCTAAGATTCTGAAACAGAACATTCTTTCAATTTCCAGAAGCTAAAAGAATTAGATCGAATACATTAGAAAAGAGATTCAGATGTGTAAAATGTTCCCATCGATCAAGACGAAAAGACCATTTTCTAGTATGGCACTTGTGTGTTTTCATTAAATATCACAGAAATGTTGTTATATTCAGTTTGTTTATTGAGATTTAAATTTGTATTTTATGTTTAGAATTTTCAGAAAAAACATTTCATTTGAATTTTTCCGAATTATGTGAAATCGACACTTTTTTCAGCTTTTTCCGCATCCGGTTCATTCATTTCGAATAAAATAATTATTTTCTGAGTGCTCAATTCATATCATCCACACTGTACTCTCAGGAATACCTAAACATCCATACCGTATCTAAAAAAGCTAATACATATAATTCGTGGAAAAAGTTTGAGGTCTGACTGACCCCACGTTACCAAATACCATGAAACGTACCATACCAGGTACGGGTCAAATATTATTTTCATGGTTGATTTCAACTTGAACAAGATTTTTCTAATTGATGACGATTATAAGTCACGAATATTGCAAGGCTGAATTGAACTCATCTGTGATTTCACTATAGCGTTCTGTTATCAGGACAGACAACTATTTATAAAAGTAATGTATGTTTATAAATCATCTCATATTAAAGAAAGCCAAATAAAGCTTACACAAAATATCGTAACCTATTGCAATTCTTATTTGTTTTCTCCATCGAATCAAACGTAAAATACAAAGTGTGATACATCTTTGGAAAAGTCAAATGAGTAGAAATAAAAAAATTTGAAGATAAATTAGGTGCTGTATGAAATAAAAATTCTTTGACTTTCAATATTCGTTTTTTTCAATAAAGGTACCTACTGAATATTTGCCTTGAAGTTTTCAACATTGGTCGGCCGTTGTATGGCCCTTCTATTACAAGTACCTATGGAAATAGTTAAGTTGACATATAAATCATTTTTTATGAATTGTCATTGTATTTTTCAATAAACTTGATTATAGTGAAAGTTTATTTTGCCCTCGACTGAAAAGTTATACCTACCATTTTGTTAGTTAGTATTATAGCTAAATACATGATTCATCTGACAGCAGGGAATAGTAGGAATTCATTATTAACTAGTGATGGTATTATTATGACCGAACAAACAGACGTATACATATTATATAAATAAATAAATATTACTGTTCACATGAATATTGAAAAAATTATTAAATTGATTTCGTGGACTTTTCAGAACTGCCGAAATTTATGTGATACGGTTCCGAAAATCGAATGATATTTAATTGCAGTTTCAAGTTGGAACTGACTCAGAAACTCAAAGCTAACGATCGACTACAACGCCGCTTGTTTGCAACTGGGTTTTGGAACATTTGGCTCGGAAAATCATTTTTGGTGACAAAACATATTTCTTGTTGTTTGTCTACATAATATACAAATTTGCGGCATATGTGATGAAGCCAAAGGAAGGAATGCCTTGGACGAGAAACTTGTAAGAGTGAGGAACTAGCCTCGTTGAAGCCTTCATAGTTATCAGATTTCATTAGATCTCTGGAACTGGAAGGCGAGCTGTGAAGGCTTTTTTGGCCAGAACAGCTCTGTAAGGGGGCACAATAGACCTTAAGGTCGCAGTGAACTGTAACCCCTCTTTAAACTATCAACTATATGTGATGAAGCCAAACCAAAGGAAGCCAGGTGTCAAGTGATGATGCCTCCACAAAAGTTCTATATTTTGTGCGTAGTATCGAGTGTCGAGTTACGAAATCATTGTGCCTTACTGCATTGGAAACGACGATAGTGGGGGCAGCACAGTCAATAATTAGCATTATAAAAAAGGAAACTGATTTCTCCTTGCCCAAAATGAATGAAATGAACGTGCACCATAATTGAATACACTAGGATGGCGCTACATGACACACCGTGAGCGCCATTATGGATAATCTGCAAGGAAGTTCTAGGCTGTGCCTATTCCTCGGAACAGATGTATATTATCTTCGGACATAGGTAATAGAGTGCACTACGATGAATGTCATTGAATAATTTTGACGGTTTAAAAAACTATTTTAATTAATGCTTCTACTGACTAAACCGTAGATAAAGTAAAGTATAGAAGCAATCGTAAATGATGTTTTGTATTGATTTATGGGTAGGTACAGTCAAATGCCTGCACGACGCAAAGGGACAAATTGAGTCGTAAAATAAACCATTCTAGAGTCTTGCGAGATAGATCAGGCAAACGAATCCAACAGGAAAATGCAGATGTACGTGATAATATGGCGCAGTTACACATTCACAAGAGCAATGCCATCTTGAAAACAGACCTGTTTTCAGGATGGCAACGGCAAGAGTCAAGAAATGAAAGGAGTCAACGAAGAAAATTCCAACAAAGAGGCACAGATTCGTAGTCGACAGACGGAGAACATCAAACCAGAAAAGTAGAAGAGTACAAATAATGTAAATTAATAGCAAAACAACATTTACCGGGCCAGATTGTTTCAGAATTTGGTTGTACCTCATACACATTTCAGAATCAGACCCGCTCCTATTCAAAAAACTCCTTTAAAAGTGTGATCAGATCCAACACAATCTTTATGATAGCCAACTTGATCCTCGTGCTAGTAATGAAATAGTTTCATGTCCTCACTTGGAAGCTCAATTGCATAAATTCCACGATAAAGATCTTCAGTTGACCTATTCCAAGTGCTGCCACCATCTATTCATACTGAAAACATAGAAACGAAACCACAATTCATGATTTCGTGACCGAAACTTCCTCTACTGTTTCATGCACTTGAAGACTACAAGTTTCAATAATTATTATCCTTAATCACATGTGTGACTTCAAAACAACAAACGTTATATTAGCGAGCGCTCACTTCTGCGTGATGAAAATAATTTCGAGGTGAAATTGCCCAAAGAGGAGGCTTCCATGAAAGCTTGAATATATATCGTGAACTCTACACGAACTCGCAAAGTGTTTGATGAAGGATTAATGAAGCGGATTTCGTTATGCGCGATTTCGGCTTCTTACACACATTTTGGTGCCAGTAGACCACACGGAGGGTTTTAATGAATGATTGAATGATTCCACATCATGGTGGCTGTTTAAATATTTATTCAAATGCCAAATATCTTATGGGTCGATTACATTGAGATACTTTACAAGCTGCTACTGACAGTGAGCGAATAGATTTAGAGTGATGATTGGAGATTGTGAATGTGACAGTGGATTACACACAAAACTGTCTACTCGTTAAGTGGCCAACAATCTAGCGATCCTCCTGAGTTTATGATTGTATCGTTGTCGAAGATGTAAGATAAATGTGAAATACGTTTTCAATTTAAGAACAAGGAACCACCGTAGATGAGAACTCAGATTGTTTAGTAGCAACTTTGATCACACACGGCTTGTTCACATGCCACTAAGCTAAAACGCCAGCGATTTAGCGTGTTGGCTTGTGAACACTATTACACTGAGCGAATTCACAATCAGCTACTAAAATCGCTCAGTAGCAGCTTGAGGAGTATCTCAATGTAATCGACCCATTAGGTGCTATCATTCCATCAGAATTTTTTAATGTGTGTGTGTGGAAAATATCCAACTTCATCTTTCAGAAACAGTTTACGATAAATTTGATCTCAGGACGAAAACTAGTATACCTACGTGTTGTGTATTGTTTATTTTTTCTACAGAGTGTAAATTCTCCGAATGCATTTAATCATGTAGTAATGTTTAAATTTAATGTTTAAATAACTATCTCCAGAAAATTTTCCTTGCATTCTTCATACGTCAGGTTTAATGTGTGTGGTCAGTTATGTATAATACAAGTAACGGTTTTTGGTCGAACTCGGTATTTTTGGGTAATCTATTCAGAAAAGTTCACGAACTCCGAAAAAAAATAACAGAATGATGGAAAACCTGCAATGTTCCTGATTTGTTTTTCAATTGACAAATTGATTTAAATTTTCTGAATGAACACAATTGTCTAAAATTTCTGTGAAAATCTTTTTTCAAAAATCGAACACAAATTCAATTTTAATTGTCTCTCTAATAACATTATTGATATGTCCAAACATTCTAGATGTATTTAAAACAAAATTCTGTGAAACTTAGTTGGGACTCGAACCGACGACGTAGGTATCAAATAGGAATTAGTATATTAATATTCGTTGTCAGGCAACGGTCGTTCGTAGTTCATAGAGTTTGTCTACTGGCTAAATTATATTCAGTGGAATTCAAATTATTTCAGAGAACTGAATGAAATATTTTAATGGCTGTAGTAACGCAACCGTTTGATATTTCATGGTTCTGTTTTGATATACGTGATTGATAATAAAAAAAGACATGTGAAAAAAATCGATGTTCGATTTAAAAAAAAAAATTTCAGAGCTATTATAATAAAATTTGTTCATTCAGAAAATAAAATTCTATTGCACAACCGAAAAAAAGTGTATGTTCAGTTTATGATGCATATCTAGATTATTGGAAAATCATGAAGTATCGTCATGAATGCGTGAATTGCGAGGGTTGAATAATAGAGATAATAAATATGATTCAAACCGCAAATGGAAACTATACGTTTATTATAACACTGTATTCACTGTAAGGTCAATGGAAATTCAAGTAAAATAAAGTTATCTCCATGATAGGACAGTATAGTATCAGTTCGAACTCGATTATCTAAGAGGAAAGCCGGATCGACCTCATATTTAACACTATACAAACTATTAAGCTTCACTTCATACCAATCCTCAATTAAGTACCTCTAAGCTTATTCCAGCATTCTCATTCGAAGTTAAGACAATCGAGGGCCTGCAAACTGTGTTCCTCCTGCGGAAATGATTTTATCATTTATATTTTCAATATAAGCTTGCCAAACCGGTTCAGTTTTTCCAACTATAGATAAGACGATATAGGTCTCTATCTACAGGGTGTCAAGGAAAAATGTAGCATGCATACTGCCTTAGGGCCTTAAATTATGAAAATAATATATGTCCGAAACTGTTTCCTTTATGAAATAGAGGGTGTTAGAGTTCATTTTTTCTTTAACTTCGAACAAAGAGGTAGGAATTGAACAAAATTTTATATGCGGTGGTTTTGTATGGTGCAGAATCCAAATAGCTATCAGTTTCACTAATAGAGGGCGCGCTTACAGGATTCCTCTACATCCAAATCAACTCTAAAACGGAAAGAGTTGCGGACTTGAAATTTTCACAGTGTATTTGGGACATCCTCATGTCTATATGCTTTCATGAGAAAACAAAATCAGTAGATTGGTTTTAGTGTCACTCTCAATATTAACGAAATTACAGATCCGATCAATTTCGAATATGATATGTGGGACAAAGACAGCGACGCGGATAATTGTTCAAAATTTGGTTTCATCGAAAGATTTTCAAACCAATAAACATCCTGGATTGAATAGAAGAGATAGAAAAGATTAGAGGAAAGTCGCCTTATTTGGACAGTTGCCCAATTTTGGATAATGCATCACCCCGAATTCTACCAGGAATTTTATGGCATTGTATGCAGAAAACTATTTGTTTTTGATCTTAATTCATCCCCCGTAAACTACGTATTTCAATCTGTTATCACTAGATGGCAATTTAATATTTAACGTTCGCATCATGTGGTACCTAGTGTTTTATTGCTCCAACTGTAAACTTTGAAAAATAGGTAAGTAGTGGATGTGAAATATTGAAATTTGTTATATCATAAGTTGAATTCCTCTACAATGAGCTCAACCATTTGATTTAAACATTTGTGCCCAGGATCTATTCTAATTCAACCACATAACCTAAAACATAAAAATTGCCTAATTTTGGATAGGGTAGGTAGCCCATAATTGGATATCCAAAATTTGGAACCTGCAGGGCCTATTGCACTAAGATAATTTGCAACTTTTCACTTTGCACTTTGCATTAAAGCAAATTAATTATGTAACACGACATTTCTCCCAAGATTTTATTTCTGCGAAGTGTTCTTCACTTTGCACTTGCGTTTCCACATTGCACTTTTCAGTTATATGAATCTATGAATGCGTTTCGCGTAACAATATTCATTCGAAAAGTGCAAAGTGAAAAGTTGCAAAGTATTTGGTGCAATAGGCCTCTGGTGTTAATTTCCTTTTTTTTTAATGCCTAGAAAAGGACTGTTTTTCAAAATTGGATATGGAAAACAGGAAAAATCCCATCAACGCCACTCAAAAAAAATTTTTGTTTGTAATTTTTGCAAGGACAATATAGGTTCCTTATTTTAGAAAGAGTATCCAATATTATTAACCTATTTTTGAAATGACGAAAATTGGTATATTTCAGTTAATCTAAATTTTTTATCAGTAGCGGGAGAAATAAATAGTTCAGTTTGTTTAATATATTATCATTAAGGTTTTGCCATATTTACAGCAAGAAAAAATAATCAAAAAATCAATATCACTAGCAGAAAAGTGCCAATCAAAAAAATATCCAAAATTGGACGACTTTCCTCTATTCGAACAATGAGATCATCCTCCTAGTCCTTTGTCTAAGGATCATCCTAAAACCCTTTTCACTGTAAGCTCAATGGAAATTCAAGTAAAATAAAATGTTTCTCATTATAAGACTGTAGTATCAACATCAACTCGATCATCTAACTGGAAACCCGGATCAACATCATATTTAACACTATAGAAACTATTAGGCTTCACTTCATACCAATCCTCAATTAAGTACCCCTAAGCTTATTCCATCGTTCCCGTTGAAAGTGAAGACCATCGAGGGCCTGCAAACTGAGGAAATAAATTCGAAATTCGGCATTTTCAAGAAAAATAATGACTCAAAAAATTTTCGAGAAGAAATTTCGTTTGTGCAACGTAAACCTCCAAATGTACAGTTGCTGTAACTCTTGAACGGAAATGAAATTTTCACAGTAGATTAGTGACACCCGTATGTCCAAATGTTTTCTTTAAAATGTTCCCAATTCCGTATCATTGAAAAATTGTCGAAAAAATGAAAATTTTGGCCAGTAGGTACTGTTGTTCTGAACTGAATCTCCTAACGGAACAATTAAAAAACTTTTTTAGGAAAGTTGTTGAAACCTAAATATCTCATTTCATGCGCGAATCCAGGAGGGGGAACTGAAGGAACTTTTATCCTCCAAATTGCCCTCGACGACCTAAAATTCTGCTTACATACTTAGGGTAACATAATAACAGGGCGGCATAAATTTAATTTGACCCAATTTCTGAATAGGGTTTTGATTGGGGGCTACTCAATTCAGTCAATTTAACATTGCCTAAAATACCAGTAACTTTTGGTTTTTCAATATCTAAAAGTTCCCCCTCCCCAAAAGTTGGGCCTGGATCCGCGCCTGTCTCATTTGTGTTCGTTAGCTGGCCAAACCGGTTGAGTTTGTCCAAATGCAGGTAAAGCAATATAGATATCTATTTTTATTTGTAACAGAAGCATGAAGTATCATGCGACATTTGCGAAGATGGAATAAAAGAGACAATAAATATGATTCGAACTGCAAATGGAAACTATGAGTTTTTCTAACAATAAGTATATTCATTGTGAGCCAATGGAAATTCAACTAATACAAGTAAAATAAAGTTATCTTCATGGTCATTCAAACTCGATAATCTAACTGAAAACCCGGATCAACCTCATATTTAACACTATACAAACTATTAGGCTTCACTTCATACCAATCCTCAATTAAGTACCCCTAAGCTTATTCCAGCATTTCCATTCAAAGTGAAGACAATCGAGGGCCTGCAAACTGTTTTCCTCCGGCGGAAATGAATTCGATATAGGAATGTCAGCCCATTATTTTCAAGTAGAATCAATATTTCACGCTGTCTAGAGATTGAACTTTTGCATTAATGAGTATCACGCTGTCTGCATTTCATGGTTGAATCTGAGCTGTGCTAGTTTAACGATCAACTTAATCAATGATTTAATTAGAAATTCTAAATGGCATGTTAATATGATTGACATTGTTGATTCTCTGTGGTACACGGCATGGATCGAACATGGAATGGCGAGAATATAAGTGACATGGATGATAGTTAATTTAGTGAAGTAGGTACCTGTGAATTCCCATCATTGATTGGTATGATCCAAGTGTTTCTTGGGCAGTTAGTAAGCCTATGTTTTTTCCACGCACACTATTTAGAGGGACAGCGTACATTTATTCAACCCAAACACCCCGGTTACGCTTAGCTCCCTTCCACTACAGGAAGCAGGTAAGTGATCAGGGAAGTAGGCAGCAAGAGAATGTAATCAATACACTTCTCCTGCTCTGGCGATTTTCTGCTTCACGAGTAAGTTATTACATTATACTAGGTTTCTGTGGAATTTATTTGTCCGTCATTGACGAAACTTGGTAGCGAGAGAAATGTTGCAACAGAGTGTGAATGCTCACTGCCTTTGATACTGCCGCAGAAGTATTCTAGAAATTATTTCAGGCAGCGCGAGCGGCAGTGGAAGTGACTGAGTGTAATTGAGGCTGAAGGTCTGTTTTTTCAATGTTGAGCCAGGGGTGGTCTTAAACGCAAAATGCTAGAGACTTGTAAATTTCAGAGGTAATTCGATTGAGTTGGTAAATGGACAAAATGTTGAGTTTTAATCGAGGGGTCTATCACTGTGAAATTTAAGTGTACAAAATGCTGGAATTGGGAATGAATTACACGGAATTAGATGGAATTGCATGGAATTTGATGGAATTGCATGGAATTTGATGGAATTGCATGGAATTTGATGGAATTGCATGGAATTTGAAGGAATTGTAGAGAATTTGACGGAATGATGATGAATTTAACGGGATTATGGGGAATTTAATGGAATTATGGGAAATTTTACGGAATTGTGAGGAACTGAATGGAATTATGCGGAATTGAATAGAATTTTTGTGAATTTAGTGGAATTATTTATCAAATTGGAATTTTAGTGTACATAAAACTGCCAGTGATAGACCCGAGGGGTCTATCACTGCGGAATTTTAGTGTACAAAATGCTGGAATTGAGAATGAATTACACGGAATCAGATGGAATTGCATGGAATTTGATGGAATTGCATGGAATTTGACGGCATTATAACGGAATTGTTTGGAATTGAGAATAATTGAATGGAATTTCAATGGAATTGAACGGTATTCTGTTAGCATTGAATGGAATTGAAAATGCGCAGAATTGAACCGAATTGTGAGGAATTGCACGGAATTGTAGAGAATTTAACGGAATTAAGATGAATTTAACGGAATTATGGGGAATTTAATGGAATTATGGGGAATTTTACGGAATTGTGAGGAACTGAATGGAATTATGCGGAATTGAAAAGAATTTTTGTGAATTTAGTGGAATTATTTATCAAATTGGAATTTTAGTGTACAAAAACTGCCAGTGATAGACCCCTCGGTTTTAATTCTCTGTTTTTATGTCTTCAAAACTTCAATCATGATGATGATGATTTATCAAATTATTACTCGAGTTTTGTGAGGGAATGACAACGGAATGTCAGCCCATTATTTTCAAGTAGAATCAATATTTCACGCTGTCGAGAGATGTAGTTTTGCATTAATGAGTATCACGCTTTCTGCATTTCATAGTTGAATCCGAGCTGTGCTAGTTTAACGATCAAGTTATTCAATTACGCCAAGCAACAGAGCTACAATGATTAGTTTTTTGACAAAAATACTATCTGGATGCCACCTGTGCCATTCCGTGCAGTACAGTCCGTAGTTTATTCCCACCATGTTTTCAACACGAAAATGCCATTTTTTTATTTGTTATTAACAAAAAACAAAAAAATACGCGTTCTTTCTATAGTTTTTTCGTTGCAAAATGGAAACTATTGATGCAGTGATAACGTTGTAATGGGATGAATTGTAGAGAATTACATTGTGAAGGGAATGGTGGGTCAAACGATCCGATCGAATAATTAAAATTGGAGAGAAGCGGAAAAAACCGGAAAATTACGTGTTTTTTCTTTCAACTCATAACTCTGCCATTTTGCAATATTAAGAACTGAAACATCACACGATAGTAGCTATTGACGTGCAATTCATGTGTGCCAAAATTGGATTCGGTCGGATGAACAGGTTTCACATAATTCTCATTTGAATTTTTTTTGGACATATTTTCGCGAAGAGCTGGATGCGTTTGAGGTCGTCCGATTGAAATTAAAGAAATTGATTTGGAAAGAAGACGTGATCAGTAATAAAACGTCTATTCTGATTTTTCAATAAAACGCGTTTAAATGTGTTAAAAACTAGTGAGAACATGAGGGAAAACGACCGACCAAGCGAGAGTGGTCGAGTGGTGAGGGAATGAGCGAATCGAGGGGAAACGCCACGGAAGCCAACGGTCGCCGAGTATAAGAATTGTTGCGCGGAGAACGCACCAAATTTTGTACACATAGGTATAGTTATACGTTTCCCCTCGATTCGCTTATTTCCTCTCCACTCGGCCTCTCTCGCTCGGTCGGCCGTTTTCCCTCATGTTCTCACTAGTTTTTAACACACTTAAACGCGTTTTATTGAAAAATCAGAATAGACGTTTTGTTACTGATCACGTCTTCGTTCCAAATCATTTTTTTTAATTTCAATCGGATGACCTCAAACGCATCCAGCTCTCCGCGAAAATATGTCCAAAAAAAATTCAAATGGTAATTATGTGAAAACTATTTATCCGACCGAATCCAATTTTGACACACATGAATTGCACGTCAATAGCTACTATCGTGTGAAGTTTCAGTTCTTAATATTGCAAAATGGCAGAGTTATGAGTTAAAAGAAAAAACACGCAATTTTTCGGTTTTTTCGGCTTTTCTCCTGTTTCAATTATTCGATCGGATCGTTTTACCCATCATTCTCTTCACAATGTAATTCTCTACAATTCATCCCATTGCAACGTTATCACTGCATCAACAGTTTTCATTTTGCAACGAAAAAACTAAAAAGAACGCGTATTTTTGTTGTTTTTTGGTAATAACAAATAAAAAAATGGCATTTTCGTGTTGAAAACATGGTGGCAATAAACTACGGACTGTCCTGCTCGGAATGGCACAGATGGCTTCCAGGTAGTATTTTTGTCAAGGAAATGTCTCTATTGCTTGGCCTAAATGATTTAATGAGAAATGCTAAATGGCATGTTAATATGATCGACATTGTTGATTCTTCGTGGTACTCAGCATGGATCAAACATGAAATTTCGAGAATATGAATGACGTGGATGTTATTTAGAGTTCTTCTTCTGCCTTTAAAAACCTCAGTGTTCAGGTTTCCAGGGGTGGCATAGCTCACTATGAATTCTTTTAATGGTTTCATCTTCTAATTTAGGCCGTTTCGGAAAAATTTGTAGATTAAAAATGTGTTTCTTTTGGCCTAAAGAATCTTCGGTTGAAATACAACACAAAGACTCATTTTGTATGCATTGAGTATATTGTCTATCTCTCGATTTGCCGGATCGTCATTTTTGTAACCATTAAATGATTCTATTGAATTATTCAAATGAAACGAAGTATTCTGCTCATTTAAGAATATACAATGGGTGAAAGTGTCAGGCTAGATCGAAGATGGAAAAAATATTTTAGCCGCCATTCACTGCTGGACCAAAAATCGGTCTTTCTAAGCCTGAGGTGGCGTAAGGACACTGTAAAAAAGCCTAAGCAGAAGACAACTAATTATCCCCATTCGCACAAGCTGAATATCTTCTATGTGACTTGAACGAAGCTCAAACACAATCGTTGTTATGTTTCATTATATTTTCATTTTGTTACTTCCTCACCATTTCAGATTCAAATTCGATTCCTTATTACTATATGCATTCAATTATTCATATCTCATTTCAGTTTTCATAATGAATTATTATTCTTTCTTCCATTCGAATCATTTTCAAAATGAACTACTCAGAAATACTTGTTTTTTTTCATAAGTATTTGGACACTTATTATTTTCGATTCAGGTTTCCGAAATCATGTAGAGATATCAATCATCATCGTTCGAATTAATGAAATTGATCACAGAATACTGGTTATTTCCTAACTGAATGTCAATATTTATGGGGATCATTTTCCCCCCCATTCAAGAGAAAAACTTCATATGAACATATTTCCTGAACGTCTTACCTTTTGAGCAACAGGGTGGTAAAAGTTAACCCAGTGACAACCCAATTAACATACCCCCAAATATTATTTAGACAGTCAGAAGCACGCCACTGACTTTTCTTGAAATAAAAAATATGAAATCTGTATTCTGCATGGTAATATTCGCATATGTATATATAAACGTTATTGTTATGATCATACAGAAAAATGGTGTTTATTTTTTTAAGCGAGAAACTTGCATCGAAGTGAAAAAAATCAAGAGATCAACTCTGGTGAGAAATTATTGGGAATTTCGAAAATTATTTTATTTCAGGAGAAATCTATGGCCTACCATCAATGTCTGTCAAAATAGGAAGGTCAAATTAAGTGAGATTGCCACTGGTGCAATTAAAAAAAACAAGTGATTCTTTAAAAAATGCCTCTCGATTCATAGAACATGTGCGACAAATTTCATTAAAATATCTGTGGTATTGTAGATATTAATGAAAATTTATTTATGTTTGAAAACGTCACTACCTTGTAACTTAGAAGTTGAGACGTCTAGGACATATGTTCATATGAAGCTTCTTCTTAAAATAGGCCCAAAAATCACCCCATAAATATTGACATTCAATTAGAAAACACCCGTATATTACTTGATTAAATCCAAGATGACCATGATATAAAACACAACATTATTCCTACAACTAAAAAGAAATCAAAGGCTAAATAAAAAAGGTTTCATTCAAAGGTAAACTACAACAGTTTTCATCAACAAACCACCTTCAATAATTGATGACACAATTCGTCAATATTTGTATTCCAGTTTCGAACCTATAAACTTGAATATAAAAGTGATTAAGGTTAACTGCGACAATGTGGGACATTTTCAATTTTCCATGAAAATTACGGGCGCTCTAGTTTTCCCCAAGAAAATCGATCCGTCGATGGGCATCGTGAAGAATCGACCTTCAGTTCTTGATGTTGATAATGACACCGCTAAAAGCCACAGGTTTGATCAGCATAGTAAGCTGAAATGGAAGATGTGCGTGACTGGACTCAAAGTTGGCATTGAAGGAAAATCATAATTTGCTTTGGGTTTTAGAAAATCTATGTGGCAACTCATTAGGAATGATTATTTTTCTATAAAGTGTAGAAAATCTCAATTCAATGAAGTTATTTTTATTCACAGAATAAGAAGTGAACTGTTTGCACTAGGTTATTATTATTATCTCCAGCTGCTTTTCATTTCACCTTAAATGCCCGAATTCGTGAAACTGCTTTTCTATTTTACCCATTTGATATATGTATAGGCATCTAGTCCGTGAATTTATCTTGAAAGAAGTGACATATTGTTTTTTTATTAGTTTTTATCGCAGAAGCCAATGATTTTGAAAATTGTATGCGTTTTCATTTCGACGGAGCCGAATCGGAAAAATCGGTGAACGAAAAGAATGTTGTTTGCCTCAGGAATTTTCAGTTGAAATATTTCACATAGTCAAAGACTCACTCTGTATATAGGGTGTTTAATTTGAAAGTGATAAATTTCAAGGAGGGATTATACGAATGATTTGCAATAAAAATGTCATATAACACAGGGTCTGAATGTCGACGGTTATTCTTCAGTTTGATATTTCTTGATTTCACGAAATATTACGATTTCAACCTCTAAAATGATCATTTTTCATTTTATCTTGTAGTCTTTTCAAATTTGACCACATATTAGGAAAATGTAATAAATTGGCTATAAATTAAAAATCAGTCTTATATTCCAATTTTATTAATTAATAATTTTGAACACGTTTTTCTTTCAGAAAAAAATACCTCATTAAGTGCACTTTCGAATGACATATCAACTTTTCTGCTAGCTGCTCATATCATGGCTAAGATGATAACAACGAAAAAGTCTGAAAATTCCGAACCTAAATTTGCTCTATATTGAAGCCTGTCGTGATTGAATCTTAATGTAATTTTATGGAAATCATCAATTCAATTGTCTGTAGATGCTGAGATTAGATTTACATTGTGTAAGTGGTAACAGAATATTTTGGAGATTGGGGCGACATAGGATATTATGGACTGATGAGGCCACTTTCACGAAATCAGGTGTGATTAATTCACGCAATAACCATGTATGGCAGAGAGAAAACCCTCATGCGACTATTGTTTCCCAGTTCCATTATGAGTTAAGTATCAAGGTTGGCAGTCATGAGAGGAGATTTTTTCAAACCATCAGTTATACTTACCGATCACTTTAATGCTGAAGAATTCATTAGATTGATCCAGAGCAACTTGACAGACATATTAGATGAAATGCACCTGTTTAACCGATAAATGTCTGGTTTCAAATGAATGGCTGTCCAGCACATAATAGTCGTAATATCGAGATCTATTGAATGAATATTTTGGGACACAATGGATTGGAAAATACGGTTAGATGGCCACCGAGAAACTCCGACCTTACGCCTTTCGATTCTAATCTCATCGACAGAATAAAATTGTGTTTTGCAGAACTGAGTCAAAAACGCTATGAACTTTGCAGAGTTGTACATTAAGTACTAAAACGATGTATCGTAATGAAGAAGGATGTTCATTTTTCGTTATCATTTTGATTCAAGATGTATTGATGATTTCCATAAAATTACATTAAGATTTAGTTACGAAGGGCTTAAAAAAGAGCAAAGTCAGGTTCGGAATTTTTCGACTTTTTGTTGTAAGACATGATTTTATGACTGAGGATGAGCAACCACCACAAAAGTTGATATGTCATACGAATGTACACTAAATGAGGAATTTTTTGTGAAACGAAAACGTGTGGATAATTAGTAATATTTAATGAAAAAGCATTGAAAATAGGACTCATTTTGTTAACTTCATTTCCTTACCACGCCTCCAATAAGAGGCACACAGACTCTCTTAGCTTATAGAAAATTTATTGCTCTTTCCGAATATTTGGTCAAATTTGATGAGACTATAAGGAAAACTGAATAATGATCATTTTCGAGGAAAGTAGAGTAAAATCGGCATATATGGAATAGTCGGGTAATATGAAATTTCAAATATTTTTTAAACCATCTCATAAAGAATGGCGCTATTAGAGAAGTCCTTATATATGTGGAGCTCTGCCGTAAAACAAAATCTGCGCACAACGCTATGAACGCTGAAATATGTGAGGTTATGATTTCGATGTGATCCGAGTTTGCGCGTCGTCTTAGTAGAAAATATTTTGCTACCACCCTGTGTGAAAATAAATTTGTTTGAGACCTTGGTAAGTTTGTTTAGGCATAAGGTAATAGAAATCTTGCAGATTTGAATCCATAATTTCTGTAATTGGCAATACAGCATTAGTTTTTGTTTCATTTCGGAATGCGGGTATATGGAATATTCCATATTTCCCGCATTATTGCTATCCCATATTACCAACGTGATTTTGAGAAAGTTATTATTCTATGTTATTAGTTTGATTCATTCCTAGAAAAGACCAAACCTTCAGCAACAAATCCAATATTGCTGATGTTATAAAAAGCCAACCAATGACGATGTGGAATGTTTTTTTTGCCAGGAGAATTTTTCCAGTAGCAAAAGTAGGGAATATGGGTAATGTGCTCAATTTGCAGAGGATGGGCTCACGAAGAGTGCACGCACAAGTGCGGAAAAGGATGTTTTTGTTTGCGATTTTTGCAATTAACTAGTGTTTGTGTATTATCAGGTTCTATTCCATATTACCTCATACTACTATTCCATATTTCCTCCCCTTTTTTGTACGAATGAAAATTAATTTTTTCAAATATATACTTCTAAATTCAACGAATTCAATTTTATATTCAATTTAGTATCTGATAGTGTTTGGATATACTTTGATCTATTTATTAACCAAATATTGCTGCTCCAAAGACTTTATGACCTGGTGTAGCGTTCTACATGTGTTTGTGTCTGCCTGTATATATTTCCTCGATAATTGCCGGCGCTGCATATATTCGGTTTATGCGTGTGAATCTTATGCGAATTTTATTTTCGATGTTAGCCGCCTAGCAGTGAACGTAGATTTATTTACTTGCGTTGAGTTAATATCGTACCTCCACTTTTTTATATATTTATATTATCGTGAATAGAAAACCCTCATAAGGGGTAAGTATCTTTTCAATTCCGCTTTGTCGCTGACTTCCTCCTATATTGTTTGCATATTATATTAATTACATTGCTAAATTATTGTCGTTCTACGATTTCTCCAATCCTTTTGTATTTCTGTTGCCAATGCAGAGAATTCAATGCCTGTACCGATTTCCATTCTGTAATAATTTCTTTTTGTGCTTTGCATGTTGCTATATTGCTTGATCTACACTATTTCTTTTCAAGAAATTTCTAAATTAATTTTTCTGTTTCTCAATTAATTCGTGTATAATTGCTTGTAGAATTCATTAATGTTCAATACCTGCAAATAATTTTTCCTTTTCGCTGAAGTTTCGTTGAATACTTCCAAGTGTTTATATGAACTTTTTGTAGACATTTTTTGTGAACTAGACAGATAAGTCAATTCGATTAATTCGGGGACAGAAAGATATTTTTTTATGTTTAGCGTCTGTTTCGTATTCGTGTTTCACAGTTTTTCTGGGAGATTTCTTATAATTGAACTCGTTTGAGAATTGGAATATCGTTGGATTTCTTGGAAGATTATTGAACAGAATAAAGTTTCCGTACATCTGGAAGCCATTGACCTTGAGGATTGAAGACGTTACCTACAGGGTGGTCGGAGCGACAAGAAGTTTTCACTAGCCAATTTCTGCCTTGACGACTATACAGAGTGATCTCAACAACCACCAGGAGTTCACCCACCATCAACATCGGAAAATAATACAGGGAAGTTCAAAATCGCCAATCATTAAAGCAAATTAATATCTCTGCTAATTATTATTATTAATTACTGTTTTTTATTGTTACCCTACTACATTACTGGTACCAGATAATTGTGAATATATTTGTGAATAAATACTTGTGAGTATTTGAGGATCGTGATTTGCCTGAGAAATTGAGTCTTCTCCATTCTATCAATTATCAGATTAGATCTACGCCCACTCTGACGACTGAGCTCGGGCAGTTCAAACATTTGAAGCCGGAAAGGCTACACTGTATAATTACTCTATTATTTAATGGTATTCCATATATGCCGACTTTACTCTAGAAATATTTCGTGACATCAAAAATGTTAAATTGACGAATAACCTTCAACATCTCGACCGTGTATTATATAACATTTTTGTTACAAATCACTTGTATAATCCCCCCTCTGCAGTTTGGCCACTTGTAGACACTTTGTATAATTATATGGGTAAGTATGTTGTAGTTGATCCAGTTCCACTTGAAAAACTCATAAAAATTTTGAGCCCAAAATGAAAGTATCAGGACAGATTCGAAATTACTGGAACTACTTAAATTTTCTGTTCTCAAATTACAGGAATGTCTAAGAATTCGAATTCATATACCTCTCATTTATTAGTTTCAGTTAATTTGGAAAAAAGATGAAACCATTAATGGAATATGATAATTCGAAGATCTGAAGAAATCATCCTCAGAGCAAGCGCATTCACATTGGGCGAAAAGATTCCGTTGTTGCAGAATGGCGAATGCGCCAGTTGTATACTGGAATATCTATATCTAAATATAGTATTCTAATCAGAAAAAAATACAGTAAACATTCATCGTTCATATGGAAAAAATTCAGTTTGTCACAATTTCAAATAGACACTACACAAACCAAGCAGATGTCATTAAGCTTCTGATCAACAGAAAAACAGCAGGCATGGGCTCATGTAATTAAATTATTAATGGCCATTGACATACAAAATGGTCTTTATAATATTCTTTCCGTTCAGCGATTTTCCAGAATTTTTCATGTTTCATGAATATTTTGTATAACAATACCCAAAACGAAACAAAAGTCTACTGTTGAAATATTTTGTTAGAATACCAATCTCATAAATATATTCCTCCGAATAAATAGAAGATACATACATATCCTCTTGTAATCGTATTTCAATCTGGAGATTTTGAAAATGAAATGAAATGATTCAAGCCATTAATGGGGTATTGAACATCTTTCTTTCAGATGCTAATATGAGCCATTTATGTTATTTCTGATACATTTGAGTGAATCTTAATATTAGGAGCTTCTATAGAAAAAAGTACTAGGACGTAAAATTGCCCATTGACTTCTTTTTTACTGAAAATAAACATACCCTCAAATCGTTCACTCTGAATATGGAATCTTTATTTAAAAAGAATTCCGTCAGAACTTCATAGATTGCTTATTTTATCTCATTCAAAAAACTCACTTCTATAAGAAAAATCAGAATATATGAATTAAGTTTAGTGGCTGTTAGCAATGAAGGTTTTCGTAGTTTTTTATAATTTTCAGTGCTTGATGTGGTGTACTTTTTTATGCCAGACGATATAGATATTGATATACTATTATAACTTTTTGAATATTTTCAACGAAACATCCTCGCCTGTCCATATGGATAGGCGAGGATGTAACCTCTTGGGACACGCTGTATATACAGAGTGTCCCAACATGTTACAGCCAATATCTCTACTCTCAGACAAGGTAAAAAAGTTAAACAAAATCTTGAATGGCAAAAAAAATTTCATCATAATTGGTCTTTGAAGTTTTATTTGCAATTAACTTCTTTAAAAAAATTAAGACCCTTCCCCCGATATATTCTTTTCAATAGCACCCTTGGTTTTTTTTCACTCGAAAAGATTCCATGGTGACAAGAAAAATATGTTTTTTCTGTGACGGGAAAAAATGTGACATTTTATATCTCTTGACAGGTCATAAAATATTACTTTTTACGAAATTACTTTTTTGCCTGTCAAAAAATGATTCTCTATGTAGCCGGAAAAAAGTACTCACTTTTTTCCCGGGGAAAAAAGTAATTTCGTGGTGGAGGTTATGTGTCTTGCACTATTAAATGGTCGTTTTTTCCTGTCACAGAAAAAAATAGTGTATTATACTCGGGAAAAATATTAGATTTTAGCTCTCGGTTTTTTGTCTCCCTCCGCTTCGCGTCGGGAAACAATATAACCTCGAGCTAAAATCTCATACTTTTTTCCCTTGTATAATAAATAACTATTATTCAATATTTTACTATATTATATAAATTCAACTTTTGATAATAATAAAAAATGTATTTTTCCTCTGGGATCACCTTGATCCAACCTCATGATCAGAATCTGTGATATTTGTCGTAATGTCGCACCAGAATGTATGCGCCAGCTGTACCGGGTGTCCTGAATTCATTGTCTAGTGAGGGGATCTCAGAAACCCGATAAAGTAGAACAAAATGAGTGGCCCAATTTCAGCTTCGATTTTAGAGAGAATTCATTTGGTGAAAACCGCAACCTTCTAAGTCAAACCGTTTTCGAGCTATTGAAAAAAAGTGGAAAATGGCGTCGAATAAAAAGTTGAACTAATATAGGCACTTTTTTCAGTAGAATTCATTGAAGTAATATTTTTTTATCACATTTTCTTCTAGCTCATCAGGTTTTCTGAGATCCTCCCACTAGACAACGAATTTAGACACCCGGAGGAAGGTTTCATTTATTTCAATTCAAAATATTGATTTTCTCGTGCTTCAGATGTTGTGTGTGTTGATGTTTCGTGTATTACCCATAGGTATTGAATATCTTAGGGACGCAAATATATCACCTTAATAGTAGAAATGGTGAAATTGTCATAACTGATAATTTTTATATTCCAGGGTTGAATTTACGAAAAATGACCAAAAATTGTTTTCACATATTTTTTCTTTTCATTGGGAATCGTTTAGATCAAAAGAAGAAATATAAAGGTGTGATTTAAAAATAAACCGAGAGATTGGCTGTATGGAAAATTTTGGGACGCCCTGCCCTATATGCAGGGTGTTCCTAAACTGAACGTACAAACGAAAAGGGAGATTCCTTAAGTGAGTTCAAGAAAAAAATTCCCATAAACATGGGGTCGCAAACGTTTCGTTTTCGAGATACAGAGTGTTGAAGTTTGAATTTTTTTCAAGTTTTTTTCTCATAGTATCTACACTTCACAAGATATTCAACTGAAATTTGGCATAGAAATTACATTTGAGAGTTCTCACCACGTGACATGGCAATTTCGATAGAAGATCTACAGGGTGATATTTTTTCTGGAACACTGCCACCTGTTCTTCTGCAGAACTTTTTTTTGGTGAGCAACTGTTAATTTGAAAAAATGTAAAAAGAAGCTTTGTTCATATACTAAACTTTTCGGTATCTTGTAGTTTTGTCGTATCTACCAACGATTTCGAGAAAAAAATTTTGAACGATTCTCTCGAAATCCTAGTGAAAATCCAAATTATGATGGGAAGGCCACTTTGTGAGCTTTGGTGAATGAATTCAGTGTCAGTTTTTATGGAAATTTTCCTGATATTTAACGATGATTCATAAAGATTCGATAAACTCGTATAATCAACACATGTTTTTGATTAAACTTTAACACGCTGTATCTCGAAAACGAAACGTTTGCGACCCCATGTTTATGGGGCTTTTTCTTCTTAAACTCACTTAAGAAATCTCCCCTTTTCGTTTGTACGTTCAATAAGGAACAGCCTGTATAAAAAATGAATAATTAGCCTTGATGAAATGACTGAGGAGCATTTGCAATATTTGTTTCTATGTTTTGTTTCAGGAGTTGAAATGAAATGTATTCGAATTCATTGATTTAGTTCATCATTGGTTACCAATACTAATGTATTTAAAATTATTTGAGTCTTATCTTACTGATAATACCTATTATAATCAGGAGGGCAGGAAGTATTGGAAAAATTTCACCAATGTTGAGTGATAAAACGTATCGTTGTATTTTAATTTGAAATAGTTGACCTCCATGGTCTTTCATGTAGATAAAGGAGAGTATAAAGTGAATAGTATGACTGAGATTTTCCTCAAATGTTAGATCCAAAAATTGATGTAATAAATGAATATCGCAGTTCCTCATATAATTGAATATATTGACTAGGTGGTGAGCACTCTGAAATTTTGATATATTTTCTGATTAATTGAATTCACATATCATCAAAATTGCTATTCAACAATTTTCCTAAGTGACTAGGTTGACATTGTGAGCATTATTAAATTGCTATTATAGCATGATGCTCATCCAGACGACCTATAGTCCAGTCAATTTGTGCTCAAAAGAACCCCTAGCAGGAAAGTTCTGGGGTAGTTTTGATTTTTTCGATTTTTTATGTTTTTTGGGGTGCTGAATCCGAATCTGAGGTTTGCTAACAAAATTTCGTGAGGGAACATTGAAAAAAATACGAAAAAAGAGAAAAAATCTCATTCTTTGGCAGTTTTCTGCTTATAACTCGGAAACTATCAACTTTTCGTGAAAAACCTCTCAATACAAAATGAAAGTACATAAAATTTCCTACAAATTGTACTACCACAGCTTGTTCTGCGACCACCTGTTCTGGCTCAAATTATAGTTTTAAATGAGGTATTTTCTATGACTCAATAAATGAAAAAAACTTAAATTCTATGTTGAATGAATTGTTGACAGGAATTTGTACTAGATTTTATTTTGATTTATTAAATACTTGCCGACGTTTCGAATCTTTTGTGATTCTTTTTCAAGGCTAAAATGGTACAATGACATAAATATAAAATGCAAAATTGTAGGGACGGATCTGCCACTCACCTCGATATTCGTTTCAATCAAAATATCGTCATAATATTTATTTCGTTCATTTCTCGTTGAAAGT
Organism: Propylea japonica; assembly: GCA_013421045.1. NCBI lineage: Eukaryota > Metazoa > Arthropoda > Insecta > Coleoptera > Coccinellidae > Propylea > Propylea japonica. The sequence continues at coordinate 48,313,960 of CM024240.1, forward strand.
CAATTCTGGTGTGGTGAAAACAAATATGCTGAATGTTATCGGTAAGAAAAATTCCTGTCAACAATTCATTCAATATTTATCATCATGGACGTTACTCTTCAACAATCTTAAATTCTATGGTTCCGATGATGCGATTCTCTTGAAATTTTGCATGAACATTCAGCATATCAGTCTCGATTCATAAAAAAAAATTCACTTGAATCAGATATCTTGTTATGCAAATATAAGATTCTTCTTTTCAATATTCCAATTGAATTTTCTATGGTTCTGCTCACACTATGGTCACACAATTTTGCATGAAGCTTATTATGACCATCTTGCATATTGCCGCTACATTTCATTTCGACTGGTTTCATTTTGTCTGAGATATTGAGAAACAAACATTTTGAATGGCCGTATTTTGTTTCATAAAACAAGGCCATTCTAAATTTTTGTTCCTCAATATCTCAGACAAAACGAGACCAATCGAAATGAAATGTTGCGGCCAAATGCAAGATGCTCATAATAAGCCTTATGCATAATTGTGTGACCATAGTGTGAACAGAACCATAGAAAATTCAATTGGAATATTGAAAAGAAGAATCTTTATATTTCCATAACAAAATGTCCGATTCGATTAATTTTTTTTTTGTGAATCGCAACTGATATACTGAATGTTCATGCACAATTTCAAGAGGATCGCATCATCGGAACCATAGAATTAATTTTTTTTTTCATTTATTGAGTCATAGAAAATACCTCATTTTCAACTATTATTTGAACCAGAACGGTTTGTCGCAAAACAAGCTGTGGTAGTACAATTTGTAGGAAATTTTCTGTACTTTCATTTTGTATGGAAAGGTATTTTAGGAAAAGTTGATAGTGTCAGAGTTATATGCAAAAAACTGACCAAGAATGAGATTTTCATTCTTTTTTTGTATTTTTTTCTATGTTCCGTCTGGAAATTTTGTTAGCAAACCTCAAATTCGGATTCAGCACCCCAAAAAACATAAAAAATGAAAGAAATCTAAACTACCCCAAAACTTTCCTGCTAAAAGCACACTTCAACTGCATCACTACTGATATTTTGAAAATTAAGGAGTTTGTAATAGAAATTAAACAATATCTGAGAGTTTTTCACGGCACACCTTGATGCATGTAGATTTCTGATAGGGTTCGACTCTTTCCATTAAATGAAAACTGAAGTAACTTACAACATTATTGGAGGTCAAAATATATATCTTTTCAGTATATACGTATCACAAAACTTTCTTCTCATACCTTCATTTTCAGCCCATAATGTTGATTTTATCGAATAAATGTAGTATCACACTAACATTATCTGGGCGGATGTCCGTACAACACTCTTCCTTAGTGGGTGGAAATCAATAAAGACGATATCAAAGTTATAATAACCTCATGCAATGTATTCAATAGTTATTATTGGATATCGAATACTTTATCATGAAGGAAAATATTTGAGATAAGAATAGGGTATTTAAATAGGAACACAGTATATAGGTTATTTGCGTTCATTTATCTACAGGGAGTCAAGGAAAAAAGTACCATGCATACTGACACGCGATAGAGGGCCATAAAATATGAAAAAAAAGGTCCCATGAATATATGTCCGAAACTACCTCCTTTAAGAAATACAGAGTGTTAAAGTTCATTTTTTTAATTGGTTTTTTTTTAATAACTCTGGACAAAAAGGTGAGAATTGAACAAAAAGTTTTCAGATTAATAATAGAGGGCGCCACATACAGGAATTGTCCATATTCACATCAACCCTAACTTTTTTGTCTTACACTGTATTTCAATTTTCAATAGAAAGAGCCATTTCTAACTTTTTTCCTTTGAAAAGGTTAACCTTGTTGATGTCGCTAGGACCAACGGTTTCTGGTAAAAACGCATCGAAAAGTTATGATGTACGCAAATTCTCCAAAAGCGCCAAACTAACCTACTTACAATAACAAGAACAAACATTTCTAGAATCTAGAATAATAACAACAGCAAAAGACTGATTAATTAACAAAAAACATAAGTGTTTAGAAGATGTCCTAATTGCTGACCTTGTGCTTGAATAATTAATTTTAACACCCTGTATTCCTTAAAGGAAGCAGTTTCGGACATATATTCATGGGACCTTTTTTCATATTTTATGGCCCTCTATCGCGTGGCACTATGCATGGTACTTTTCTCCTTGACACCCTGTATAAGGAGTCTGTGGGAGAATAAAGACTATATCACATTTTGTGGTGAAAATCACCAGGAAACTTAACGTGAGGAAGGGTTGGAGTGCACACGTAGTTCAGACATAACAATATGAATAAATGAGTATACCAACCGTAGGCATCAGCTGATCCGTGCTCCTAACTCTGGTGACCTTGTTTTTGTAGATTATCCTCTTGACTAGCCTCTCCATTGGCTGGTTCCATTTCATAAAACTTACATACAAAATATAGAACATAAACAACACCAACGCCTCGTACCATTGAATATGGTTATCTCTAAAGAAAATGATGAGCGCTACCAGGCTTATGGAGTAAAAGAAACAATCTCTAAAAAGTGGCCACCATGTGAGCGTGAGGACTGTCTTAGAGAAGATCGCGCACATGCCAATCACGAAAAGAATGTTGAACACGGCGGACCCGACAATGGTACCGATACCAACATCATCGAAAGATACGAAGACTCCGATGACACTAGTGAAAAGTTCAGGAGCTGAGCCTCCAGCAGCCATGAAGGTTGCCCCAGCCACATCATCTTGAATGTCCAGCTTTTCTATGATAACGTCCAAAGCTGGCACGAAGAATTCATCACAAACAATCGCCAGTGCGACAAACATGTAAATAACACCGATAATGTGAAAGATGATAGCTCCATTTTGTCTCTGCTCCAAGGTGAAGAGATCGGGAGGAAAGAGAGGATCAGCTTTAGTTTCGTTGGATTCGTTCTTGGAGTGATGAGGAGACCTGGTGGTCGTGGGAGGCGGTATGAAGAGGGTGGGATGTTTCCTAGTTGGTCTAGGTGTGGTGAAGTTGTCGTTCGGAGAATCATCGTCGTCGAAGGCTGCGGCCAGCACCACGAGAACCACAAGCACGCTGCAGAGCGCGGCACGGGTCATGGCGTCAAGAGCTGCTCTCCGTGCTGGGTCATCGGGAATGGTGAGAGGCCGGGCGCAGACTGTCTTTGGAGTCGGCTCGTCGGCCCAACCGCTCGATATCGAAAACCGGGTCGCGCAGTCTGCGCTACTGCACCACCCAGCGCGCTTCCACTACGCATCGTCGAGGAGGACTCCGAACACCATACCGGGACTACAACGGATTCATATTCTCTCATTCTGAATAGAAATATCTTATTTTATCCTATTTTGACGTTTAAAGACGACAATATTCAACCCATGGTAACAAGGGTAAGTCGGCGTTTATCCACTGAGTGAATTAATTTTTTTTTAATTCACTAGTGGAATAAAATGTTCACCACTCACTTTCTGGAAATAATTCTTTTCAGCAACACCCATAATAAAATTTACCGTTATCAATAAATATTGCTCATCAGGAGCGGCATCTAAAAGTATTTTAACTCCCCTCTTGTGAATACCTTCGACTTCTTTGCTACGTATCCCCTGGAATGTTGGCTTCAAAAATGCGGTGACTTGGTGACATCTGCCGATGTCTATTTTTTCTTTCAGAGCCAACATTTTCTTAAGTTGCGAATAGTAGCACCATAAAGACGACTTAAATTTCTTGGATTGTTAGGAAATATACGCCAAAATGATTTTTTCGTTATTATTTCTCCAGGCACAAAATGCCGTATAGTGCTTTTCGTACAATATTTTTGATTTTAATGGAATTACTACTACTTCTGCTGCCTGATTTGCTTCTTGTATGATGCACTCAGGAACTACAACCTCGTCGTCACCACTCAACATTTTTTCGAAACAAAAATTCTTTGACTGTTCTCTAATTTTCATTGACACTTGCAAACAATTAATTACATAGTGCATGTAATCGATCGAAGGGAAATCTCGTTATGAATTTAAATCATACCTAATATTTCCTCTAAAAAGTATTTATTATTTGAGTTTTCATCAAAATGGGATAAAATTTTGTATACGACACGTGAGTTAAAGATGTTTATTCACTCGAAGAAATTAACCAACTGGCCCTACGGGCTCGTGGGTTAAACTTTCTTCTCATGAATAAACATTCATTTAACTCTCTTGTTGTATAAATAACTACTATTCTATTTTTATAGAATTCCCTGTGGAGAAGCTACACGATTCAAATATTCGAGCATCTGACAACACCTAAATAAATTTTTTTTCGTCAATATTTTTTGCATCTTTTTGAACGCTCGTTCTATTTAAACGAGTGCTATATCGTTTGGTCTCAAACAGTATGGTTCGACTCCCTGATGAAGAATCCGTGGTCAAACTTTATCCCTTTCAGTGTACCACTGCGCAAAAATGGAAGGAAAATTATCTCCCTGCTTTTCTGAAGCAGAAATGGTTGTAATGAGAATTTTCCATTGAAAAAATCTGATTTCACCCTTCCGGTTTTTTCTTATAAAATGTCCCTCCAGAGGGACAAATACACTGAAGGCCAAAAGATGCAAAACGCCTTACGCACGAAAACAATTTATTTTCAAGATAATAAACACAAATTCGAATTATTTCATATGAAAATCATAAAATCAATTGAATCTCCTCCATCAAATCAATGTTTTCAAGTTTTTCTTTATTTTTTCCATTATTAGATTCTGCCTACAGGTTTTTCGATAATTCTTGTTCAGTACAGACTTTCTCATCATATTTCCGTTTTCATTTTCATCTATTGGTAATTTTTCATTCTCATCATGTTTTTGCATTTCATCCTCAGTTATTCCTTCTTCTATGCCCTCTAATAAAGTATCGATATTTTTTTGCTGGTCCAACATAATCGTCCATCCAACCATAATTTCCATCATCAGATAAATCTGAAATATCTGATTCCACATAATTTTCCAAGTAGGTGCAGCATTTTTGCCTGAGTCATGGATTTTTCTCGCGATTTTACATGATATGCAAAAAAATCGTATAGTTCCAACAAAACCCCGGTTACTGCAATGACCCAAAAATAGGAGCTCCAGTGTAATTGTCCCTACCCAGGGACATATTTTTTGGGATCATTAGAAGCCTTCGTAATAATGAGTGAGATGCAATCCAATGATAAAAATCAAATATAACATACTTTTACTTACTAAAAAAAAAACACAGTACACTTTTTCCTAAATGGAAAGGGAAAGATTTGAGTTCGAACAGAAAGACCTTACCAACATCCGCACTCAAAAATTGAAAACAGTACTATGGTGTTTACGTTTTCAGTAAGAGATAATTTTCTAAAAGAGCCCTGCTTGTAATAACGTATTCATTAGGTGTTTTCCTCGAGGTACGTGAACACTGGACTCGAAATAACCCCATATACAAAACATATGATTGTATGAATATCGATGTCCCTGTGGAGGACAAATACACTGAAAAGGTTATTCTGTCCGTCCGTTAGCACATTGACTTTCGAAGACATTGTCCTAGAGACTCGAAATTTTCAGGGTGAGTTCGATTCAATTCGTTAACCAAATTCATTTCGTGAATGGAAATCGATAAACTGAATGTTCAAGCAAAATTTAAGAGGATCACATCATCAGAACCATAGAGTTTAATTTCTTTTCAATTTATATTTTATATAATTATTTCATTTTCTGAATACTTTCCAGAATATAATTCCGATTGTGCTGAGATTCTGCATTCGTAATTTAGTATCAATCTCAAGTCCCTTATAAAAATTTGAGATAAAAGTCTTATTGCTCCACCAATAAACGAGCGCTCAAAGGCTCCTGCTCAGGGTTTTTTTCAAATTTTCTTCATTACATCAAAAATCTTCTTTAATTCCGGTAGAAACATTTGCTTTATGAACTCCGACTGTAAAGATGAAGAAGCATAAATTTAAATATTGGTTCCATTTCAGCAACATTTGAAATATATTCCTTTTTAGGATTCTCTGAACTTTTACATTTTATTCGTTCTACTTAAAACGAGCTTCGTTTAAGTATCGTTTTGACGGAATGTCTGTAATTTTCGAATTCTGAGCCGAAAATGGTCTCAAACGAAAGGGTTCGACTCCCTGATGAAGAATCCGTAGTCAAACTCAATTCTGTCCGTGAGGCCGGCCATCCGAAGTCTTCTGTCCGTTAGCACAATAACTTTCGAAGGGATTCTCCTAGAGACTTGAAATGTTCAAGATGAGTTCGGTTCCCAAATGCCTCGTTTAAGTTTGTCAACCAGCAAAATCTTTCAGGGTGTTCCATCCAAATATGGCTATTCAAAATTCTTGATCCTCAATACCTCAGAAGAAATGAAACCCATCGAAATAAAATGTTGCGGCCACATGCAACATACAAAAGAACTATAGAAAATTTAATTGGAATATTGAAAAGAAGAAACTTCATATTTCCTTGAAAAGATATCCGATTCGATTGAAATGAATGGAGATCTATTAACTAACTGAATGTTCATTCAAAATTTCGTGGCTGTAGTATACAGAACCATAGAATATTCAATTGAAATATTGAAAGGAGAATCATCATATTTCCATAACTGAATGTTCATGCAAAATGAATCCAATCATCAGAACCATAGAATTTAATTCTTTTTTTAATTTATTTTTTAAAATATATCGCATTTCCTGAATAATTTTCAGAATATATGTAATTCCTATTGTGCTCAGATTCTGCATTCAGATATTCAATATCAAATTTTTAGTTTTGAAAATTATCCTTTAAAAGTTGAGTTAGACCGTCCACAATTTTTGTAGACCTCGGAAATTTCATCAGAGCATTTAAGAATACCAGCTACAAATTCAGACATTATAGATTTGAATAAAACTATGACTCTATCGTAATTTGTACTGTTCCTTCAGTGGTCCTGAAACATTTATATTTTCAACTGAAGACCAGCTGCATTCAGATTATAATTTTACATCCTTTTCTTCCATCAATCAAGAAGAGAAAACATTGGGGAAATGCCACGGATAAGTATTGCGGAAGCGAGGAATATGACCGAGTCTCTTTTTTGCTAAACGTGACCCTGAATTTTTGTGATGATAAAAATGCTTTGCTCTCGACGGATTTGCATTGCGAGATATCTTTTATAGGTACATTTTACAGATAAATACAGAATACATTTTAGAAAGGAGTTTTTTTGAATGTTCATCGTTGGAACATATATTATTTCCATAACGTGTAGTATATAAATTTTAAATTATGCAGTTGCATTTAAAATCTAGGAACAAAATAAATCGTGTGTAGGGTGCTTCAGCTAAATGGATAGTCGACTTTAGGAAATAGACATTTGGGTACACGAAAATGAAAAAAAGATATTATTATATTATGCAACGAGCGTATAATGATGATGATGATAATGATTATCCACGGGGTGAAGTTTAGGATACGAGACGTAGGCGAATGGCCTAAACCATCAAGTGAATACTGGCCATTATACGCGAGTAGAATACTATATTTTATCCACAAAGAATGCTGAATATATGTTTTGAAGTTTTCAACATTTGGTGACCGTGGCAGAATCCTGCTATCACGAGTATGGAAAAAGTCAAGTTGACATAATATATGAATAATTTTTGGAAAACTTGTCATTGTATATTCTGAAATAATTGTCTTGAAAAACCTCATGAAATAAAGCATTTGGCTTTTCGAAAATATACGAAAATATTATATTGTACAACTAGCGTACAATGATGAATATCTATTATTCACAAGGTGAAGTTTAGGTTACGAGCTGCAGGCGACTGAAAAATGAGAGAATGAAATTTTCCGACCATCTGTTTCAATCATTTTCGAAAAATCCTGCACAAGTTTTGATGTCATTATAAAACACCTAAATGGAAAAGTTGAACCTATCGAATACCTAGTTTAAAAAACTATTCGTCAAAAGTTCATTTGAATGACACGTCCACAATTGTGGTCGACCTCAGAAAATTCGAGGGAATTCAAGAATCCTAGCTACGAATTCAAAAATTACAGACATTACAAATTCGAGTAAAAGAAGGAATCGATGTTTCTAGGGAAACATCGAGTCCTTCTTTTTAGCAAAACTAATGATCGTAATTTGTACTGCTCCTTCAGTGGTCCTGAAACATTCATATTTTCAACTAAAGACCAGCTGCATTCTGAGCAGAAATTATTCCACCGTACAGCACTGTCACGACTAGAGTAATCTAGCAAAACCGGAAATATGTCAGATTATAATTTTACATCCTTTCTTTCCATCAATCAAGAAGAGAAAACATTGGGGAAATGCCACGGATAAGTATTGCGAAAGAGAGGAATATGACCGTGTTTCTTTTTTGCTAAACGTGACCCTGAATTTTTGTGATGTTAAAAATGCTTTGCTCTCGACGGATTTGCATTGCGAGATATCTTTTATACATTAAACAGATATACAGGGTGTCCCAAAACTTTTTTACTGGGAAGCAGTTTAAGAAAAAGTGTAAACAAAGGCAATCGAAAATAAATTTGAAATACGGCAGCTATAATTAAACAAGTATTATACCATTTTGGAATCCTTACTAAATGCGCCAACTTTTGACAAAACATGCCAAACTTGCGTAGTACATTTTTTTTCAATACAGTCATTTGAAACTAGGCAATTGTTTATTTTTAATTTTGTTTCTGAGAAGCAAGCCCTATTTTATGAAACCTAGAGCAGCTGGTATCCAAATTTTGATTACAGTTTAGACAAGCATTTGAATAATGCTTGAATAGGTTACACAGCAAAAAAAAAGTTGGAAAAAAATGATATTTGTGGCAACAGGAGCGAAAAGACTGTCACAGGGTACACAGAATACATTTTAAAATGGAGTTTTAATTGAATGTTCATTGTTGGAACATATTCTATTTCTATAAAATATAGTATATAAATTTTTAATTATGCAATTGAATATACAATCTAGGAAACATATAGTTATATCCCTTATGGAAGTTCTCAAACTGCATAAACCTCCCATTGTGACAAGTATGAGAACTTCCCACCTACCTCCGCATTGTGAGCTTTTGAAAATATCCCATAAATCTCCCATTTCGAGCTTTTTGAGATTATCTCGGGAACCTCCCATTGTGAACAAAATGAAAAATCTCATTATTTCGATAATTCACAGTATCCATGAAATTCATTAAACTATCCGTTCAAATAGATATTGTTTTCTCCGAAATTCGCTATAATTTCAAGTAAATATTTTGTGTCTAAATTAATCTGTTTTTTTACGGAATTTTCATTGATCTGTACGTTCAGAGTTCGATTGTTTTTCGTTAGAAATTTTGATCTAGGTTCCAGAAAAAGTTGAGGTAGTTCTTTATATTATTATGATCTTTGAATTTTTTTCGGATTTCGAAGCAGTGGAATATATCATTCTCAAAATTATTTTCATTGGCTAGTTTGAATAATGCAGAAAGATAGCATTTAATTTTTTGCAGTAAAATCGGATATTTGCGGACGAGTTGTTCTTCTTATGTTTTCCAACCGTTATGCATGATTTGAAGTAAATTATCTTGAACATTACTCAATTATTGTCATATTAGATAATAGTACATTATATACCGCGGGACTGAAGTAGTACATTTAATCCTGAAGGTAAAGTTTATGGCCGACCGCAGGGAGGGCCATAATTTACCTGAAGGATTAAATGTACTTCAGTCGCAAGGTATATACGATACTTTTCGTACTTCCGGTATGATTTTATTAATTATTTCAATAATTTCAATCAGTTTTTTCTCTCTTCAACTCATTTAATAAACTGTCTTTAAAATAAGTTACCATAGTAACATTGCGTTGTGACAATTATAATTTAAAAACATTGTCATTACTAGTGTCATTGTAAAGAAACATTGTTATTGATAATTATTGGTATCATGAGTGAAGAAGGTGTATCTGATATTGATAAAAGAGCAGCCGAAGTAGGTGAAGAATTGTTACCACCGAAATCTAGAAAACTTTACGAGCAGCAGTACGATGCTTTTAAAAAGTGGTGCCGCTTAAAAAATGTGAGACAACCTACTGAAAATGCGCTTTTAGTCTACTTCAATGATAAATCAAAAGCGGTTTGTGCCTCAACTCTCTGGGCACATTACTCAATGCTGAAATCGGTTATTAACATTAGAGAAGATATTGATATAAGTAAATTTCCAAAATTATTAGCTTTTTTGAAGAGAAGAAATGAGGGATTTAAGCCAAAGAAGTCAAGAATTCTCACGTCTGAGCAGGTAGATCAGTTCTTACGGGAGGCTCCGGATGATAAATATTTAATGCTTAAGGTAAATTTGGAAATTTGTTAATATTCAAAAATTTTAAGAAATCAATTTTTTTGTAGGTTGCACTTATTTTGGACGTTGCGGGAGCTTGTCGTGGAAAAGAGTTGGTTGATTTAGAAATCGACGATGTGAGAGATTTGGGCGATCCCTTCCTAATTGCGATTAGAAACACCAAAAATAAAATTGACCGAAATTTTGTGATCAAAAATTCAGAAAACAGTGCCATCAGTTTTGTGGCGATATTTCGGAAATATGTGGCATTGCGAAAGACAGGGACACCTCATTCAAAATTTTTTGTTCAATACATCAACAAAGAATGTACTACGCGAGTAGTAGGAAAAAACATGTTTGGTACATTTCCACGGCAAATAGCAGCTTTCTTGAAATTAGAAAATGCGACGTCTTATACGGGACATTGTTTTAGACGCACATCTGCGTCTTTGTTAGCTGATTCGGGAGCAACAATAGACGTGCTGAAGAGACATGGAGGATGGAAATCCTCCAACGTGGCCGAGGGATATATTGAATCGTCTATTAAAATAAACAAAAAATTTCAGATAAAATATTTGGTCAAGTCGCCGATTCGTCCACTATAGTTATGCCACAGTCCTCATTCTCGCTTCCTGTTTCCGCAGGATCTTCGAAACAAACACCAGTTCAATATGAAAAGGACCTATCTGTTACTCGTCAGTTACCTGCTGCATTAACCCACGAAAGACTGGTCAATATGACGAACTGTCACAATATTAATTTGAATATCAACGTTAATTACCATTCTAATTAATTATATTTTTCAATAAAATATCCCTTAAATTTGTTTGTGATTTAATCGTTTCGGGAGTTTCGTCAATATTTAATCCCGGAGGGATTAAATGTGACACCTTAGTACCTGTCATAAGGGAGTGAAGTTGTCACTTTAGGCCCGGAAGTACGAAAACATATTATGCATGAAAGAATTTAATGATTATTGTGGAAGTACAACAAAATAAATACATAAATACATATAAAAATTCATTCAATTATCTCGACATTTTTCTCCCCCTTTTCGTCAGCTCTCTCGACGATGCGGATGAACCAGTTCTACTTGTTTTCAAAGTGAACATGTCACCAACATCTTTTTGCATGTTTTCAGTTTCTTCCGATTTCATATCATTGCCGAAAATCGATATGCTCTTGAGTCCTTCGTCACTCGAACCATTAGAGATCTGATACTTGAGAACCTCTTGTATTTCTTTCAGTATATCTGTCGTTAGTAGATTGACTGAAACGAAAAAGTTTTTTTACTGGCTATTGAACAGAAATAACAAGTTTGTCAGAAATTGATATGCTTAGTAGAAATTCAAATTTCTAGTTTTTGAATTCAAAGATCGGAACGTTATGAATAAAACCTCATAGAGAGGTTCCTTGCACGAATGCAATCCTTATATTAAAAGTTTAAGAAAATTCCCGAGCAGGAGATTTTGAGTGCTCGATTATTGGTGTGGCATATGGACTATTACCACGAATTTTTATATGGGTTTTGTGTTTGATACCAAATGAATACAATAAGAATTATGTTCTCTTATGAACAATGAATAATTTAAAAATATAAATTATATCGTTCTGATGATGCGACCCTTCTGAAATTTTGCATGAGCATTCAGGAGATCAGTCTTCATCCACAAAATGAATTTCGGATATTTTGTTAGGTATAGAAACATAAAGATTCTTTTTTCCAATATTCTCATTGAATTTTCTATGGTTCTGTTAACACTATGGCCACAAAATTTTGCATGAACATTCAGTATATCAATCTTTATTCACAAAACGAATTTTACTAGAATCAGATATATCTTTTCATGAAAATTTGAATTTACTTCTTTTCAACATTCAAATTGAATTCAATTGGAAATGTGCCACCGAATTCCTTCTAGCTCATCGGGTTTCTGAGAGATCCCCTCACTAGACAACGATTTAGGACACCCGGTATACGATAATTATCAGTGTACCGAGTGTCCTAAATTCGTTGTCTAGTGAGGGGATCTCTCCGAAACCCGGGTGCCAATTCTCGGGATCACTCGTTCATGAACGTATACGTTCACGAGCGCGTAAAATCGAGATAATAGTTCAAAGTAAGTTAATTCTCTAGCATATCGTCAATTACTGGTTCCGACGAAAGTTTACATTCATTTTGAACGGATATAATTGTTTCAATTTCCAAAAATCTACGCTAAAAAAGTCACGAACGTATACGTTCTTCGAACGAGTGATCCCGATAATTGACACCCCGATGAGCTAGAACAAATGAGTGGCACATTTTCGGGCTCGACATATGAGAGCATTCATTTTGTGAAAACAGCAACCTTTTAAGTCAAACCGTTTTCGAGCTATAAGAGAAAATTGGGAAATGGCGTCGAATGAAAAGTTCTCATAACTTTTTCATTACTGAAGTTATAAACATGAAACTGAAACATTATACAGGTACTTTTTCAGTATAATTCATTGAAGTTTTTTTTCACATTTTATTGAGGTTTACAATCTACTTCTATAAAGTATTAAGCAAACATGTTGAATGTAATAGGCATGTTAAGCCGGTCCCAGACAATGCGTGTATTTGACGAATGTTCGGCATTGGCGGTGCTTCGCGTAGTGTGTGGGAGCTCAACTTCGGCCCGAACACTATGGCCCACACACTATGCGAAGCACCGCCAATGCCGAACATTCGTCAAATACACGCATTGTCTGGGACCGGCTTAAGAGATATTAATTAATTATCAATACTCCTTCATTATTCTTTAATTCAAGTCGACTGGCCAGGTTCTTTTCAATCTTCTGATGTTGAATGGACTTTCAGCTAGCTGATTTACGAGGCTGTTTTCGTGGCCCGGTAGGTTCTGCTGGTATTTGTTGAAACGGTTTCTTATCTCTTCTTCGACGAATGGTATTCCCAGATCATTGTGGATGGTAAGATTGGAGATATACCAAGGTGCGTCTGTCAGGGTGCGAAGTATTTTTGATTGAGTTCTTTGGATAATGTTCTTGTTGGATGGTTTTTGCGCATCCCCAAAACTGAAAGCCGTTTTATTCTTAAGAGAGTTTTATTCTTAAGGGATAGTTTTGACTTCCTACCTATAAGCTAGTACATGCTGCGGATATTCAGATTGATCTGTTGTTTCTTCGCTTGAATATGTTGCCTCCAGTTCAGACGTTGGTCTAGATGTATGCCAAGATATTTCGCCTCAGTGCTGACTGGGATTTGTTCGTTGTTTATTCTGACCGGAGGACATAGGCTTGTTTTGTTAGTAAATGTGACATGTACTGATTTAGTTTCATTGATTTTAAGACGCCATTTTCGATACCAACCTTCTAATTCGTTCAAAAGTTGCTGAAGATATTCCGCAGCATTCTCGTGAGATGACAGTACTGCTACGTCATCCGCATAGGTAGCTATCGTGGTGTTAGGATGTGTTGGTAAGTCAGATGTGTAAATGAGGTATAGGATTGGTCCAAGTATACTCCCTCCCGATCTAATTTGATGTGGAGGTGATATCGCTCCTTTGTATTTGACCGCAATATGTCTATTAGTTAGGATTTAAGCAGGAGGAAGTATGGTTGTGGAAGCAGCTTCTTCAGTTTATATAAGAGACCTTTATGCCACACCTTATCGAATGCCTGAGACGAGTCTAGAAATACAGATGAGCAGAATTTGTTTTCTTCGATACTAGTGGAAATGGTGTTAACTATGCGATGTATTTGATGTGCCGTTGAATGGTTTTGTCTGAACCCTAGTTGGTGGTCTGGAATTATGTCATGCAAGTTTATATCATTTTTCAGTCGTTTCAGTATTAGTTTTTCGAATAGTTTTCCAATCACAGGTAACAGACTTATGGGTCTATAAGATTTCACATCATTTTCGGGCTTATTCGTCTTATGTATCATTATTATTTCCGCATATTTCCATATAGTGGGAAAATATGATAGGCTCATAATTCTGTTAAAAATTTTTGTAAGGAGAGATATCACTTCTTTTGGCAGTTTTTTCAAAATTTCTGCAGTAATGAGGTCGTATCCTGGTGCTTTTTTGTTTTTCAGTTTTCTGATTTCTTGCCATACTTCTCTAGAGGTAAAATTTTTAATAGGAAGAGACATTTGGCAGGCAATATCCAAAAATGAGTCTATTTCTTCTTCAGTATTGTTCGATTGTGGATAATCTGGGGAAAAAACTTGTTGAAGATGTGCTGCAAATGTGTTCGCTTTTTCATCATCTGACTTTGCCCAATCACCGTTCGGTGTTTTAATAGGCGGTTTTCTTATTGTGGGTCTCTTTAGCTTCTTTGTAGCTTTCCAGATGTTGTGGTCGCTATTATCATCAATCTGCTGCAGATGATTTTCAAACTTTGAGTTGAAATGCTTCTGGAGTATTTTACGAAGTTTTCTAGTGTACTGATTGCAAATAGTTTTGTCAATGGGATTACGGGATCTTTGCCATCTCTTTCTCGCTTTCCTTTTGTCTTTCAATAATTCTCTGATTTCCAAAGGTGTTTCTACTTCGAAGGTATTTTTTCGTGACGTAGGTGGTGTACTTTCCCAGGCCGCTTGAAGTAATCAATTTTTCTTTATTACATTTTGTTTTAGCTCATCGGGTTTATGAGATCCTCTCACTAGAAACGAATTTGGGACATCCGGTACACTATGGCCACCAAATTTTACATGAGGCTCATTATGAGCATCTTGCATGTGACCGCAACATTTCATTCACATCGGTTTCGTTTTGTCTGAGATATTGATTAACAAAATTCTGAATGGCCCTTTTTACAGAACACACTGTACGATTTGGCTGGTTAATGAGCTTAACCTACAATTTAAACTTAAAATCAATCAAATCGGACTTATAACATATTTGTTCATTAACAAAATCATTAATTTATTGAATGAATCGATTATTTTCGCCCATGAGTATATCAATAGCAAGCACAACTAATATAGGATTAAACTTTTCCATAGAGTGTACACGAAACGAATTTACAACATCTTGATTAATACAAAGAAGGAATCGCAAGTTTCTATCGCTCGATCTCAACGTTCGGAAATATTGATTTGTCAAATATTTGAGCTTATTGGAGATGCTTGATGAAGTAGCATCAACTTTTCTGGGTTCGTTTCTATTTATATTTGTATTTCACAAATTCTTAAAACTCTTCGTATGCCAGCACGAGGCACCTATTCGATATGCCGCTTTTTACATGCGAACCTTCTTTTGACTAATTTTTGAGGGCTCGTTCTTCTTAAAAGAGTTGCTAAATCGTTTTGCCCAAATGTCTGTAATTTTCAAATTTTGAGCCAAAAATGGTTTCAACCGATAGGGTTCGACTCCCTGATGATGAATTCGTAGTCAAATTAAATTATGTCTGTGGGGCCGTCAGTCCGGCCGTCGGGCTGTTAGTACAATAACTTTCGAAGGACTTCCTAGAGTCTTGAAATTTTCAGGATGGGTTCGGGTCCCAAATGCCTCGGTTAGGTTCGTTAATCAGCTAAATCGTACAGTATGGTCATTCAAAATTTTTGTTCCTCAATATCTCAGAAATTACGACACCAATCGGAATGGAATGTTACGGCCAAATGCAAGATGCTGATAACAAGCGTCACGCTTAATTTTGTGGCCATAGTGTGAACACAACCATAGAAAATTCAATTGAAATATTGAAAAATAAAAACTTATCTGATTCGAGTGTATTTTTTTTCGTAAATGGAGGTCAATATTCTGAATGTACATACAAAATTTCGTGGCCATAGTTTGAACAGAACCATAAAAATTTAATTGGAATATTCTTATGAATATGAAATCTTTATATTTCCATAACAGAATATCCGATTCGGATGAAATTTATTTTGAGAATAAAAACTACTTTACTGAATATTCATGCAAAATTTCAAGGGATCGCATCATAAGAACCAAAGAATTTTTTTTAATTTTATTTTTTTACATAATTTCATTTTCTGAAAAATTTTCAGAATATAATTCTGATTGTGCTTAGATTCTGCATTTATATATTTAGAATCAATCTCAAATCGCATATAAATTTGGGGTAATAGTTTAATTGCTCCACCAAAGAACGAGTGCTCAAAGCTCCTGCTCAGGGCTTTTATTAATTTTTCAT
Organism: Propylea japonica; assembly: GCA_013421045.1. Taxonomy (NCBI): domain Eukaryota; kingdom Metazoa; phylum Arthropoda; class Insecta; order Coleoptera; family Coccinellidae; genus Propylea; species Propylea japonica. The sequence goes on from CM024240.1 coordinate 48,330,438, forward strand.
GTCAATATTTCTGTAGATAATTTTGAATCAAAGTTTTCAATCACCCAATTTTCTTTCAATTGATAGAACATTTTAGTTCACAAAAGTGGTAATGTTTCAGGCATATTGCTCATACAGACGGTTCTAATTTGCTGTGAAACTGCAGTATTCTAATGTCCTCAGTTGAAACGTCATAACAATTTATTTCCCCTTTTTTCATTGAAACTTATCTGCACATTTCTGGGTTTTTAAATCAAAAAAAATTTAAGTTTGATCGAAATGCAGAATCCTCCTGCACATACCAGTAGTTATACAGGGTGATTTTTTTAAGTGTTTCATTAGACGTTTTCGAGGAAAGAATTGTAATACAGATTCAAGATTTTGGATTTTCGTTTTAGAGTACATGAACTTTAATTGTAAAATATTTTCAAGAAGAATCTACTTCCGGTTTCACCGGAAACGAATGTAACTTCGTTATTTCAAATGCAATACCCTGTATATTTATACATATTCGAATTCTTCGTTCAATTCTACACTGATTTGATGTATGATATGTGCAACCAGTCAAGCGGTTCTTGAATTATAGCCTGATAATCAAATTTTTTGGAAAAAAGGTTATCACAAATTAGTGTCCATATCTTCAAAATCCCTCAATACAAGAATTTTTTTTTGCAAAAGTGGAAGAAAAGAAAGTACGCTGATACTGTTTCTTGTATAACTTATGAGGAAATATTATACAGGGTGTCTGAAAAAGGCCTTAAAGTGAGCCTCAATAAAACTATGAAATCTCACTTTTTTCAAATGGCAACCCTATAATTTTGTAATTCCAATCGATTGCTCGTCAAAAACCAGTTATAGTGTCCCGAACGTTTCATGCTTTTAAAATCAGTATTTGGCCGTTATTCAATAAAATTCGAATTTCACGATTAAAGACTGGTTTCGCACAGTTTGTAAGCTTGGATTTTTGAAGTAGGCTATGTTAGGAACTGTCATTCTTACTTTTTCTTACAGATCAAGCACTAAGCATAACATGCAATAATAATTTCACTGGAATGATATATCAAGGGTATGTTTTTTATTTGCGGCAAATGTAATATAACAAATTCCTAGAACAGGTAATTAGAAATTCAACGAACGAAATTCACATTTACTGACTTTAACGGAATCAAAGTTCAGGAGGTATCAAAACAATTTCTCCGTACGGAAGCCTTAGCCCTAAACAGACTCGAGTGAATACAGTAATAGATAATAATGAATGACCTGTTACTGTATTCACACGATTCCGTTTTGGTTAATGCTTCCACTACGGAGAAAATTGTTTTGATACTTCCTGAACTTCGATTTTGTTAAAGGTGGTAAATGTGGATTTCTTTCGTTAGAAGTTCTGACTGCCCTTTCTAATATTTTCTTACATTCACCATAAATGAAGAACATATTCAATACATCACTGTTACTGTAATTCATATTTTGCATAGTGCCCGATGAATAAAAAAAGTATAAATGACAGTTCTCTAAAATGCATTATAAATCAACAGACATAGCCTTCTTGAAAATTTCTTTCCTTATAAATCCATGGTTAGACTAAGAAACCTTGATTCAGTCCTGAAATCCGAATTTTATCAATAACGGCAAAACTACTGATTTTAGAGGCATGAAATGTTCGGGACACCCTAACTAGTTTTTGACGAGCCATCGATTGGAATTACAAAATTATAGGGTTGCCATTCGAAAAAAGTGAGATTTTATAGTTTTATTGAGGCTCACTTTGGGGTCCGTTTTCAGACATCCTGTATAATATTTCCTCATAAGTTATACAAGAAACAGTATCAGCGTACTTTCTTTTGTTCCACTTTCGCAAAAATAAATTCTTGTAATGAGGGATTTTGAAGATATGGACCATAATTTGTGACAACCTTTTTTTCAAAAAATTTGATAATCAGGCTATAACTCAAGAACCGCTTGAGTGGTTGCACATATCATACATTTAATCAGTGTAGAATTGAACGAAGAGTTCGAATATGTATAAATATACAGGGTGTTGCATTTGAAATAACGAAGTTACATTCGTTTCCGGTGAAACCGGAAGTAGATTCCTCTTGAAAATATTTTACAATTGAAGTTCATGTACTCTAAAACTAAACTCCAAAATCTTGAATCTGTATTACTATTCCTTCCTCGAAAACGTCTATGAAACACTTAAAAAAATCACCCTATATCATATATCCCTTCTTTATAGCCCTTACTTTTGAAAAATAGGTTTATATGGTATTAAATCACAATTATATGCAGGTAATCCAGGAACAGGCTAGCTTCATAAATATAAATGAATGAATTGATGAATTGTATATAAATGAACGAATAACTGTTAACATGAATAAATAATAACATAAATAAGCTTTTCAATGATTAAGTAGACAATTGTTTTAATTATAGATAAACAGTTAATATTATGTCATTCCCAAAACAAACTTTCATTATATTTCATCATATTGTTATATACAGGGTGTCCCATTACTCGACGTCAACCCGGAACCAGGTGAAAAGGCAAGTAATGCTGGTTATCAGAAAAATATAAAAAAAATCTAAGTTGCATGATTTTAAAATAATGCGCATTTAAAAAAACACGCAAAATTCCACACCCTGTGACAGTCTTTTCGCTCCTGTTGCCACAAATATCAACTTTTTCCAACTTTTTTCTTTGCTGTGTAATCTTGAATAATGCTTGTCTAAACTGTAAGCAAATTTTGATACCAGCTGATCTAGGTTTCATAAAAATAGGGCTTACTCCTCAGAAAAAAATCGAAATAAACAATTGCCTAGTTTCAACTGACTGTATTGAAAAAAAATGTACTACGTAGGTTTGGCATGTTTTTTCAAAAGTTGGCGCATTTAAAGAGGATTCCAAAATGGTATAATACTTGTTCAATTGCAGCTGCCGTAGTTCAAATTTATTTTCGATTGCCTTTGAATACACTTTTTCGTTAACTGCTTCCCAGTAATAGAGTCCAATGGGTTCAAGTCCGGTGAACGGGCCGGCCACGAGATTGGACCAGAACGTCCGATCCATCTTCCGGGAAAAAATGTTACCAAAAAAAATTTCAGAGAAATTTCTCAGGAAAAATTTTTCTGGAAAAATTATTTCTCTGCAAATTTTTTTTTTCATAACATTTTTCCCGGAAGATGGATCGGACTTTCTGGTCCAATCTCGTGGCCGGCCCGTTCACCGGACTTGAACCCATTGGACTCTATTACTGGGAAGCAGTTAACGAAAAAGTGTATTCAAAGGCAATCGAAAATAAATTTGAACTACGGCAGCTATAATTAAACAAGTATTATACCATTTTGGAATCCTCACTAAATGCGCCCACTTTTGAAAAAACATGCCAAACCTACGTAGTACATTTTTTTTCAATACAGTGAGTTGAAACTAGGCAATTGTTTATTTTGAATTTTTTTCCGAGAAGTAAGCCCTATTTTTATGAAACCTAGAGCAGCTGGTATCAAAATTTTGATTACAGTTTAGACAAGCATTATTCAAGGTTACACACCAAAGAAAAAGTTGGAAAAAGTTGATATTTGTGGCAACAGAAGCGAAAAGACCGCCACAGGGTGTGGAATTTTGCGTGTTTTTTTTAATGCTCATTATTTTAAAATCATGCAACTTAGATTTTTTTTATATTTTTCTGACAACCAGCATTACTTGCCTTTTCACCCGGTTCCGGGTTGACGTCGAGTAATGGACACCCTGTATATTCAACATTCGTCTATGTGATGACGAAATTGCAAATTTTTACAGAAAAAAGAAGGCAGCTGCTTAAGGGGTTTAACGTTAATGTGAGAAAGCCTGCTATAGTTTGAAGTATTCCTATGTTTTTTTGTTTTTCATCTCATGTAGTTCCATGAGATGAACAACATATTTTCATTAAGTGAAAGAAACGTTAAAAATATGATCCAGGACAGTAACTCAACAATAAACTTAGGTATACGTGCTGCTCACTCCGAAAATTTAATTGCTTTATGACTTCATTGAAATATTCATTACATCTTTTCTTTTTTCAGAAGGTACCTATCAGAAAATCGCTTTTGATGCATATAGCTAGGGTAAAATCCATAATGATTGACACCTTAAGGGCATGGATACTTTCAGTAGGCGAATTCGGTTCCTCATTTTACTATAACACCATGGTTATTATTACGGAACTATAGTTGAATGTTGCTATTTAGGTGTTACCTTCAAACTGCACATAATTGCGTATATTTTCCAATTTTGTTCTTTTCCATATTCGTTAGAAGTCTTCTATTGTTAGATGGTTTCAAAGAATATTTAATCGATGTAAGTTAACCCTTCAATGATTTATATATTAAGGTAAAAGCCTATTCCAATCACTGTTCGATGTAATATTATTGACACAGTTATTGACATACGGTTTGAAAGGTTTACTTACATCAATTAAATATTCCTTGGAACCTTCCAAACAATAGAAAACTTCTAACGAATATGAAACATAAAATATCGGAAATATACGCAACTGTATGCAGTCGCTATCCTTAAGTAAACTCTAACATATAAACTTACTAGCTTTTACCCGCGACTTCGTCCGCCTACCGACCCTCTAAGTTAGAAAAGTGATCAAATACTAACTTGGAGTCTTAGTAACACTCAGTTAAAAAAAACATCAAAATCATTTCAGTAGCTATGGCGTAATGCGCTTCTTGACACGATCACGCTAGATTTCCGTAGGAATGAGGTATTTTCCGCCGTAAAAAGTAGCCTGTGTCCGTGCATAGGATCCTATCTTTATATTAACCAAGTCTAATAAAATCCGTTTAGACGTTAAGGCGTGAATGAGGTAAACTTTCAAACAAACGAATAAAAATCACTAACTTAATTAGTTTTCTGCCTACTGCCTACGCCTCAAGTACGATAGCATGAATATTAATAGCCCCTATCCTTTTCTAGGTTACTATCTATCACCTAACCAAATTTCATCAAAATCCGTTCAGCCGTTTAGGCATGATAGAGCAAAACTCCCAGCAAAAACCATAGAAAAATCACTAACTCAATTCAGTTTTCTGCCTACTTCCTACCCCCTAAGTACGATGACGTGATCATTTTGATCTTATATCCGTTTTTAGGTAACCATCTATTACCTTACTAAATTTCATCAAAATCTGTTCAGCCGTTTAGACGTAAAAAAGCAAAAGTCTCAACAGAAACGACTAAAAATCACTAACTCAATTTAGTTATCTGCCTACTGCCTACCCCCTAAGAACGATGGCGTGATTATTTATAGCCTATAACCATTTCTAGGTTATCATCTATCACCATACCAAATTTAATTAAAATCCGTTCAGCCGTTTAGGCATGATAGAGCAAAACTCCCAGCAAAAACCATAAAAAAATCACTAACTCAATTCAGTTTTCTGCCTACTTCCTACCCCCTGAGTACGATGACGTGATCATTTTAATCTTATATCCGTTTTTAGGTATTTAGGCTATTCTTACTCAATTTTCTCAAAATCTGTTCAGCCGTTCAGACGTGAAAAAGCAAAAGTCCCAACAAAACGACTAAAAATCACTAACTCAATTTAGTTATCTGCCTACTGCCTTCCCCCTAAGAACGATGGCGTGATTATTTATAGCCTATGACCATTTCTAGGTTATCATCTATAACCATACCAAATTTCATCAAAATCCGTTCAGCCGTTTAGGCATGATAGAGCAAAACTCCCAGCAAAAACCATAAAAAAAATCACTAACTCAATTCAGTTTTCTGCCTACTTCCTACCCCCGAGTACGATGACGTGATCATTTTGATCTTATATCCGTTTTTAGGTAACCATCTATTACCTCACTAAATTTCATCAAAATCTGTTCAGCCGTTTAGACGTGAAAAAGCAAAAGTCCCAACAAAAACGACTAAAATCACTAACTCAATTTAGTTATCTGCCTACTGCCTACCCCCTAAGAACGATGGCATGATTATTTATAGCCTATGACCATTTCTAGGTTATCATCTATCACCATACCAAATTTCATCAAAATCCGTTCAGCCGTTTAGGCGTGAAAGAGTAATAGACAGACAGACAGACAGAGTTACTTTCGCATTTATAATATTAGTATGGATTGACACTACAGCAAAATCTCAAGCCAAATATTTAATGATGAGGTTTTCAGGATGATGTCCTGAGGAATTGAACTTGGCCCAAATAGAGATAAAACATTTTGAAATAGGTTGGGACAAATGAAAGAACCTTAATTATATAGCAGCAATAGTTTATTACATCGGTATATGTGCACAGTGTCAATCACTATTAGGGTGTCAACAATCGCCCTATCTCTGTAAAAATAACTTCCATTCTACCAGTGAATAACTCAATTCGTTCTCGTTGGCCAGAAACTTATAGTACGGTGTTATTAACCTAAAAAAAAGCCTAACCTTGACATCCAAAGTAAAAGTTTTATTCCAACTCCAAATTATTCTATATAACCCTCTTATTGTTTGGTAAAAAGTTACACCATTTTGAGCGTCGGGTTTGGGGGTGAGGAGCATGGGAATTTGAAAAATCACTAGTTTTTTTAGTTTTTCGTAAATATTTCAAAAACTAAGCGGTTTATCCTAAACATTGATATATACAAAAATGTTCTACGTTAAATTTTAAATAAGAATGGTCCTTTTCATAATCACTCTAAATTGTACGGTTCAAGAGTTACAGACGGTGTAAATGTTAACTTTTTCGTAATTTTGATAATTAAAAAAAAAATAAGCTTCGTAAAAGACTGTTGCTATTTCAGTGGCCGGTGGTATGTTAGTGATAAGCCCTTGAAGGAACGACAACCTCACCACTTTATCAAGGGGCATCTTGTTTTAAGGGAAAAGAGGCTTCCACAGGCCTAGGCCATATGAACCTGTGGTACAAAGAAACCCACCCTGAACTTTCTACTACGAACATTGCAACATAAATTCACTTCTTAAGCATAAATATCTTTCAAATTTGGAATGTTCAATGTCTTTATCAACTTCACTCATCCTCCAGCACATTATCCTCCTCCTCTAGCTCGTCGTCTAAGATGTTATGTTATTGTCCATGTTATCACATGCTTGGCCTGACCAATTGCTGCATATGCTAGTGCAGTTAGACCCACTCCTGCATTCACAATTACGAACGCATTCATCTTTGCAAGTACACATTATAAGGAACAGTAATTCCCGGGGGGCTGCAGGACGTGCTGTTGTAATTGGTGTCAGGTGGTCGCCAATCTTCTTTCAACCCCACTCGAGTGGATCCTTATCTTCATTCAGCCACTGTTGTACCTGGTGGTAGGTCCTAAATGAATGCTGTCTGGACGCTAGTGAAGTGGGGGGTAGTGCATCCAACTTCAGTAATGCATGTATAGGCTGCTTTGCAATCGTTTTCAAGTAGGACTGGTAGCGGAGACAATCTAGATCTTCAGTGTTCTGGCTCCAAACATTGCAAGTAGGAAGTAATTCCCTGCATCAGCCACTGCACTGGGGTCGGCTTTGGGGTTGTTGAAGACCAGAAGTTTTTCACGAATAATGTGTACTTGCAGAGCAATTTGGTGTTGGAGGAAAACTTTTACTTTGGATGTTGAGGTTAAGGTCTAATTACACCGTACTATTATGACAGAATTTGAATTCGTCTAAGATTAATTCAATATTCAGTTCAATGTACTTGATTAACTCCTGAAAGTTATTTGTACGAATTATAGCGTGCATCGCACGATATTGTGAAAGATAAAATGATTTCTCATCATAAACAATTCAATCAAGTAAAACTGAACCCTAGAACTAGATAACTAACTGTAGGAAACGAATGCTTCAGCTGCAACCGAAGGCAGACATAATAAAATTTCAGAAAGCCCGGAGCAGGATCTTTTGAGCGCTCGTTCGTTGGTGGAGCAATGAGGCTATTTCCTCATTGTCCTCATGGAGGTTGATACAAAATGAATCAATACAAAGTTTCAGCACGATCGGAATAATATTCTGGAAATTATTCAAAACCTGAAATATGTGAATTTCTACAATTAAAAAAATTTGAATTCTATGATTTTTCTGATGCGATCCTTCTGAAATTTTGAATGAACATTCAGTATGTCATCTTCATTAAAAAAATTACACTCGAACCAGATATCTTGTTATGGAAATATAAAGATTCTTCCTTCAATATTCAAAGTAAATTTTCTATGGTTCAGATACTGCGATCCTTTGGAATTTTGAAGGATTATTCAGAATGTCATCTTCAATCACAAAAAAAACTTCTTTTGAATCAGATATCTTGTTATGGAAATATAGAGATTATTCTCTTCAATATTCTAAGTGAATTTTCCATGGTCCAGATATTGCGATCCTCTTGGAATTTTGCATGAACATTCAGTACCTTTATTAATTTCAATTCACCAAATAAATTCTACTCGAATCGGATATCTTGTTATGGAAATATAAAGATTCTTCTTTTCAATATTCCCATTGGATTATCTATGCTTCTATTAACACTGGACACAAACTTTTGCATGAAGCTTATTATGAGCTTTTGATTTCCATTGGTTTCGTTTTGTCTGAGATATTGAAGAAAAAATATTCGGAATTACCATATTTTATGGAACGATTTGGATAGTTAAAAAACTTAAACGCATCATTTGGGAAGCGAACTCACCCTGAAAATCTCAAGTCTCCAGGACAATCTCTTCAAAAGTTATAGTGATATACTCGTATAGTGTTATTGTTTGAGACCATTTTCACCCAAGTACCTTTAGCAATAAATATCGACTCAAAATTCTAAATTATAGACATTTGATCGAAACCATATAGCACTGTTTTAAGTAGAACGAGCGATTAAAAGTAGGAAAAACGCTTCAGATGCAACCGAAGGTAGATATAATATAAAAACGGGTCGCAGTACTCGCAGTACCTTCATTCTATTTTTCTTTTTACTTACAGGAAAGGTTAAGATGTGCCAATACGAAGTTACCCCTACAAAAATTGGTAACCGTCGAGGTTGGTATCTTTAACAAAGGGATGGAAGGCCGATTGAAAATCCAGGATTGATATCAGATCCGAAATTTCGGCGTGTGGCAAGACGATAGATGGTGTTGATGCTGGAGCTGGAACTGGAGCTGAAGATACTTCTCTAGCTGTGGTGTTGGTCCTGTTGAACACTGAAAAAAATCAGTATATTGCAAAAATGAAGGTACCCAAAACATAACCCGTATGATTAGAGTTTCATTTATAGTAAGATAAAACACGTTGTGTCAAATTTAGCAACTGATGATAACTTTTCCATCCATAACAGCTTTTTAAACGATGCCTGCACTGAAACGAAGACTACATTGGAAATCAAACCCAGCACACAGAATTTTGTTGACACTTGAAGATGCTTTGCCATGAAACAACGTCGATGCAGATTCGATAAAATGTCACAATCGATTAAAATTGTTAAAATTGCTTGGAAAGAGATGAATTCATTGTTGGGTGTTTCTTACGACCAATCAAGCAGTCATAGAGTACTTATAGGTTATAATGATTTTTGACATTTCGACAAAAAGTGAAGTTACATCGAGTGAAACGAAAATTTTAAATTTTAATCAGAAATAACGTATAAACTACAACATTTTTTTACTTTTATGTACCGTACGAGGTAGGTTCTAATTTATTCGAGTTTGTGTACTATGATAGGAGGAACATGAAATATGGGTAATATACAGGGTGTCTGGTGAGGAATGGGACAACGTTTAGGTGGTGATGAGGGATGTCTCAAGGAGTGAGAAAATGCAATTCGAAATCATCTGAGGTACATGTTCCTGATATACAGGGGGTTTTAGAAAAAATTAGGAAGTTTCAAATGACCATAATTCAGGAAATAAAGGAGCTAATCCGATGATTTTTCGTATGAACAATGATAGAGTGAGTACGAATCTGTTTGAACGAAAAATTTGAGATAAAATCAGATCCGGACTCAGAAATTTCAGTTTTTCTGAAATTAGATGAAAACAACACCCTGTATGCGGTTTTCAATTTTTTTTACTTCAGATTCTGAGAGAGCAGGAAAAATACCTTCGAACTCAACTGTCATCCCGAATGGCACAATTTTCCCTGCTTTCTATGACCCTTCGAATGTCAATCTTCCGATTTTCGCTCCTTACATATTATTTTCTCGACATTTCAAATGACCATAATTCAGGAAATATAAGAGCTAATCCGATGATTTTTCGTACGAACAATGATAGAGTGAGTACGAATCTGTATGAACGAAAAATTCGAAATAAAATCAGATCCGGACTCAGAAATTTCAGTTTTTCTGAAATTAGGTAAAAACAACACCCTGTATGCGGTTTTCAATTTTTTTGACTTCAGATTCTGAGAGAGCAGGAAAAATACTTTCGAGCTCAACTGTCATCCCGAATCCCACAAATTTTCCCTCCTTTCTGTGGCCCTTCGAATGTCAATCTTCCGATTTTCGCTGTCGTACAAAGACAATCACAGAGACGTTTCAGTGTTAATGTGTGGTGCGCATTTTATAATAATAATTTAATAGGTCCTCATTTTTTCGAAGAAAGACTCACCGGAGAAATTTATAGATATTTCCTTATGAATGTTCTTCCTAATTTATTAGGGAATATTAATCAAAGAGGACTTATCTTCCAGCATGATGGAGCACCCCACATTTCTCAATTTTAGTGAGAAATCATTTGAACGAGGTCTATCCAAATAGATGGATAGCTCGTGGTGGTCCAAGAGCATGGCCACCTCGGTCCCCGACATGACACCGTTAGATTATTTCCTTTGTGGACACCTTAAAACTATGGTGTACGGGCGAGAAATAAATACAAGTAAACAATTAATTCAGCGCATAATAGACGCATGTGACGAAATATACAACAACCCGAATGTGATAAGGAAAGCTTGAACTTAATAAAAAGAGCAGATAAATGTGTAGAAGTTGGTGGTTTTCATTTTGAACAATATTTGAAGAATTAATTATTATTTTCCAATTTCGCATTTTTTATAATTTTTATAAAAATTTTGATTCGTTGTTCTTTTTTTACTTATTAGTAACTATCTGAGATTTCATGTTTCTGAAATGTCGAGAAAATAATATGTAAGGAGCGAAAATCGGAAGATTGACATTCGAATGGTCGTAGAAAGCAGGGAAAATTTGTGCCATTCGGGATGAGAGTTGGGTTTGAATGTATTTTCCCTGCTCTCTCAGAATCTGAAGTCAAAAAATTGAAAACCGCAGGGTGTTGTTTTTACCAAATTTCAGAAGAACTGAAATTTCTGAGTCCGGATCTGATTTTATTTCGAATTCTTCGTTCAAACAGATTCGTACTCACTTTATCATTGTTCATAAAAAAATCATCGGATTAGCTCTTAAATTTCCTGAATTGGTCATTTGAAATGTCGAGAAAATAATATGTAAGGAGCGAAAATCGGAAGATTGACATTCGAAGGGTCATAAAAGCAGGGAAAATTTGTGCCACTCGAGATGACAGTTGAGTTTGAATGTATTTTTCCTGCTCTCTCAGAATATGAAGTCAAAAAAATTGAAAACCGCATACAGGTGTTGTTTTTACCTAGTTTCAGAAAAAATAAAATTTCTGAGTCCGGATCTGATTTTTTTTTAGAATTTTTCGTTCAAACAGATTCGTACTCACTCTATCATTGTTCATACGAAAAATCATCGGATTAGCTCTCATATTTCCTGAATTATGGTCATTTGAAATTTCCTAATTTTTTCTAAAACCCCCTGTATATCAGGAACCATGTACCTCAGATGATTTCAAATGGCATTTTCTGACTCCTTGAGACATCCCTCATCACCACCTAAACGTTGTCCCATTCCTCACCAGACACCCTGTAATAATTATGTAATTCCAACCTGAATTCCCTTAACTTTAAGACAATATTATTACAGCATTTCTAATTCATATCCTATAATGTAACGTTCATAATTGCAATTCATCATTTTGCTGACTAATGCAATATCATGTAAAAAGATTGTGAATGCCTCACTCGAGATATTGAACGCTTTGCT
>CM024240.1:48342570-48452035 GCA_013421045.1 Propylea japonica
CTCGAAATTTTGCATAGGACTCAAAATTTATGATGAGTAATGAGTGCAAAAATCCTGGCACGATCGGAATGGTATTCTGAAAATTATTCGAAAAATGAAATTCTACGATTCAGATAATGCTATCCTCCTGAAATTTTGCATGAACATTCAGTACATCAATCTTTATTCACAAATAAATTTCACTCGAATCGGATATCTTAATATGGGTATATAAAGATTACTTCTTTCAATATTCCATTGAATTTTCTTTTGGTTCTGTTCACACTATGGTCACAAAATGGCATGAAGCTTATTACTATGACCATCTTGCATAGGGCCGCAACATTTCATTTCGATGGGTGTTCGTTTGTGTGCTGTGTTGATATTGAGGAAGAAAACTTTCGAATGGCCATATTTATGGAACACCCTTGACGATTTGGCTGGTTAACCAACTAACCGCAGCGTTTAGGAACCGAGTTCACCCTGAAAATCTCAATTTCTGGACAATTCCTTCGAAGTTATCGTGCTAACGGACAGGCAGACGGACGCCCCACTGACAGAATTGAATTTGGCTACGGATTCGTCATCAGAAAGTCGAACTCTACCGTTTGAGACCATTCTCGGCTTAAAATCGGAAATTACAGACATTTGGCGAAAACGATATAGCACTCGTTTAAGTAGAAGGAGCGCTCAAAAACTTGGAACCTGAGAGGAAGTAGTAAACTTTTAGTTCTTCCTCTGAGCTTGGGACAAAGGTTGTATTCAAAGTATGTTTCGAAAATGACCTTTTCTAGCACTCACGTCGAGAAAACATCTTGCAAAAAATATTTGAAAACCCGATCATGAGAACAATCTAACTCTGAGTGTTCAATTTCTTGATGAAGATATCACCAGTTAACACTGTTTTTGTCACAAGAACTTTGTGATGATTTTTTTTCATATTGGTGTACCCTCATTAACAATACACAATCATTTTGTTTCATTCGCATCCAGTTTTCTGGGACAGCTCATTTCAGCCACATAGGCGTGTCTTATTTTGAATAACTTCATTCGGACGACTGTTTAGCTATTGCAACTAACTTGGAATCATCACTATACAGAGTGTGGCACTCATTCCAGGCCATAAAAATGTTGAGAAGTATCCTTCCGTAAAACCCTGCTAACCACTGCTGCACATAAAGCTCGGTCTCATGAAAAATCTTGTGAAGGCTGTGCCTAAAGATGGCACTGGATTGGCATATCTAAAAAGAGCCTAAACTCAGAGAGGCGAAAATTAATGAGGGAATATTTGTAGAACCACAATTACGGCCACTGATAAAGGATAAGAGTTTTGACAAAGAGTTAAATGATCAGGAAAAATACGCCAAGATATCTTTTGTGAACTTTGTACAATATTTCTAGGGAACCATAAATCAGAAAACTACAAAGATTAATGAATGAACTTTTAAAGTCATATAAAGCTCTGGGTGTAAATGTCCCTGAAAATTCATATGATGGACTCTCATCTGGATTCTTTTCCGCTAATTTGGTGTTGTGAGTGAAGAACAAGGCGAGAAGTTACAGCAAGACGCTATCAAAAGAAATGGAGTCCAGGAATGCAAGCAAATTAATGTTGATGATTTGAAAAAAGACTTTCCAGAAGTCAAATGTTCAATAAAATCATAAGCATCAATTCTATATAAGGAAATAACTTCACAGAATCTAGAAGATATTTGTACTTTTCACTAAAATTTTGTTTTGATGTCACAATGAAACCTGACGTGTCAATTTTTTGTCATTCACATATCATCGTTTAGGTGCCCTAGTAAATTCAAATTTGATATAATCTTTGACAAAATGAAAGTTTAATTTTGTTAAACAGTCCATTCTCAACCACAACGAACACATGCTTTCATCATGGAGTCATCCACTCATATTTTTCGCGAATCCTTTTCCTGTGGAGCCCGACCTCTGATCTTGTCCATCACCAAACCCTTTCCAAAAGAAACTTTTTCCTTCGACCTAACGTATATAATAGCCATTTCCTCACCGAAGACGGCATAATAGAATAGCAACAGGTTTAAAACCCCCTACACCTGCGCGCGTTGTGATGTGACGTCACCCCACTTCCTGTTCTCACGAGATCTCATCGCTCCGAAATAATTACATCCTAGCGGACATCGCACTCCTTCCTTACCTGACTAGGTACACAAACTTTGAATATTTAAATTTATACCCCAGTGGCCACGATGTACTAATGTACCTTTAACTTCTTCTGCCTTGTTTTCATGTAAGCTGGAGATGATACAAATTGGACCGATCTTGGGACACATCCTTCTGGTATCTCTTGGGTCTGTTTGCCTTGTTTGCTTGGAAGGAAGGATGTTGATTATTAGGTGAAAAAGGCTGAATTGATTAGAGGTTGGAGGTGTTTTATCTTATTCCCAAGAGAAATGTTGGACTGGGAGATTCACGGTCAGTTGGGTTCTCGGAAACTTGCGACTAGGGTCTTTATAAAAAACATTTAGCATGATGATGATGAATTTATTCTGAGCGAATTTCCTCATGAGTGGTATTAAATCAAATTTTCTGATAACCATGGCTTTGTACGAAGAATGGTCAAACGTCAACAATATGAAGTATCAATAACAGTGCTAGACTTAAAAAGCACTAATGTTATAATGTCTTATTACTCTTGTGCACCTCTTCCATTTGCTAAATTGATTATTGCAATATGAATTATCGTTTTCCTAACAAGCATGCAAACGCTTCTGACTTAGGTAATACTTTTAGACCTCTCGTTCTACTTAAACGAGTGCTATATTGTTTTGCCAAATGTCTGAAATAATGCAATTTTGAGATTTTGAGCCGAAAATGGTCTCAAACGATAGGGTGAGACTTCCTGGTGACGACTTCGTGGTCAAATTAAATTCTGTCCGTGTGGCCGCCCGTTAGGACAATAACTTTCGAAGGGATTGTTCTAGAGACTTACTTGAAATGTTCATGGTAAGTTGAGTTCCCAAATGGCTTGGTTGAGTTCGTTAATTAGCCAAATCGTACAGGTTGTGCCATAAAATATGACCATTCAAAATTGTTGTTCCTCAATATCTCAGACAAACGAAGCCCCTCGAAATGAAATGTTGCGGCCATATGCAAGATGCTGATAATAAGCCTCATGCAAAATTTCGAGGCCATAGTGCACAAAGAATCATATAAGATTCAGTTCGAATATTGAAAAGAGGAAACTTCATAATTTCATGAAAAATATTTGATTCTAGTGAAATTTATTTTTGAATGAATATCGATATACTGAAGTTCAAGCGAAGTTTTGTGGCCATATTGTTAACAAAACCATGGAAAATTCATAAAATAGGGCCATTCAAAAATTTTTCCTCGATATCTCAGACAAAAAGAAACCTATCGAAATGAATGTTGCGGCCATATGCAAGATGGTCATAATGAGCTGTGGCCATAGTGTCGACCGAACCATAAAAAAGTCAAGTAGAATATTGAAAAGAAAAAACTCAATATTTCTATAAGAGGATACTCGATCCAAGTGAAATTTATTTGTGAATCAAACTGACATACTGAATGTCCATGCAAAATTTCAAGAGGATCGCATCATCGGAACCATAGAAATTAATTTTTGTAATTATTTATCTTATATATTTCATTTTTTGAATAATTTCTCGAATATAATTCCATTGTATAACCTTATACAATGGTTTTACTCAAAAAACTAACCAAAAAAGTAGTACCGCCATAAGGATATTTTAAACATTATTTAAAACCCATTTTGAGTGCTCGTTCTCTTTGAACGAGTGCTATATCGTTTTGCCCAAATGTCTGTAATTTTTGAATTTTGAGCCGAAAATTGTCTGAAACGATAGGGTTCTACTCGATGATGACGAATTCGTGGTCAAATTCATTCTGCCCCTAGGGCCCTTAGGCCGATAGCACAATAACTTTCGAAGGGATTGTCCTAGAGACTTGAGATTTTCAGGATGAGTTCGATTCTCAAATGGTTCAGTTAAGTTCGTTAACCAGCCAAATCGTACAGGGTGTTCCATAAAATATGGCCATTCAAAATTGTTGTTCCTCAATATCTCGAACAAAACGAAGCCCATCGAAATGAAATGTTACGGCCATATTCAAGATGCTGATAATAAGCCTCATGCAAATTTTCGTGGCCATAGTGTACACAGAATCATAAAAGATTCAATTGGAGTATTGAAAAGGAGAGAAACTTCATATTTACATAAAAAAAATATCTGATTCGAGTGAAATTTACTTTGTAAATGGAGATTTTTTTGTGAATGAAGACTGATATACTGAATTCTGATGCAGAATTTTTGTGTCCATAGTGTAAACAGAACTATAGAAAATTCAATTGGAATATTGAAAAGAAAAATTTTCATATTTCCTAACAGGATCTCCGATTCAAGGAAAATTTTTCTTGTGAATGAAGACTATTATACTAAATTTTCATGCAAAATTTGTGGCCATTGTGTCAACAGAACCATAGAAAATTCAATTGAAATATTGAGAAGAAGAATCTCTATATTTTCATAAAAAACTAACCCATTCAAATGAAATTTATTTTGTGAATCAAAACTGATAAACTGAATGTTCATGCAAAGTTTTCACAAATTTAACTTTTTGAATAATTTCCAGAATATAATTCCGATTGTGCTGAGATTCTGCATTGATATATCTGGTATCAATCTCAAGTCCCATTCAAAATATCAAGTAGTCTTATTGCTCCCCACCAAAGAACGTGCGCTCAAAAGCTCCAGCTTCCAGCCGAGGGCTTTTCTTAAATTTTTCAATTTGGGATTAACTATTCCTCTTGGCTTTTCTTGTCCTTTGGGGTGCCATTTTTTGTAAAAAGTAAAATTTCCCAATGTAGCATCTCCACTAGACAATGTGTCAAAGATTTTTCATTTTCTTACATGAAAACGGCGCCTCACGCGAAAAAAAAGGAAGGGAGATCCTTAGTCCTAACACCAACGAGGAATTAAAAAAAATTGTTAGTTCAAGATATCTCAGTTGCGTATCACTTTCCAGTTAATTTTGGAGTAAAATTTTAACACCCTGTATCTCGAAAACGAAACGTTTGCGACTCCATTGTTATGGGACTTTCTGTCTTAAACTTACTTAAGGATTCTCGCCTTTTCGTTTTTTTTCAATAATTCCTGATTTTCACGCATCGTCTATAGTCCGTTCACGAAAGGTTGAGCACATAGTAGGCGTTTCTTTATTTATCTGAAGTTGGCAGTATTTACTGTCATAAAGTAAATTAAAGTCAACGCTGCCGAATGTACTCGGCCTCGTCTGACGAGCTTACGAATTATCAGAGAACTCTCTGCAATATTGACAACATTTCGTATCAATCTGACAAGAAAATAAAGAACATAACCGAAAATTTTAATATACACAGTGGAATATGCCAATTTCCATGGCCAACCGGCGGCTCAACCTTTCGTGAACGGACTATACATACTTACTACAAGTTGTTTTTGAACTTCATTGAAACCTTACCCACCGGACTGAACAAGAAGTAGGAACCCTTCTTTTATAGCCTCTCATATACGACCCCATCGGCTGGTACTTCATGCTTCACGGCCTACTGCATTTGCTGCACCTATACTTTAGGAATACGAGAACATTTAAATTACTCCTACGACTTTTATTTTCCTCGCCATGTAGAATTAATTGTTACACCTTGATAATTAGTGTTTTGAAATAATTGGAAATTTTGTTTCGCGATGGGTATAATTTGTCCGAGAGGTATTGGACGGAGGAGAATATTCAAATAACGAAGTGTGGGTGAGCATATCAGATGAAAACGCATAAGGTATGTTTCTGGTTTGAGGTCAATGGTGTATTGACCAAGTGCATCTGATCGGATGTAAAGGGCGTTTGCACAACCTTCAAATATCTGAATTTGAGGAAATAAAGCGTTCAAATATGGGCATTTGATATGATGGGGTTTTTTCATGTGGCAGTATTGAGAGTAGTTTTGACTACTGAAAGAAAATTCTCAGTTATAGTTATAAAATATTGTTACTGCCAAATTTGGTGAAAATTATTCAATTAGATTCACAACCAATATGGCTCATTTATTAAAACTTTAGTAACATTTTTGATATTCACTAAAAACAAACGATTTTGTTCTACTGAATTCAAACAAAATAATTTTATTATAAATAAGTTATTTATTACAGAGATTGAAATATATTTATCAATAAATTTGGTTTTCAATCAATATTATTTGGTCATTATCAATAAATGTTGAGATATCTGTTAACAAATCTTTGTTAATATGTTTATTATTATTAGGGTTATGATTTTAATAGATCATTTGTTTATAATAAATCTACGATAATAAATGATAATAAACTTTATTTGCCTGAGCGTAAATTCCTGTACAGACAAGTCCCAGCGAATAGCCTTTACATCAGGATCGGAACTCCAATCAAACCACAGTATTTTGTGCTGCCAAATAACGAAGTAACGCCAACGGTTTCAGTTTCCAGAATAATTTTGTTTCTGACGGTTAGCGGCTTGCTGTGCGGCTGTTTGTAATTGTTGTGAGTCTAACCAAAAATGGAAGTTTTTCCGTTCTTCCTTGCGGAATGTGGCGTTACCCAGGAGATGCTGAGAGATTTTGAACGTAAGTACCTCACCTTGGCTTATGAATTATAGTGAAAAATTCTACTATAAAAATGTTTCTCTTATTTTATAATTGATATTTGGTGTGTTGAAACTCCTGAAGGAGGATTTGGAAAATGAAGCTGATTTCAAACAGTTATAGTGCCCTGTATGGGAACTAGAGTTCAAATCAGGCTAAAATTGTATAGAAAAAATTTATTGGATACACTGTAAGCAATATCAATAAATATAAGAAATTACTGATTTCAAGTAATATATTATATGTATCCATTTCAGAATATCTGGCAGTGTTGGGACTGTTGAAACTCCTCTGGACAATAACACTACTAAAGTTTCAATGCTTCAGAAACCTACAGTAATTTGAGCAGGTAAGTAATAATACGAAAATTCAAATATGTATTTATATTCCAAAATCATGCCTTTCCTCGTCTCGTAACTCTCATCTTCAAATGCACATAAGTTAAACAGTGATATTTTTCAATTAAATTACTAATTAATCTTTAGGTCCAAAAGAATAAATAATGAGCGAGTTTATATTCTATTACTTTGTTAATGTTATTACATTTACAATTGTATATTAAACCACAAAATAGTGGAATTGTTTTGTTATATGATTTATTATATGTATGTATTTTGTTTCTTATAAGAAATATATTTATTGAATGAAAGATACATTGTTTTCTGATTTTTCCTCAGGCCATTGAATATTGAAGTGGACAGTTTAATTTTATTATAGGTTTCATCATTATTAATGAAATATTTTGTCTGCTGGTATTACTATAATATATTCATTGAGTTTTGTTTTTTCTGTGAGAAAATATTTGGTTAGGATTATTTGGGAATATTTGTCTACTAATAAATGTTTCACTAATGAGAGCAAGTATTTTCACATCCAGATACCAAACTGACGGATAACTAACTAATATCAGTTGAAGCTATCCGTCAGTTTCATATTTCATATTCATTTATAACGGCTCTCATAAATAAAACATTTATTAGTAGAAGATCAATTCTCAAATAATCCTCACAAAATATTTCTCACAGAAATAAAATGAGTAATTCCAGCACACAAAATATTTGTTGATTAATAATTATTGAACTGTTTTCATGTTGTACTTATGAACAAGCATATACGAATAATAAATAAGTATTTATTCATACTTATGATGCATTTATTATGTAAGCAAGATGTTTACTTATTATCAACAAATGAATATTATGACGGAATAAACAGAAAACAACCTTGAATAAGTCTTTATTCATACTTATGATACATTCATTATATAAATCAAAATGTTTATTTATTATCAACAAATGACTATTATGATGGAATAAATATAAGATAACCCTATACGAGTCTTTATTCGCCAAGTTGTAAACAAATAATTTGTTTCTCCATAGCAAATGTTTAATAAGCCATATTTCAATCACTAATTTGGTGATAGTTAAGAATACTTAGTTAATGTAACCAAATTGTTCTTTCGGTGCAGGGTCACATGGTAAGTCGTACTGAATATGGACGGACGCTTTTTTTCAGATCATTTCTGATGATTTTGGTCTCATAATATATTTTCCGAAATTTCACCGTTATTGAGGTTTTGAAGTTTAAAGATCTTTCTTAGAATTCCTCAGTTTTGGGTTTTTGTAGTTCTTTACTAGAATTAAAGCTCGTAAGATCCATTTTTGAGCGCTTGTTCTACTTAAACGAGTGCTACATCGTTTTGCCCAAATGTCTCTAATTTTCGAATTCTGAGCCGTAAATGGTTTCAAACGTTAGGGTTAGACTCCCTGATGACGAATTCGTGGTCAAATTCAATTCTGCCCGTGGGTCCGTCCGGCCATCCGTCCGTTAGCACAATAAGTTTCGAAGGGATTGTCCTAGAGACTTGAAATTTTCAGAATAAGTTCGGGTCCCAAATATCTCGGTTAAATTCGTTAATCATCCAAATCTTACAGGGTGTTCCATAAAATATGGCAATTAAAAATTTTGGTTCCTGAATATCTCAGAATATAGGAAACCAATCGGAATGGAATGTTACGACCCAACACAAGATGCTGATTATAAGCATCATGCAAAATTTTGTGGCCATAGTGTGAACAGCACCTCCGAAAATTCAATTTGAATATTGAAAAAGGAAACTTCATATTTCCATAAAAAGATATCTGAATCGAGTTTTTTTTTGTGAATGAAGATCGATATTCTGAATGTTCATCCAGAAAAAAACATAGAAAATTCAATTGGAATATATTTCCATAACAGAATATCCGATTCAAGTGAAATTTATTTATTGATTGGAAACTACTATACTGAATGTTCATGCAAAGTTTCAAGGGGATCGCATAATCAGAACTATAGTAATAATTTTTTGTAATTATTTATTTTCTACTATTTCATTTTTTGAAAAATGTTTAGAATATAATTCCGATTGTGCTGAGATTCTGCATTATATAACTGAAGTTACCCTACTACTATCATCTTGAAAAGACTGCTTGACAATGTTTAAAATTGAAGATCTTTCACTGAATATTCTTAACTTTGGAGTTCTTTTCTCGAAATAAAATTCATGAATGTTATTCATCAGATGCCTTCAAAAATTTTGTCGTTTTCTCAGCTGTTCAGAAAGGTATAACCCATGCTATTGAATGGTCAAATAATTGATCAACAGAAATGACGCCGATTACATGTCGATATTCTGGGACAGAGGATTATTGCTCCACCTAAAGAGAAGAGACTGAGGCTGAGCCTGCAAACGTCTGTAGTAAAAGTTATTTGAGCAAACGAATGAGAATTTGTATGACAAATGCGGCGGCCATGTCGAGCACGCCGAGAACTACTTCAACAGTAATTGGGTCAATTTTTTCCCTTTTCAATAGCAATTGTTATACCTTTTCGAACAGCTGAGAAAACGAAAAACTTTGTATAAGAATTTTCAGAATTACTGCCACAATTTTTTTTTTCGAGAAAGAGGCTTCCAAATTAAAAATATTCAGTGAAAAAAACTTCAATTTTAACGTTTGTCAAGTGAATGTAGCTGGTAGTAGAAGGTTCAGTTTTTGTTGATCATTTTTATTAATTGCCATCCTCTCTAACTGGATACATAAAATAGCGGACTTTGGAAGCTGTAATTTTAGAAAAAATGATGAAAAAACCCAAGAAATGAAGGATTAAAAAAAATTTCAAATCAAAATCTCAATAACGGTGGAATTTCGGAGAACATATTGAATCTGCAATCCTCATGGCAACCGTTCACAAAGTGTTCAGAAGCACTACGAGAAAGGTCGAAACTCTACTGAAAGATGGATACATAGACATTTCATTATGTCAAATGTAAGTCTTGTTCAAAATGGAAATGTATTTCAATCAAGAATTCATACACAATTCATATTGAGATCGTCGGAAAAATCTTGTAATCAACTCGATTATTAATCGAGCGATTAATGGTCTCGAACTATGAGCGGAGCGAACGCGTTAAAATATCTTGACCATTAGTCGCTGTCTTCAATAAACTAGTTGATTAAATACATACACATTTGGGGGCAACGAAAATATTTTAATACATGAGAGCACAACTCAAAACTGAAGCAGTCCGATAATAAAATCAATTCATTAAATTTTTGATGAGACAATTTTTCCGGGCAAATTGAAACGCCCTTATGCAAATAAATTTGAGATTGGCAAATATTTATTGATGCGGAATAAATTGGATGTAATTTCAATAAAAATTGATGTTTGTACATGAAATCGGTCTATTGTTCTCGGGTATCTATATTTACGTCTTTCGATAATATTGATGAATTAATGCAGTGGATATTATTTTTATTTGTCTTATTTCCACTACACCTAGAACGCAACGAAATGGATAACAACAGTAGGTGAAAATTGAACATATCTTCCTGGAATATTTCTATTCCATTACGTCATTGATTCCTTGATCTACAATCGAAAACTTTGGAATAATTCATTAATTCACGAACTGTTTCAACTTGAAAGAAAACTAGATATTGCTAGAATTTCGGAGTACGCCGAGTACGTCACACGCCTTGATATGCATAGCTATTGTTTGAGATTGCTGAGGAATTAGTAGATTTGGCAAAAGTAGTTCGAAGTGAAAGTTTTCTAAAATTAATTACTGCGAATGTTTTTTTTTCTCGAATTGACTCAAATATGCCATGCAATTCGCCATTCACTTTCAGACATAGAAGAGCTTACTCAAACACAAATTGGAAAGGTTATATGATATATGTAGTCATGAATATTTTTATTTTCAGTAAATTCAGTTAGGAATTTTTGGTTTTGTTTTAAGTACGTATTGTATTATATTAGCTGTTTATTTCGAAAGTATATAACTTTTTTCCAGTTTAAAAACGTAGATAAAAAACCACGGAAAAAATTTAAGAAAATCCCTGAGAAAGTCCTTTCGAGCGCTTGTTTATTGGTTGAGCAATAATACTTTTACCTCGAAATTTTGTATAGGATTTGCGATTTATGCTAAGTATATGAATGCAAAATCTCAGAATTCGGAATTATATTCTAGGTATTATTAAAAAAATTAAATATGCAAAAAAAAATAAATTCTATGGTTCAGATGATGCGACCCTCTTGAGATTTGGCATGAACGTTCAGCATATAAGTCTTTGTTAACAGAATAAATTCCACTCGAATCGGATATCTTGTTATGAAAACATAAAGAAACACCATGGACACAAATTTTGCATGAAGCTTATTTTGGCATCTTGCATGTGCTGCAAAGTTTCATTTCGATTGGTTTCGTTTTTCTTGAGATATTGAGGAAAAAAATTTGAATGGCCTTATTTTATGGAACACCCTGTACGATTTGGATGGTTAGAGAACTTAATCGCCTCATTTGGGAACCAAACTCACCCGGAACCTCTAAAGTATTTAGGACAGTCTCTTCGATAGTTTCGTGTCCACGGACAGAATTGAATTTGACCACGGATTTGTCATCAGGGAGTCGAGTTTTATCGTTTGAGACCATTTCCTACTCAAAATTAGAAAATAATAGACATTTGGGCGAAACAATATAGCACTCGTTTAAATGGAACTCAAAAATTGAACGTTCCACAAAAATTTCAAGTGATTTTTTGAATGCTTATATTAGTTTTTTTCAATACTTAAACAATTTTATCTCATGAATAAGAATGGAGCTTATGTTACGAAGACATAACCATGAAATTATTGAAAAAACAATGAAAAATACACCACTTGAAAAAAGTTATGTATATATCTTGTCCGAATTTACGGAAAAATATTAATATTGTGGCTAAAAGATGTAGCTTCATCTCTACGACTACTGAAGAATCACAGAGAATTGATGAATTATTAATATAGCGTTCTTGCCGTCGTAAAAATAATAACTATAATTAGAAGTAAAATAATACTTCGACATAATAAATATGCTGATTCTTTAAAACACACACCTCTTAATGAAAATCAAGGAATGAGATATTAATTCCTTTTCAACAGTGGCTCGTTGGAGGTATCGGTAGAAATATTATCGATATAACAATATTATACAGGGTGAGTCTTTGACTTGTACATATATTTTAACCGTATATTCCTGGGGTCGAAAGAAACACTTTTTTCCTCTACCATTTTTTCCGATTCGGCCTAAATAAGAAGATATAGCCCTTTTTTGTTTTCAGAATGAGCTATGCCGCCACTGGTAAACTAACCACTGAATTTTTGCAAGTACGAGATATAGCATTCAAACCTTTGAAATAAGCTATTGTATCAAAGAAACGAGTAGATATACCATTCGAATTTTTCAAATAAGCTGCTGTATTAAAGAAAGAAATATGAACTCACTTTTTCAATACCAGTTGTATATTTTCTAATGCAATGATTGATTCATCCAAAATTTGCTTGTGATGAAAAGCAGAATAATCTCTTCTGATGTATACTTCATTTTTGATCATATCGGATTAACTTTTAAACCACCTATTCTAGCTATAGCATTCATTTCCAATATCTCTTGAAATCTTCCGTGCAAGTTTCCGAAATCAAAACAACAACTCAACCATAACACGCATGACATTTCACGTTCATAAACACCAGTTGGGGCGATTGAATTTCAAGGGGTGTCCGCATATTTATGTTCTGTGGTCCGCATGGTGAAAGTCACAGACGTAACACTAGATTCTTTGACATCGGTGTTCTGTGGTTAGTTTGTTTTTAAAATCATACGACTTTATGAATAATAACTTATTATGGTCATTTCAGTAGTAATAAATATGATGAATAAATGAGAAATGAACGTATTCTAACGTAATGTAAATTTGGATCAACGTATGTCAAAGCTCAACGAAATAAAATTGCAATAGGTAATTCGAAAGTGGTGTGGAAATTTGCTTGAATAGATAAGGATTTACACTGAAGAAGTATAGATGTGAGCTTATTCATCGTAACCCCATTTTTAAAGAAAATCCGCTAGTTCTCTTACCATTCATCATTCCAGATAACAAATACTCGAATTATTCTTGAAATTTATCAAAGTGACCACATAGGGAAAATTGAATTCTGTGAATATATTCGACAGAGTTGCATTCAGCCAAAGTACCCCAATTTTTCGAATTTCTAAGATTTTTTTTCTTTCAACATCGAAGTACACGGAATTTTGTAGTCGGGAAAGATTAATCATATTCATGAAAAACTATGTTTCAAAAATCATTTCATTTGAAGGAATCGTTTGCGAGATATTACTGAAAATGTATGCTTTTTATGGATTTTCAACAGCCTGTATCTTTTTAACCAGGCCGAATCGGAAAAAATGGTAGAGGAAAAAAGTGTTTTTTTGACCTCAGGAATCTACGGTTAAAATATATGTACAAGTCAAAGACTCACCCTGTATAAAAAGTTTTTTTATATATATTATATAAATATTTGTTTCGACCCAGTATCTCAGGAGCTATTCAATATATTGTAGGAGCTAATAAGTTTCTAAGATTTTAAATCAAAGCGTAGCGGAGAACAGAAATATCAACTGTATTCGAGACAGTATGATCCTTAATTCATATGTATACTATACGAGCAGCTGGTTGTTCAATTCGTTTAAAACTTCTTTGAGATTTTTTTTTAATTAAATTGAACGATTTCTAAGAAAATTTTTATAAGCGATTGCAAAAATGTATAGATAATCTAGGAAGCCATTTAAAGGATGTAATTTTTTTAAACGCTTGTTTTTAAAAAAAAAAGTTCATTGTTAAGAATTATTTTATGAATACAATAATTGAGAAATAGTTTTTTACAAATCATATCTTTTTCTCTGAAATGTACTGTCACAATACAGAAAAAAATAAATGGAATAGAATTAACATAAAACACGCTGCAGGTCGCTGACTGTTAGAAATATAAAAAAGTGGTATATAGAAGAAACATTCAGAATTCAATTATATTTCAAATGACTCAATAAAAAAGGTATATTTCTGGAGGAAAAAAAATTTAAAGTGCCGTGACGCCTGGTGTCTTCATTTTTGCTCCGACTTTTAAGCGCATCTCAAGTCAACATTGACTTGTATCAAGGATCGGCTAAGGAAGGTATCAAAGAGCCCTAAAATCTTCATACTTCATACTGCTCACCTTGTATAGGTAATGGGATTTTGCATATAAAATTCGATCATATTATTTTCATCCTGTTGAAATTTACTGAATACCACTAGTGAATCACCCTTATCTGGCTTTGTCTCTCTTAATGACAATGATTATACTATTGATACGTAATATAACCGTCAAAGATAATTTGACAAAATCCTGTCTCTCTTTAATTATAAGAGATAGCTATGTGCAACCATTTGACATTTTGAACCTGAAGACTTTTTTATCGAAAAATGTAATTCAAAATTGAGTTTGATAATTTTTCGCAAAAAGTGCTCGATCAACTTTCCAGAAAAAATCCACCTTTTTTGTTTTTCAGAACATTTGATTAAGTTTTACACCAATATTTGAATGACAAAACACCAAAACTACTTAAATCCAATCTAATTTACCAGATCCCCTGTTTTAATTGTGATAGATCATACATTGTGCAAAAAAAACAATATCTCGATGTCGATAAACTTTCCAGAAAAAATTCAACTTTTTGTTTTTCAGAACATTTGATTGTGACTGTGCTCATTATAATATTGATATAGAAAAAAGTTTCACACCACTTTGAAAGACAAAACACCTACTTAAATCCAATCTAATTTAACAGATCCCTGTTTTAAATGTGATAGATCATACAAACAAAATAATATCTCCAAATAAAGAATAAAATAACATAAAATAAAAAAAATGATTGCAGTAATCTAACCCATGAGACGAAAACAGCTTTGGCCAATCGTACACATGTGACAGGTCAAAAATTTGATTTTGATGATGTGAAAATAGACTATGAAGTAAATAGACATGCAAGAAATATTAGCGAAATGATTATATAAAGAAGAATAAAACTGTGAGCCATAGAAAAGATGTGCAGGGTTCTTTGCATTTTATACAACCAATTATTATAAGTGTTTTTGTCCTATCCATGTTTGTTTATCATAGCCTCTACACTGTTGATTTACGTATAATTTAAATATAACATGATAACTTATTCTGGTCTATATTCTGTAACCAAAGAAAGATAATTCGATGATTCTAACCTCATGAGCTCAGGTTTCGCGCCTTCACTGATTTTTTACTCCAACCGAAATGTGCTGTATGGTAAACGCTTCCTCAGCTCTACTTTTGAAAAGATTTTATGACCATAACTTTTAATAAATTGACTAGGTAGGTGCTAATGATATTGCATATACTCATCTATTACTCAATTGTAAAATTTTTCAGCCTTAAATAAGAGGTAACCGAGAAATAACCGAGAAATAAAAGTTATCAGACAGTCCAATTTCCCGATTTCTTATTTCCGAATTTTTAAGAAAGTTATTGAGGTTTGAAATTCACTTGAAATCTTCAATAAGCTTAGACTATTGCCAGCAGTGTAGAAAAATGAGTGTCTAGAGCACAATTAATGAAAATACCCATATCTAAAAATTAAGCGATCAAAAATATTTGTAAATCAAACATAACCAACAAGTCATAATCTTGCCTCTCGCCCAACTCCCAGAGCCGTCACTGAAAGAAAGACGTATTTACGGGGAAGGGTTCAACATATTCTCCTTGATACGATGGTAATTGTGAAATTTCCGCACTTCGCCTGGGAAAATTTCGACTGTGGGATCCATTGTTATCCTGCTGAACACAAGGTTACATCGCACAGTTAGAGACGTCAGGAAGGAACTTCGATGTAATTCGCAATTAAGCCAAAGTTCACACATATTTAATATATAACTGAACTTTTTCTAGTAATTATTTCCATAGTAAAGTCGATTTGATTAATAAAATGTAGATTTCGATCTGAATAACTGAAAAAGATCCCACGAAATATGCCGTTAGATGCTCCAATAAATGAAAAAAATGCATTTGTAGGGGGAAAGCTGTTCTGATTATTTGGTTGGTAATTGCCGGATGTTAGCTCATCTTATTGCCCCTGTATTAAAATGTGTACTATGAATGAGAGGAGAAAAAGTGGTTGTATGTTTTCGATTTGGATATAACGTGTATAATGTGTTATATGCCTTTGGAAGGCGATGACGAGTTGACAGTTTTAAATATTTTTTAGGAGTCCTAAAAAACATTGAGTTATAAAACTATACAAAATATGATTCATTAAGGAGATGTTACTCACACAAGTTTTTTTATTCCCATAACTTTATTATAAGGGGTTGAAAATAGCAACCCCTTATGATTTTCCTTCAAAAATTGTTTTCTTGGGTTATAATATTCTCTTATGGTTTCACATTCAATTCTGGAGAAAAAAGTCTCCTGCAAAATTTCGATACAGTCGATACGTTTCTCGGAAAAAATAAAAACTTACAAGCAGTTATAATCACTGTTCACTCCATTTCATCGTATGTTCAATAGAATGAATATTCTCAGATATTTTTCATGCTGAAAATTGGTCGAAATGTTTATTAATCCATTTGTGAAATTTAATTTTTACGGATATGATTTTCTTCCAGAAATTACTATTTAAATCTTCATGAAGATTTATAGAACATCTTTATCTCCTGTCATAGACATACAATATCTTAAAATATTCATTTTATGGAAGTCTTAAATACGATGGATTTTAATGAACAGTGATCATAACTGCTTGTAATTTTTCCGAGAAAAGTATCGACTGTATCGAAATTTTGCCGCAGATTTTTTTCTCCAGAATTGAATTGAATGAGAAAATTTTATTTTTCGAAAAATCTTTCCCAGGAAAATAATTTTTTGAACGAAAATCATAGGGAGTTGTTAATTTCAACCCCCAATAATAAAGTTATGAGACTTAAAAATGTGTGTGAGTAACATCTACTCAATGCTTTATATTATGTATAGTTTGAGTTCCAAAGGCTGTACCTTGGAGAGGTGATCGATTTCGAAAAAATGTTATATGAACTACCCCTGCTTATTTTCATCGGGGAATCATCTCCCAAAGTCCCTTGCATTTGTTTACAGACACCCTATATGTCTCGAACATTAAAAGGCAATTCAGATATTCGATGTGATAAAAATTCGCACTTGGTGAAAATTGGTATGAGTGTTCAGAACTCTATCAAAAATTAAATGCCAAGAGTCCTCATCGATCCAACACCTGGAATTTTCGGGTGAAGGAGTTATGAAATTTCATTTCCCGAATATTTTCAAGAGATGTAATCTGATTAGGTCGAACCTTGATATTCAGCTGCTGGTAAATGTCCTCGAAAAAGAAGGTCCCTAAATCATATTCTTCAGACAATAATAGTCTTTATGGAAATATAGAAAATAAAATTGACTGTGACTTAACATACATATCTTTCAAATAAGATTTTTTCGTAAAAAAATATTCGAATATTTTTTATTCGAGAATGTTACCCTCTCGAAGATCGCCACTCAATTCCGGTTGTTATTGATCACACTTATGATGATATAGGGCGTCAGGGCGATGAATAATTTTTTTGGATTCCTCACATCTGTGGCTATCCAAAAATACTCCTTGTAGGTCTGGCGATTTTTTGTTGTTTTCGAGTTATGATTTTTTGAGTGTTTTTTGTTAATAAATTCAGCCAATTAGGTTTGAAAATTTCATTTCTTTTATGCAGTAAGTAATCTGCAGTAAGTAATCTGCAGTTTATTTTTTAGTATGATGGTCCTGAATGTTGCTTCAATAAAAAAATTATTCAGCTTCCTGAAATTGATGTCAGTTACCCAAAGAAGGGTTGAAAGCTACAACTTCAGTTTTCAGTAGCATGTACTCAAACTTTTATTTTGGATTTAGAAATACAAAAAGAAGTTTTCTTAGCTTTCGCTTATGTTTGAAAACTTCTCGGAGTCTTGAGCTTCAAAATTCATAGGAAAAAAAGGTACTCGATTGGCCTTTTTTTGTCATCATGGATTTAACTTTTTCTTTTTCATCAAAGTCAAAAATTAACGTGGCAATAGGAAGGGTGGTTCAACAGATTATGTGGTGGTCCTTTCAAATTTCCTCTTTGACACCTCGTATACTTTCTTCTGAAACCGCCATGTTAGAGCAATGGCTATTCAGCAAAAAAATTTCATTCAGTGTGCTTTCTCGTATGAAATGTCAACTTTCGTACTTGCTGCTTGTCCTCTGTCACAATATTATGGTCAACAAGATAACAATGGAGATTCGAAATATTTCAAACATAAATTTGCTCCTTCTCATTGAATATTATTCATTAGGAAAGCATTTATTTATCATTCGATTCAAAATGTTAAGAAAACAGACCACTATTTATACTCAAAAGATCTATAGCCCGACGCATTCCTGCACCATTAAATTTTTCTTTTTCTCAGAGCCCAAGTGCGAAAAAGAATTTCTTTTGAGGTTTTACAGAAAAATAGATCTACAGGCGTTCCAATTAATTGCACCCCGAAATATTCATTCATCAGGTTTTGCACATTTTGCCTATTATGATCTAAACAGCTATCCATTTGAAACCAGAATTTAGTCTGTTTAAAAGAGGAGTTACATCCAAGATATCTGTTGAGTTACTTTGAATTATTGTTATTAAATTTTCAGCGTTCAGAAGATCGGGAAGTATTAAAGTTGCGAAACTTCACCTGTCGTGACTCCCAAGCGCTCTTTCACCCTTAACTCATGTTGGAAAAAAGCAAGTCTGTTTTCTTTTCATCTGTTAATGAATTTATATCATTGAAATTTCATTTATTAATAAGAAATTATTTGATTCCTTGGTTACATTATACATTGATGATTTTAATGAGAATAACTTCAATACTTAATAAGGAGGAGCTTGGCAGCCATTATATTGTGCAGTGTGGCAGAGGATAAATAGATAGCACAAAAGATTATTCTTCATTCGAAAGCACAGCAGCAGGGGTATTTTTTTCTTATAATTAAACATGTCCATAATTAATCATTTTTCATCGATTATGAAAGTAGATGAGATCGTGATATTCATAGCTTCATGACAGCAGCAAAAAAGATTTTTCAAAACTGTACTTCTTATTTGGTAGCAAATTTAATAACGTTTTCGAATATGCGATCAAATTTGAATTTAAAATAATAGTCATTGATTAAATGGAAAAACAAGAAATATTTTGTGCAATCAAGAAATGTTTTAATGAAGAATAACTATCAAGATTTGGACCATGTGCCATTGTTCTAAATAGCTGGTATCATCTACCCTTGAAGTTAGGCATTTTTGAAAGAAGACATGCTCTAAGATCTTGTTTTGGTTATTGTTTCAATCCCACTTGAAAAACTAACTCGTTTGTTTTTTTAGTAAATCTAAAATTCGAATTCTCTGATAGTTGCAGTTGCACCCACATTATCCGCTAAATCACATAATTATCGATACCTCTTAAAATAAACGCTAAATGATCAAATTAATGTTATGAGGTTACGGGAATAACTGGAGTTCCGTTTTTGTTTTACCTGAAATTCGAAGTCCTTGATGGTTACAGTTGCACCATCTTTTCCCCCGAATCACCTAATTATCGATACTTCTTATAATAAATAAATTCCGTCACAACATTTCAAACAATCCCAAAACTGCAGATAAATCCGGCGAACGTAGACGCATCTCAGTCCGGGGATAGCGGCAAAAAATCGGCCGCAGAATTCCAACGAACCGACCAGTACCCGCAAAATATTCCGAACCTCCGCTATAAAACTTCATTTCTCCAAAATTCTCTGACGGCCGGACAAAAAACGGCCGTCTTTATTTACAAGTCTGTCAAAATTTAATCCAGACTAACTGAATTATTCATCGTCAACAAATGGACGAATTTCAGGGGTTCTGGCTGCGATTGTTACGCGTTTCGGGTCACTGCGGCCTTAAGATTTGAGTACGCAAGGATATACAGGGTGTCTGGCGAAGTTGACAGATAAGTGCTCCTTACCGGAAACCTGAAGGAAAAATTACTTATATTATGAGCCGCTAGCAGTTATAAGAGCTTCGAACTTGTTTGTAATTGAAGTATCTTGATTGCAGGAGATATTTTAGTCATACACTGCGAAAAATGGGGATAATTTTAGATAAAATTATTATTATGTCAATTTGCAATAAAAACTCAAAAACTTTCTGTTTTCAGGTGAAAATCTTTCCAGATTCATCCTGACGTCATTACTTTTATGAACGAAATGAGGAACCTATAAGATGAAGAAATGTGAATTATACATATGTATTTTGTATTTAATTTATTTAATTCGGAATAGATTTCGAATGAAGTTAAGATCAATAAGATCAAGTCGAAATTTGATTGACGAACAAAATAATGTGTATATAATAAATATAAGCTGAAATAAAGTGCTTCATTTATATCATAATCAAAATCTATATGAAATATCACAATACTACTGTAAAAATAAGAAATAAAAATACATCGAATTCTGTAACTTTAATCGTGAAATCTGCATGAAAAATCATGTATTTTTTAATGGAAAATTTAGGCTTCTGGTGTTATCTCACTATGTAGGAATGTAAAATTACAGCACTTTACGTTGGCATTCTACATATAGCCAACGTGAAGTGCTATAATTTTACATACTTCGAAAGTGCTGTGATTTTACAATGGAATTTTTAGCAGTGTATGAAAGTTATTAAGGACCAGCTATTGAAAGTACTTCAACTTGAAATATTCAGGATATGTTAGAGACATGAAAACGAAAGGTTATTTCATATATGAATGGAATAAAACCAATAGGACTTTCATTCTAATGCTTTAATTTCATTCTTGTATTGAACGATTTGGCCAGCATTCGCCAGTCGTTGTCAGGAAACACACTCAAGTCTTGCAAATCGTTTCCTGGAAGTGCAAGTCTGAGTCAAAATTAAATTCTATGGTTTCGATGATGCGAGCATCTTGAAATTTTGCTTGAACATTCAGTATATCAATTTACATTCTCAAAATAAATTTCACTCCTATCGGATATCCTGTTATGGAAATATAAGGATTCTTATTTTCAATTTTCCAATTGAATTTTCAATGGTTCACCTAATGCGATCCTCTTGAAATTCTGCATGAACATTTAGTATATCAATCGTAATTCACAAAATAAACTCCACTCGAGTCAGATATCTTGTTATGGAAATAAAAAGATTCTTCTTTCCACTATTCCAATTGAATTTTCTACGGTTCTGTTATTGTGTTATTATGAGGAGCTTTCGTGTGGCCGCAAAATTTAATTTCGATTGGTTTCGTTTTGTCAGTGATATTGAGGAACAAATTTTTAATGCTGGTTCGCGAACCCAACCACGGCATTTGGGAACTTGAGCTACCCTGAAGATTTCAAATCTTTAGATTTCTCGATTAAAATCACGTAAAACATTTTGGTTCAATTATTTTCTGACCTCGAATGAAAGTGGTAAAGCAATTTAGCAATCCGAATGGAACACATGTAATATTCAAAACATTCAATAACTGACCCCTCCAATAAATTTCCTGGATTTGATCATCCAAGGAAAATTTGGACTGTTCTTAATCATATTAAGAACAGGTCATGGCCTGCTTCTCAAGTGGAATTCATTTGAGAGTCCTACTTGCGAAAGCGGAGAAGCAGGGGAGACAAAAGAACATCTGTTGAATAATTGTCCCATATTTGATTTTCAGGATGCTTTAAGGGCTATACACGAAGTTACAGAGTAGTTTTTGAATTGGATTGTTAATTTTAAATCGATTTAATAAAGTTTCAAGCATTTTATTTTTCTGTTTCTTTTTTCTGCTTCGATTTTTTCGTTTCAGATTCAGAATTCCGAAAGCATCTTGGAGTAGGTTTTTGGTTGGATTGAATGAAGAAGAAATCCTTCAATATTCAAACAGTTTTCAAGTTTTATTTTTGTCGGAACGGCGAGACAAGGTTTTTTCTACTGAGGTTTTTCCCTGAGATATTGAGGAACAAAATTTTTAATGCTGGTTCACGAACCCAACCGCGGCATTTGGGAACTCGAGCTACCCTGAAGATTTCAAGTCTTTAGGACAATCCTTTCGAAAGTTATCGCGCTCACGGCCGGCCGGACGGCCTCACGGACAGAATTCAATTAGACCACGAATTGTCATCAGGGAGTAGAACTAGTGTTCAAGAACCCCATTCAGAATATCGAAAGTGAGAAAAACTTGTAATCAGGTTGGCTCATATTCAAAGGGGAAAGTTTCGTTAAACTTGAAAATGAACTCTTAATTTACATCTGAACACAGATCAATCTTATCGGCCTGCACAAATTAACCTATCATGAGAGTAATCAACCTTAATTTCAACTAAATTTCTTTCCTGTTCTTACCTAGAGAGAAGAGCACCGTTAATTGCTTTGAAATATTATCTTTTCAAACAAGGTGGGAAATTTTCACCAAGTCGAAACAATCGCAATAACTGTAAGGAGCTGTGGCAACTCATTTGACTCGGTAGATAAGATCGGTGTCTACTGCTAGTTATTATAAAAAGGAAGAAGAAAATATGAGACTTGTACTGTGTTTATCGTTAAATACTGAAAAATTCCGTTCGACTTGTAGAACGGAATGAAATCATCATTTTGTTAAATTAATTTTCAAGAGCTTTCGGCACTAAGAGCAAACATAAGGAAAGCTCTGAGCAACTGCTTTTAAGCGCTCGTTTATGGTTATATATATATATATTCTTTTGAACTGAGAGCTAACAAAATACAATACATGAAACAAAAAAGTCCCTAGCTGAGGTTGGTGCAAAACGGGGTACCATACTATTCTGTCGTATGATACCAGAGCACAGGGAAAAACCTCAGTAGAAAAAACCCTGCCTCGCCGTTTTTACAAAATTGAAACTTAAAACTATTCGAATAAATACCTTCAATATTTAGATACAAAATACGTAATTCTTGCTCTTGGGCCAGGAGGGTGTTTTAAACCAAGTCTGGCGTTCCAAGTGATGATTTTCGAATCTTCTGTTCTCCTAAGACCGCTACAGGACCCTACTGAAGGGCAATGATACTAGTACCTCGAAATTTGTTTGGGACTAGAGATTCATGCTAAGTATAATATTAATGCAAAATCTCTGCACGGTCGGAATTATATTCTGGAAATTATTCGAAAAATTAGATATGTCAAAAATCAATAATTAAAATTTAAAGGAAATAAATTTCTGGTTCCGATGATGCGATTCTCCTGAAATTTTGAATGAACATTCAGTATTTCAATCTTCATTCACAAAATGAATTTTACTCGAATTGGATATCTTGTTATGGAAATATAAAGATTCTTTTCCTCAATATTCCAATTGCATTTTCTATGGTCCTGTTAACACTATAGCCACAAAATTTTGCACGAGACTGTTTAACAGCATCTTGCATGTGGCCGCAAAATTCATTTCGATCGGTTTCGTTTTGTCTGAGATATTGAGGAACGAAAATCTTCAATGGCCATATTTTATGGAACGATTTGGCTGGTTAACGAACTTAACCGCAGCATTTTTAATCCGATTTTACCCTGAAAATTTCAAGGGAACTCCAAATTGAGATGTTATCGTTCAGGGAAGTCCCAAGTTGTTTTAGATTGTTCCCAGATTGAAGGGGATTTTCAGGAATAATTTGGCTTTGTAGAGCATTTCCAGCACATCTCAAGTTATGAAAAAATATAAATTGCAGAAATATAATCCGACCTGGTTTGATTGACTTTTCTGGTATATCGTCAGACTTCTTAATACATTTATTACTCCATGCCTTTTTTCATGTCTTTATTCGAGCCTTTTCTCAGGGCTATTTGTTGGGTAAATTTCCCCCAAATGAGTCGCACTATTACACCATGCCTTTTCAAGGCGTTTCAGGAAGTAATTCCAAAAATGCAAACATTGAAGAAATTGATATTTTACCTTAAGCTTGTGTTTTGTTGGAATATTTTCGAAATAATACCATGGCATCTGTATTGATATGAAAAAATAATGATGCAAACAATAGAAGATGAAATTGAATTGAAAAAAAATCTTACTTAGGACTATTATTGCAACTGTAACTGAAATTCTGAAAAATAACAAAAAAGGGTTCAACAGGAGAAAGAAGATGAAGCATTGGATGAACTTTAAATCAGGCAATAAAAGCCATGAGTCTAAATTATTCATATATAGGTAAAAAAGGTATGTCGCTCCACTTATTTGTTTTTTATAATATGCCCATTCATAAAATTTTTGAATAAGGAAGATTAATAAACATATTTATTATTGAGCAATTCAAAAGAAAAAATATATTAGGTTACGCCAAGATGTCAAATTGAACAGAAAAATTTTGTGTTATAGAAACCGACTCGACATATCTACGAAAAGGCTGGAAAGTGGAAATCCCCACGTTTCAGGGATGAAAGATAAAACCGGTTCTATTTATTTGCAAACCTGAAATAGGCATGAAAGTATCAGGCGCATGCGTATTTCGTAGAAATTTCAGACGGAATCGGTCACGCCGACAATAAGGCACGAAAAAGGCATGGTGTAATAAGGGATTTGACTGAACAAGTCTAAAAATAGGGGGAGCGATTCGTGTATTACTTATGGCTGCTTTTTGGTTTTTGGTATTTCTTCAGTTTTTCAGGTATGATTTCAAGATACTCATAAACAGAGTCAAAAAACTCGAATTTGCTTCGAAAAAACCCCAACGATATGAATACTCACTCTTAAAAAAATCCTTTCACTACACTTGTACCGATAGACAGTTTCATGGGTTTTAATCACTGTTCTTGTATAATTTGTTTAAATGTATGCTGCCCGTTTACAACTTCCTCCTCGAATACTGAGAAATTCACTGGGTTTATTGCTTGAATGTCCTAGTGAAATCATGAATCTATTACCTCTATAAATCGAGCACAGTTCAACATGCATGGAAACATTTGTTTCCAGCGAATATGAAAAACTAAAAATATATCAGCTCTAGGTGCCCTTATTGGACGTTTGAAGTATCGTTACGTGTAGCATTAAAAAATGTAACCGACCACTGTATCTATACAACAATAAAAAAAATTTCAAATGTCTTCCTAACTTTACTTCCACTCCAATGTCTTGTCAATGAGCTAATCTAGAGATAATTAACTTGAAGTCAATCAAACTGATCAACTAACTGAGGTTGACCTTGTGTTTTCCACACTCATTCCGTTATATTCATCACTCGTGAATCAATAATTCCAGAAAAAAGTACGATGGGATGTCCACAAGTGCGTGAAACTAAGGGGTTTAGAGAAAACAATAAATCAATTTTATCCCATTTTGACATTTAAAGACGACAATATTCAACCCATAGTAACAAGGGTAAGTTGACGTTTATCCACTGAGTGATTTAAAATTTTTTTAACTCACTAGTGGAATAAAATGTTCACCACTCACTTTCTGGAAATAATTCTTTCCACACACAATGCACCTAAAACTCATTTTAAAGTATGTTTATTAAAATTTATCAAAAATTCTACATTAACAGTCATTTCTATCATTAAAGTGAATACCTTCGTCTTCTTTGCTACGTATCCCCTGGAATGTTGCTTCAAAAAGGCGGTGACTTGGTGAAATCTGCCGTTGTCTATTTTTTCTTTCAGAGCGAACATTTTCTTAAGTTGCGAATAGTAGGACCATAAAGACGACGACTTAACTTTCTTGGATTGTTCGGAAATATACGCCAAAATTATTTTTTCGTTGACACCTTTGGTTTTTTTATTATTTCTCCGGGCACAAAATGCCGTATATTGCTTTTCGTACAATATTTTTGATTTTAATGGAATTAATGCTTCTGCTGCCTCATTTGCTTCTTGTGTTATGCACTCAGGAACTACAACCTCGTCGTCACCGCTCAACATTTTTTCGAAACAAAAATTCTTTGACTGTTCTATAATTTGCATTGACACTTGCAAACAATTAATTACATAGTGCCCTAGCAACCATCGATCGAAGGGAAATCTCGTTATGAATTTGAATTATACCTAATATTTCCTCTGAAAAGTATTCATTATTTGAATTTTCATCAAAATGGGATAAAATTTTGTATACGACACGTGAGTTAAAAATGTTTATTCACTCGAAGAAATTAACCCACTCGCCCTACGGGCTCGTGGGTTAAACTTTCTTCTCATGAATAAACATTCATTTAACTCACTTGTTGTATAAATAACTATTAACTCTTCAATAAAATAGCCCTCAAGTTGTGAACATTCATTAAATCTATGAATTTATTTTTCTAAACCACCGTGAAAATATGTTTCACCTTTGGCCCTTAATTGAACTAAAACCGACATCAATGAAGTCGAAAAATGCGTTTCTTTTTAAACTTTTTCTCAAATAAGGAACCTTAAAAACCTATTGGGACCAAATTTGGACTAGTGAGGTGAAGCCATGCGTGTCCGTTGCACCCTGCTCTTGTGAACCAACATATTGTCTTGCAACAGCTCTTGTCAATTTTCCTCCACATTTTTCGTTCATTACCTCCTTCAATTTATCCGGGATCATTATGTAGTACAGTTATGGTTCTTCATTTTTTTCGAAATCAATGAGTATTATTTCCTCACAATCCCAAAAAACAGTAGCCATCAACTTTTTAGTCGACTCCGATACTAATTTTCTTTGGTTTTTAATATCAATTTTTTAGGCTTCCGATATATCAGAGGAAGAAGAACTTCTAGAATAATACCAGCATGAAAATGGATTTTCAGTAATTTCGGTGGAAAAACTTCTGGATAATAGAAAATATTGAAGTTTTATTATAATGAACTATCAGCAGAAATCACTTTAATTAGAGCGCATGTATTTACTCATACTTTTACATTTTTTGTACTTCACTGTGAAAAATTGAATGTTATTCTGTTTGTCATGAGTTGGATATTGTAAAAAATATTAGAAAAGAATGAAATGAATCTAGAAGAAAACATCAAAAGTTATTGCAATTGAAGAAAATCTAACTGAAATGAATGAACCATGAAATAAAAAAATTATTTCCACAGGATTTCAAATAAAAAGGAAAGAAGAAATGGTTCCAATGAGCAAACGCAATCAACTGAGAAAGATTGAAATCAATGCAGAAACATCCTGAAAAATTCTGGATCTCGAAGAAAGGCCAGAGAAAAGATAGGATTTTGATAACAAAAAATTACAAGGAAAGATATATGGAAAGAATGAGGAATTATAGACATTAATTAACCATTTGTTGGTGAATAAAATTCCACTCCTATAATTTTTAGTCGATTCAAACTTGAGTTTTTGACACATCACCATCGCAACGGATGAATTTTAGTGGAAATTTTTCGCTCTGTGAGTAGTCTACAGCGGTTTAATACTGAAGATTGATCGAAGTTTGAAATAAATGACTTGGAATTGAATGAATCAAATGTCTATGTGTCAGTTGCAGGAACGTCCATTAAAATTTAAAGGTCCATTAAACCCTTAATCCTCCATTAGTTCCTTGTAATAATGGAGGATTAAAAGTTTAATGGACCTTTAAATTTTAATGGACGTTCCTGCAACTGACACTTAGTCTGAAGAAACTTTATAACAAAATTTGGTGTGGAATATTCCTTACCGAATACAACAAGAAGTCAAATGAAATGCGGAAATGTTTTCTTGCTCATGAATATTTTTCGAAAATTATTATAATAATCAGCCTTTCAAAACGTAATATTCGAATCTACGCTATAATAAATAATAGATTTTAACAAGACCTGAGATTGAACTGAAGACTAAAGATAAGCCCTTATACCGAAAATTTCCATATTCATTATATAAATATTTTCGTGAGTTGATAGTTATTGCCATTGAAGAGATTTCCACTGAAATAAATAATCCATGAAAAAGGAAAGAATGATTTCCGCAATTGAAAGAAACATGTGCTGAAAACTTCAAGATCTCGAAAAGGGGGCCTGAGAAAGGATTTTGATAAATAGAAATTAAAAGCATAAATGTAAAAATTATGGATTATAGGAAATAATTAAATAATTAACCTGTAATGTTTGAGCAATAAAAACGTGTATTTTTGAAGGATCTCCATTGCAACGGATGAATTTTAGTAGAAATTTTTTCTCGTAGGTACGGTACCGGGTGTCCTATATTCGTTTTCTAGTGAGAGGATCTCCGAAACCCGATGAGCTAGAACAAAATGTAATGAAGAAAAATTGATAACTTCAATGAATTCTACTGAAAAAAGTGCCTGTATAATGTTTTAGTATCATGTTTATAACTTAAGTAATAAAGAAGTTATGAGAACTTTTCATTTGACGCCATTATCCGATTTTCCTTAGTATCTCGAAAACGGTTAGACTTAGAAGGTTGTTGTTCTCGCCTAATGAATTCTCTCAAAAATCACTCATTTGTTCTAGCTCATCGGGTTTTTGGGATCCCCTCACTAGACAACGAATTTAGGACACCCGGTACAGCGAATTTACACTGGGAATTTTTTGACGGTTATAATGATTTTGAATTGAATAAAAAGAATTTGAATAAAAAGAAATTATAATAAAATTTGGTTTGAAATATTCTTACTGAATACCACACGAGGTCGAATGAAATCCCGAAATTTTTTCTTGCTCATGAATAATTTTAAGAAATTATAATAATGTTCATCTTTTCAAACCTTATTAGGATCTATTTGATAATAAACAACCGTTTTCAACTAGACCTGAGATAGAATTGAAAACTAAAGATTAGCCCTTTCACTGGAAATCAACATAATTGCTAAAACAAAAATTCAAAACATTAATCACAAGATTAACTGCCTAGATACAACGATAACTAAAACTCATATTTTCCAGAATTGATTGCTGCAAAGTTTCACATGACCCCTGCCTGATTCCATACGATCTTGACGTGGTTTGGACGACCTTTCGGCACCGCACTCAAGTACCTGGAGTTGAATATTTAATTTCGATAATATGCCCAGAATATTCATGAGAAAATATAAAAACAAAATCAGGAGCATTTGACCGGATATGACAACAAAGGCCACCGGATATTAGGTCGAAAGTCAAGCGTATGCCAGTGTCATCAAACTGATCGTCGTGTCATAAATTATGAAAAATCATGGATTTCTACGCTAGGGAGATTTGTGAGAACCTCTGTGGTTTCCTCCTTTTAATAATCTTCGTTGGGGATACCGAAGCATGAAATGATTATGTTTCTATTTGGGAACTAAGTAGGCATAAATAGACGAGGGAATGAGAACATTCCAGATGTTTAATGGCACACGAATTATCTGGGAATTTACCTCATTTGTCACCGATGGAATTCGGAGAATATAATGGAGTTCAAGCTTGTTATAATAAGTAATATTTTCTAATTAATAATTTTCCTACTTTTTTGCTCGGGTAACGTGTAGTACCTATCACGATGAATTTCCCTGTCCTGAAGATTTTTTTTTGCATTTCGAGCAACGAGGTCTAGCATAAATCATTACCGAGTAGTAAAAAATAATTTCGAAATTGAAGTTGTTTGTTATGGTGAAAAATACAGCTATTTAAATTCGTTGGCGATGAATACCCTGCATTATTAGTCTAAAGTCTGAAAGAGAGGTTTTTTCTCTGTGCTCTTGCATCATACGCAGAAATGGTGCCCCGTTTAGATTTTACTCAGCTATACTGTGAAATGAACAGCCTGCTATACTGGGGTGTCTGTAAACAAATGCGAGGGACGTTGAGAGTTGATTTCTATATGAAAATAAGCAGGTGTAGTTCATATAATTTTTTTTCGAGATCGACCCCCCTTCCAAGATACAGCCATTGGAAGGCGGTGACAAGTTGACAGTTTTAATTTTATTACGGCTTCTTAAAAGCACTGAGTCATAAAACTATACATTATATGAACTTAGTAGATGTTACTCACACAAATTTTTAGTTCTCAGAAGTTTATTATTAGGGGTTGAAAATAACAACCCCCTATTATTTTTGTTCAAAAATTGTTTTCGTGAAATACATTTTCGAAAAATGAAATTCTCTTATGGTTTCCCATTCAATTCTGGAGAAAAAAAGTCTCCTGCAAAATTTCGATGCAGTCGATACTTTTCTCGGAAAAATATTAAAACTTACAAGCAGTTATGATAACTGTTCATTCCATTCCATCGTATGTTCCATATAATGAATGTTCTAAGATATTGTATGTCTATGACAGGAGATGAAAGCAAGAGTGCATATCTGCCAAATGCAAATTCGAATAAACCACCATTCTTATAACTTATAACTTAAATTTTTTTTCCTAGAAAAGTATCGACTGTATCGAAATTTTGCAAGAGACTTTTTTCTTCAGAATTGAATGGAAAACCATGAGAGAATTTTATGTTTAGAAAATAATCTATCCCACGAAAACAATTTTTGAAGGAAAATCATAAGGGGTTGTTATTTTCACACAATCTGTATAGTAAGATATACGTACCGGGTTTTTCACTATAATTTGACCCCCCCTTTAACTTTGTTACTGAAGGAGATACAAAAAAATGTTTCGTATAAAAGTTTCACGAAATCAACTGAGGTTTTTTGATATGAGTCCAGAAACTGAAATATATACAGGGTGACCAACATATTGATGGTAACTTCATTTTTTCAAATGGAATACCCTGTATATTTTTCCATATTTGGTTAGCTCTTTTTCCCCGATTTCGAATATGTAACATATGTTGGTCTATCTTTCTTATTCTGAGCACCACAGAGTTTCAAATTTCAATAACCATCTGTCATAGCGTTTTGGAAGTTCGTGAATATTTAAGTGTCCAATTTGATCTTTTGATTGGTAATGGCGCACCCATTTCATGGCTACCAAATAGTCCCGATTTAACACCGTTGGACACGTTTTAATAACCGTTCCTGAAGGAAAAATTTTACTTCAGCAATAACGACAATCAATACAAGCGAAAGAGAATAATATTGATGATATAAAATCAACCAATATTGAACCCATAATTCGGAACTAATCCCGTCAACGCACAAAGAAAAATGATAATATTGTAATGATTAGAAACAAATTTTGAAGCTTCAATTTCTGACTTGAATCAGAGCCATAATAATGCTATCAAAAATAGTCTAAACATTGAGACAACGATATGAACTATGTGTATTGAATGAAGGTGGTCATT
This sequence comes from Propylea japonica, assembly GCA_013421045.1. Taxonomy (NCBI): domain Eukaryota; kingdom Metazoa; phylum Arthropoda; class Insecta; order Coleoptera; family Coccinellidae; genus Propylea; species Propylea japonica. The sequence goes on from CM024240.1 coordinate 48,373,792, forward strand.
TTGAGTAATTTCTTTAGTTGATGTAATTCAAAACTTTGAAACTCTGAAAATTGAAGAGACACATCTACGTATTCGAGATCAGGAGGAAATAGCCTATCAAAAAAAGGAAGAATATACAGGACAGGGTGTCCCATTCGAAAAAATATAGTTGCATTCAATGTTGTTCACCCTGTATATCTTCCCATTGAAGTTATTATAACTCAAAAAGAGATCATTTTCAGTAAACTCTGCCACTTGTAAAATGATTACAGATCTTGGCAGGTGATTCTTAAAATTTCAAACTCTGTGAATCTCAGAATAAAAGAGATAGAACAACATATGTTACATATTCGAAATCAGGGGTAAAAGAGCTAGCCAAACATGGAAAAATATACAGAGTGTTCCATTCGAAAAAATGAAGTTGCCATCAATATGTGGGTCACCCTGTATATATTTCAGTTTCTGGACTCATATCAAAAAACTTCAGTTGATTTCGTGAAACTTTCATACGAAACATTTTTATGTATCCCCTTTAGTAACAAAGTTAAAGGGGGGGTCAAATTATAGTGAAAAACTCGGTACAAGAGGTTATGTTAAGCCATTTTTCAACAGAACATTTCGAACATTTTCTTAGATGTTGCAATCAGTCTCTTTGTTACTCTCTTTTTTGCGAATCATCGAGCTCCGTTCGGGTCCATGTGGATAGATGGAGGCAGTGTTCCGGCGAAAAGATAGAATAATCGTTCGAAAATTCCTCAAGTTATTGAAATTATTGAATCATTTTGCGGTGAAACGAATCTAACCAACACTTATTCCTTTTCGAACAGCGCGCTATAGTTTTTCTGTATTTTTTTAATTCTGAGCGGAAAGTGGTTTCAAATGACTGGGTTGTACATTTTTGAATGTTTCGAAACATTGAGATCTGATTTCATAATAAGAGGTTTAATGATGATTTCGAATAAAAAATCTGAAGAGTGATGGAACTACGAAATGACATAAAGACTCAGCATTTTCAAGATTTATGGGAGGTGATAATATCTACCCTTAGTTTGTTCATGGGTCAAATCAGTCAAACGGTTTTTAAGTAAAAGATTTCTTAGGTTTATCCTTAGCTGTTCAGTGATGATCATAGAGCTTGAAGTGGATCATTTCGCGAAAATCCTTGAAAAACCTAATATATGTGAACTATAATGTGCATCCAATGCATATCAGTATAGTTATTAGTTTCGCCAGGAAAATGATTACCCTTCGGCCAACATTTGATACTAAGGGTGACAGTTGATTAATTCAAACACTCTGTTATATCATTCTATGACGTTTATATCGTCACACTATTCAAAGCAATTTCTATTGGAAATAATGCAAAATAATCAAAAACGTTTCCATGCTTGTTCACATTGGAAAGGATAATATTTAAAGTTGGGATATCCTGAGAGCTATTATAAGTTTCATTCTAATAATTTATGAATTCATATTTTCTGTTCGAATTAACGGCATATGAATTCAGAAGTATTCATAAAGGAATAATGAAGCATCATATCATCACACAGTGTTAGTTGTCAAACTGGGTAGGTACATTAGAATCTAGGGGCGGTAGAGATATATTTTCAGTATTTTTCAACTTCTTTTGATTTGATTTTTTTTCTGATTTATTCTACTGAATTTAGCCAGAAGCTGTTGAACAATTGTATCAGTTTAAATCTATTTATTTATCAATTTGATTCAATTTTGAGAACCTTAAACCTGCAAGTTCCTTAGTTGTTTTTTTAGAGAGAATGGAAATAAAACACGATTACTCACCAATGAAACTTCTAAAGTTCTAAAAAATCTTTTCCATATAAAATTTGGAAGAATTTCAGAGATCTGCCGAGAAAATTAATGCCTGACTCGAAATAGCCGAAACTGTGGTTTGTAATGGCATTGTTTTAAACAGAAACGATGATAAGTATTATTTAGGAGCCCAATTCGAATTTTCTTTAGATCAAAATGATTGTGAAGAGTCTTGACATTGCCATTACCGTTTTTTCGTTAGGTACAGTAGATCATACCCAGATAATTTCTTTCTCGAGAATTTTTCATTATCAGTCTTCTCCTATGTTCCTGGTGAAGGGGTTAGGAGTTGCACTTCCTCAGCGTATTTTTACAGGATTGCCGAACATCAAGGAAAACATATCAAGGATAACATTTTGTTCGTATCTAGTTTTTTCTTTATTGCTACAAAAACATTATAGGTGCATTATTGAAGTATAGATTTTTTCAGAGAGAATATTGAAAAAGCTTACCTGGTGAATTTTATTTTTTAATTATGTGTATTTATTTTTGTAGATGCATTGACACGAGATTGAAGTACAACAGAAAAGGAATTTGAAGTGTTCTCCCAAGTGAAAAATGAGGGAGGACAAATGATTAATTGAATGAAATAAACATAAATTAGGAGATCGCTGAAGTTGTTCATTCAGAACGCATTCGATCTACTTTGATACCAGAGGCAAACACCAAATAATTTTGCCACTAAGCGTGAAAAACAACTACTCTTCTCTAGATATTTCTTATTTCAAACCATTATATATTTAATGTAATGAAATTTACAGAGCTTTTTGGTGCAATGCCCCTAATGTAAATTTCAGTTTGAATGCTTTTTCTCTGAATATCATTCCAAATAGCCGATGAAAACAATTATGGAATGATATATTCCACTGCTTCGAAATCCGAAAAAAATTAAAACTTATAAAAATATTAGGATCTATCTGAACTTTTGTGGATACTGGGTCAAAATTTTTAACGAAACACAATTAAAACAAATAAACTCCACAAGTGGAGAGAAACAAAAATTTGGTACGAAAACAGAATAATTTGAACCAGTGAAAAAAACACAAAATATTAACTTGGAATTATAGTGAATTTCGAAGCAAACAATATCTATTTGAACGCATGGTTTGATGAATTTTATGGATGATGTGACTAATCAAAATGAAAAGATTTCTCATTTATTTTGCAATGGGAGGTTCCTGAGATATTCTTAAAAAGCTCGCTATGCGGAGGTGCCTGGGATATTCTAAAAAAGTTCACAATGTGGAGGTTTTGGGAAGTCACACTTGTCACAGAGGAAGGTTTATGCAAATATCCCATTTACATCCACAATGTGAGCAGTTTGAGAACGCTCACAAGGGATATCTTTGAGAGCTATCTGAGAATATCCCTGAGGCGGAAATTTGGAGGAGAAATAGAGCTCCTAGCGACCTCGCAGGGACATCACAGAAGTACTCACAATCTGCCGAAAAGATATATTGCTGGGATATCTGTGTGAAGTCTTTGTGTTGAATGGGTAATAGTCGGAATAATATACCTAAGAGTAGATACCTAAGGAATATAACAGCTCCTAAATAATCCTCAAGATCTTCTACGCTACGCAAGTGGAAAGCTTTCAAAGAAGAGAAAATACAGTGGAACTTCCCTATAACGAACATCAATATAACGAATTTCGTACAAGACACTGCACCTTGAATCAAAATTCCATGTTAAAAACACCCTCTAAAACGAAGTAAATTCTCTCTATAACGAAATATTCAAAGAACATCACTCTTTGAATGGTTATTGGTGAGAAGGTATAAGGATGGGTTTTTTCCGAAATTTTTCCGGACGTACGTAATAAATCTTGACCTCAAACTAAATCATTACGGCGCCGGCGCCGGCGGGCAGAGAGATCCTTCTGAAACAGTTTTAAATACACCCCTGGCTGTTTGGTTTTGATCTAACCATTAAGCTAGTGTGAAAGTTGTGCGAAAATGTCTAAAAGAAAGTGCTTAAGTTTGAATGATAAATTTGAATTTATTAGTGAAGTCGACCGCGACATTGCTAACTATAGAAACACATTTTCTGTATAACGAAATTTCTGTATAACGAATTTTTTTGCGGATTTAGCGCTTTCGTTATAGAGAAGTTCCACTGTATGTAGTACAGAAGAAATGCATATCCTCTGAGATAATATCGCGTCATATTGTTAGTTTGAATGTCGAGCAGTATATTCATCGAATTATTAGTTGAATACATACACGAGTCCACAACACAGAAATCATGTAATATTCAGTGGCGGCTTGTCCTATGAGGCAGGTGAGGCAGTGCCTCACCAAATAAATTACGGAAATCACAAATAATATCAAGCGAATTAATCCAATATTTTATTAATCAATTTCATCATCCCATTATGTTCTTCAGTCTCAATTTTTTGTACGATACTGCACTCGTCTTCCATAATATCCGAGCTCAATCTCAAGCCGGGTACAGCTACAGACGTCTGTAACATTACACGTTGTGACGTTACTGACGTTACGATGAATGCACAAAATCGGACCGTAACGTTACATGTTACAGGCGTTAAGGTCCGATTTTTGTACATTCATCTCACTTCCTCTTCAAGGCGTAAACGGTGAAGTGAGGCTTGCCTCACGCGCTTCCTTGTCTAGCGCGTTATTCACATCGACGTTACGAGATCATGAACCTCCCCATCGTTGTTTATCTATTGTGGCTTCTGAGGTGAATTTGAGGCTAGCTTCAGTAACAACTTTTAGAACATTTGAAGCGTTTTATCTCAGAAACAGTGCCTCGTAGGAAAAAAAGTATTGATACATTTCTTGAAGATAATTTTAACATCTACATTTTTGTTTGAAATATTTTTTTGATGAAACTCACCGTTTTGCTGAAAATCGCGAAAAACTAATTTTCGACCTTTGAACTTGAATAAATTTTTGTCCATCCACGGGAATGATTGGGAACTTTTATATATTATTTATTATTATGCTTTGAACAATTTTACCGATTTTCAGCTTGTTGGGATTTATGTAACTTCACCCTAATTTTTTGGTCTTGATTGACCGGACTATCTACCCTTGATCCGTATTCGTTTCGTTTCGTTTCATCGGCAAACTGCACATATTCGGGTTAATCGTGAAGCGGAAGATAGTGAAATTTCACTCTGGTTTGGGTTTATTGGGTTTGAGCCAGTACTCGTGATATTGCAGAGTTTTCATTAAAACAAAAACAGTTTTTGAGTCATTCCTATGAGTATAAAATATGTACAATTGAAGAAGTTATACAACCTATTCCAAATCTTGACTATCGGTGCGGTAGGAAAATCGAATCGGAGGTTTCAAAATGAGAGTACTACTGGCCTACTGGCAGTGTAACTCTTATCAAATTATTTTTTGGCAGTGTTAATAATACATATTCCGATAGGGTTTAGTGAAAAACTGGTTGAAGCGAGTTGAAAACTTATCTCAGGGCAATTACACAATAAAACGCTATAGAATCATTGGAGCATTAATACCGAAGGATTTTTCATAATGATAAGTATGCAGCTGACAAAAAAGAGTTTATAAGATTAATATTTTTTTTTGATGTGCCTCATCACTTTATTCTAACACAAGCCGCCACTGGTAATATTACAACATACTCCCACTATCTCAACACTTTCGAGGAATCAATCAAATAGGAACGACCTTGGGATTTTCATTCCAAGCATCATCATCGTGTATTTGCCGTAAACTCAGAAAACAGTTACGACCTAAAATAGGTTGGTTAGAGATGATGGGTTTTCCGCGACACATTTCCAGCTCTCTCGTGCTGGCTGGCGAACATATCTAGGTTAACAGGTAAAAAATAAATATAATTTTGCAATAGACGACCTAAATCGATAACATGATTATCGACTCCAAGATTTCCAGAGATAAACACGAATCGATCGATATTTTATTGACTTCTCGATGTTTGTGTACAATTTAGAGGATTTTAACCTGATATAATTGTTATCAGCTTGTTATTCGGAAGAAAAATAACGTCATAAAGTTGAATTAGATTGGATTGCATGGGCGTTAGATTTACCTGCATGGAAGCTGCAGAGAATAGTTTCAGAAGGTTGTTGTGTAACTGAAACTTTAATCTTTGTAATCTGCGGTTTAATCTTTGATTGATTAAACTCAAATGTTGGCGCCTTGTTGTCGATACAGATTACCAATATTTGATATGAACATTTATCATAAATCTACATCGAATTTGTATACATGAAATAAAATCAGTCAACGCAAGAAGAAGGGCGAAAAATAACAGTTGTTTTATTCGAGTGAATATTCAAAAATACATTTATCTGATAATTCGAGGTTTGCAAACCATTTATATGAATTACCACAAAAATGTATTTATGAGTGAATAGGGGAATCTGCTTCTTTGAGCTTATACAGGGTGTTTCAAAATAACGTGATTGTCTCTCTAGGATAGATAGAAAACCGAAAAATAATTGGGTTTTTTTAGTAAGAAATGTTCGTAGCGCCATCCGTATTCAAGATAGACGACGCTTTTTCACGTTTCGTACCAACAAGTATTGAACATATTTTTTTAAATTTCACATTCATTGAGTAAAATTTCAAGTGAACTTAAACATCATTTGATTTTACACCAAAAAGGTACTGAAGAAACTCGATAATGTGTATCGTTTTCGTGATATTTTGAATTAAAAACTTATGAAGTAGCTGCCGATGCTTGTAACGGTTGGAATTCCGCTATGAGGTCATTAGAGTATATTTGAAATAAAAATATTTCGCAAACAGTACACATAGTCGAGTTTTTTCTGGTGTAAAATTAAATTATGTTTAAGTTCGCTTGAAAATTTGTTCGAGAAATCTTATACTGAATAATAGTTGACGTGAACTGTGCAAGTAGCGCCCTCTATATTGAATAAGGATGGCTCTACAAAAATTTCATACAAAACAAACCCCAATTATTTTTCGGTTTTCTATCTACCTTAGAGAGGAGATCACCTTTTGTTGAAACACCCTGTATATCTGAGTTTTAAACTTAAATTTTTAAGATTTTCCAACTAACCTGCAGAATATTGACTGATATTATTGTCATATGAGATTGAATCTTTTGATATGCATATTTGAAATGACCTATTTCAGGGCTGAACCAAGTGTACCTTTAAAACTTTATGAAACTACGAATGGATTGGAACCAAATTATATTTTTGGCACCCTCAAACTGGCTGACCAAAATTCTCATGAAATTTGTAAAGGAATCCTGATATCATTGAAAATGTCACATTTATTATCTAAAACATGTTGTAATTTCTTATTTCAAGTAATTCTTATCGATTTTCTATGGGACTTATCAGTTTTTTAATTCATTTTGAGTTCATTTGACTCAATGTTGTAAACTCTCTGTATGGTTTTTTCGAATGTCGGTTGCATATTGTTGGAAATATTCTATGTGTTCACCAAAAAAAAATAATATTTTTTCATACCGAGATGGAGTTTCAGACTGAAAGAAACTGTTACTATAATTTAAGACATTTCATGAAGTTTCCATAATTGATAAAAGATTTCTAATAATCGATATAATATCTCATGAAATGAAAAGGGGAAGATTTTGTTGAATACTTGTATAAATAATTGACGAATGTTGATGATATCAGCTCAAATATCAATATAAAATGACTCAACCCTTTTAGAGAATAATCATATCATTCATTAAGGAGCAGAATTGGTTGAAAATTTGGAGGATGACTCGGTGAAGACATATAAGTTCAAAAAGAAGATTCTCATAATCAATGAATTTATCATCAAAAGTGTATGATTGTACCACAAAATAGATGTTAATTCTTTTTTAAATAATATCCAAAAGCACACCATGTCATCAAATCATTGAAATATTATACGTGTGGAAGTAAAGTCACCCTGCTTCATCCAAATAGAGGACCTCAGGCACATAAGTAATGTTATTAGGAATCACTGAGTTCATTATATGTTTCCTATTCCTTCCAGAACCTGCGAATGCAAAAAATATTGGCATTTTTATATGTATCAATTATTATCAATGCAGTAAAATGAAAATTGATTTGCGAACATTTGTTTTTCTTCCTGTTGCTCTTGGTCCAAGAGATATCAACAAATCAGCTAACATCATGAATGGTTCGAAAAATGAACGTTATAGTAGTAAATTCACATATTACGTATGTTATTAGTACAAGTATTTATATCACCTATTCATATTTTGGCACATATTTATAAATATCATCTATTTTATGTCTTTATGTTGTGTATACGGACTGTTTCATCTTCAAATGGACAAACGTATATAGGTAGGTATAGATCAGACCAGAAGAATAAATTTTGACTCATGACATATACCCCATTTTCGAAACACAAGCGAGATACAGAGTGTGCAATATTAGGTGAAAATAGTTATTAGCAGCATTTGAAATAAGGTTTTCAGCTACTACTTTTTTGTGGTCGATGCAGAAATGGTATACATTTCTGATACCTTATTTGAAGATGACAGGAACAGATGCAGAAGAACAAGAGGGACAGTTAATTTTCTAGGAATTGAAGTGGACTCAAGGTTGAACTGGAAAGCACACATAGGGAAAACTTGCAGGAAAGTGAGCAAATCTCTATATTTGCTAAGAAGACTTGAAACTGTCTCATTCCCTGAGGTCCAAAATCTGCTATAATTCAGGCGTTATTAGCATAATTATGGCATTTCGATCTGGGGAATGTCGCCAGAAGCGTCCAGATTGTTTATACTGCAAAAAAAGCTATAAGAATATTGTACAACATGAAAAATCAGGATTCTTGTAGGAAAAAGTTCATAGCAGAAAAGATACTTACACTGCCATCCTTGTACATAAAAGAGGTCGTCAATTATGTGCATGTTAACAAGCATATCTATAGAACAAATAGTAATTTCCATGAGAAAAAGACAAGATATAGGGAACACTTCACTATGCCACTACACCGCAGAAATTATACACAACAATTCGTTGCCTTCTGGGGGGTGAAATTGTATAACAAGTTGCTTGAAGATTTCAACCATAATGAAAGTATCAGAAAATATCTAGCAATTTTTTATAGCCATCCAAAGACTGCGAGCGTTATTTTCAAATTCTTAAAAAAGTCTGTTCGAAATATTTAAAAAGATCATAATAATTCACCAGGAAAAACCGAAATTTCGATGGAACTCTGTCTGTTGATAGAAAACAATCAATTGAGAACACAATTTTGGTAACCAAGTAACGGTCATCTACAGAACTCAACTGAATAACAATTTGCAGGTTTTTTTAGAAACATATGATCAAACTATTGAAATCTATAAAAAACTGTTGCTTGAAAATAAAAGTGAATATCTTTTTTTCTCGGAAATGGCAAAATGACAATTTTTTAAGGAAAATGTTCCAATCCTGCACTTTTGAAAAATTTAGTGGGGGTCCAGACTCCGGACCCTATCGGACTACCCCTTCTCGCTACGGCATTGGACAAAAAACATTATATTATGTGTGGTACACGTCTATCCACTCCAATAGAATAATGGTCAAAATTTAACTTCAACACCCGTTATTTCGTTAATGCTTCAAACAGGTAAGATATGTTCTCGGGCAAAAATGATTTTCCCGATGTAACCTAGATGCTATATGTATTTGTTTGTCCAGTTCATCATGAAGCACACTGTATATTTTACCATAAAATTTCATTTTCTCAATTGACTGACATATATATATATATAGTTTTTACTAAACACTGAATTTTTTTGTACCAGCTTCGTTTTAGCGAAATTTTATTTTCACAATAGAAAACTTGGATGAAATATAGTTTTTTTCTAAATTACATGCCTGATTGATCTTTATTCTCGCTTTTCTTTCATGGTGTATCAAAATGAATATAATCAAATCATTCATTTTCTATGCATCATGAAGCATCCCTACTGAATTACAAAATAGGACTTTTAATTGTCGCAGAATGTAACAAGAATCGATATAACTTCTTCACATTCTTTTAATTACAGATCCACGTAACAGAAAAGTGAAAATCAACCGCGTTGCGACAAAACAAGGTTGAACGAGTCCAATTACGAAGAAAATATCATTAAAGTAATAAAAGTGACAAAACGCAAGTGTGTACGTTTTCACTTTTGGCGAAAAACTAACGAAGCGAGGTGGAATTAGACTAACCTTCTGTTAAATTTGGCGTTACGTCGTCTAGGAGAGACTTCGAGACAATTTTTCCTTCGCCCCAATAACTTGGAAGATGCTTCTTTCATTATCGGGGGTACGTGAAAGTTTACCGGTTTTTACACATGGAAATTGATGAGTTGTCTTCAAGAGTGTCACACATGCTTAGCTGGAGAAAGAGAAAATGCCGTCAAATTTTTTGTCTAGCTCTGTGCCAACTGAGGAATATTTTAAGTCGATAGTCGAAAAATTTTTTTCTGCGCTATTTTTCTTCATAGAAATCGTATTCTTTATACTATTTCATTCATTATTGTTAAACTGGGTTCAGCAACTAGTTCTACAATATTTGAGCGCTCACTCATTGTAGGTGCAATAAGACTATTAGCTCGAAATTTTATATGGGACCTTTGAGATTGATACCTGATATACAGGGTGGCCGGACGATTGACGTCAATAAAAAAAACAGGTTCCTCATGTCATGGGGTATTCGAATCACCCCCATGTATGTTATCCGATTGTTCACGGTTTCGGAGTTATGATTTTTTTATGAAATCTGAGAATTTTCAACTTGAACATCTTCAAAAAGTTTTTTTAAAGAAAAGTAAGTTTTCTGATATTTTTTTGTTGTAAATAGATCGCCACGAATTGTTCTTTTATACATAAAATAACCAGCATCGTAACTTTGATAAAAATTATGGAAATGTTGGTCTCAAGTGAGAAAGTTACGTATTTTGGATCATGATCTAAATTTTCAAATTTGAATTAAAAATGTAGACAGGTTACTTCATGGTTTCTAAGTAGGCTCAAAAACGGCGCTCAACACTCAGCTTTCAGAATCATTAATAAAAAAATGGTACTCAACAGTCTACTTTAGCTAGAATTAGTCTTCAAAGTCAGTGAAGTGAAAAAATCAAAGAACTAGACGTTTACTCAAAAATTATGTTTTGCCATTTTAAGATTTTCTGATCAAGTTATGATAGAAAATGCTGAAATTTGCTTTAGGAGAAAAGTATTAGATAAGAAAAATAAAAAGGTATGGCAATAAATCACACATCATGTAGATAAAAAAAATATTTATAAAAATTACAATAAATAAAAAAAATTGAATAAACAAATTTTGCGAAGGTGTAGAATGTATATTGAGGCTAGAGGTGGCCTTTTTGAAAACCTATTGTAAATTTTATAAATAAATTTCTTTTTCTACATGTGTGATTTATTGCCATTCCTCTTTCTTTTTCTTATCTAAAACGTTTTTTCGAATGCTTATTTTCATTAATTTTCAGCATTTTATATTATAACTTGATCAGGAAAATCTTAAAATGGCAAAAAATAATTCTTGAGTAAATGTCTAGTTCTTTGATTTTCTCCACTTTGAAGGCTAATTCTAGCAAAAGTAGACTGTTGAGTAGGTACCATTTTTTATTAATGATTCTGAAAGTTGAGTGTTGGGCGCAGTTTTTAAGCCTACTAAGAAACCATGAAGTAACCTGTTTACATTTTTAATTCAAATTTGAAAATTTAGATCATGATCCAAAATACGTAACTTTCTCACTTGAGACCAACATTTCCATAATTTTTATCAAAGTTACGATGCTGGTTATTTTATGTATGAAAGTACAATTAATGGCGATCTATCTACAACATGAAAATATCAGAAGAGACTTCTACTTTTCTTTAAAAAAAATTTCGAAGATGTTCAAGTTGAAAATTCTCAGATTTCATAAAAAAAATCATAACTCGGAAAAATCAGATAACATACATGGGGGTGACTTGAATACCCCATGTCATCGGAACCTGTTTTTTTTATTGACGTCAATCGTCCGGCCACCCTGTATAAATGCAGAATCTCAGCACAATCGGTATTATATTATGAAAAAAATTCAGAAAATGAAATATGTAAAAAATTAATAATTAAAAAATATTAAATTTTATGGTTCTGATAATGCGATCCTCTTGAAATTTTGCATGAATATTTAGTTTATCAATCTTCATTCACAAAATGAACTTCCTACGAATTCCGATTGAATTTTCTATGGTTATGTTAAAACTACGGTCATGAAATTTTGCATGAGAATTCGGTATATCAGTCTTCATTCACAAAAAAAATCAACTCGAATTGGATATCCGGTTATGGAAATTTAAAGATTCTTCTTTTCAATATTCCAATTGGATTCTTCATGGTTTAGTTAACACTATGGCCATAAAATTCAGTTTAGCGATCTTCATTTACAAAATAAATTTTACTCGAATCAGATTTCTTTTCATGGAAATATGAAGTTTCTTATTTTCAATATTCCAATTGAATCTTCTATGATTTTGTGTTTAATATGGTCACGAAATTTTGCATGAGGCTCACTGGCGCAGCTAATGGTTTTGGGGCTGCAGCCCACCCAAAGATTCATTTCTTCTTTATTTTTTCGCAGTTTCGATTTTGTTGTATCATCAAGAATTGTTCAGTCATCTGCAATACATGAATTTATAAAAAAGATAGTGTTTTTTATTAATGAATTTTACACTGCTTCACATATTTTCATAAGAATTTGGATATAGTTTCCAATCATCAAGAAGCACTTTGTTTGGGAAATAATTTTTTTATTCCACCAGAAATTTTCAGGGTAGGTCTGAAATCTTGATAGAGAAGTTGAATTTACAAATGAATGAAATGACACTCATAGCTCTCAGGATTCTAAAATTTGGATAATATTTTTTTTGGATATCAAGAAGGGCACCACACTTCTCTGACTTACGTCAGGGTTTAGTTCAATTTCTTGATGTTCGTTTATGTCTTTGGTTCATTGGAAAATCTAGCTATACTCCCAGTATTTTCAGTAATGTAGTCATCGAGAAAATATCTGGTTGAATGATACCAGAGCCGTTACTGCTTTAGGGACTCAGTACTCGTAAAATTTAAAGGCACTTTATTCACTGAAAAGGGTTGAATGTTTTTCAATTCAAAAAAGTTTGTGAGCACTTTTGAAGATTTTCGTTTTAGAGAAAACGAAGCATAAAATTACTTAGGTACTTGTTGGAACTTAAAACACTAGATTCTCTGAATCAGGACAGGACAATCTATCGACCTATTGGTTGTGTCCAGCACTACATTGAAGGACTCATCATGTATGACTGGTGAATACATCACGATAATCCTGCTCTTGAGAGACGTAAGACCTCAAAGTGAAAAGTAAATTATTTATTATTATTTATTTATTTCTTACTCTGAGCCTGATACCTTGACATCGCGTCAACGTGGAGGCACTGGAGTTGGCAGCCCTCCAATTGGAAGGGCTGTGGGTGCTCCTGCATTTGAAATCACGGTTAGAGATTTAAAAAACTTTTTAGCATCCGTAGGTATCGAATAAGACCTCAGGGATACTCTGCCTTTCTGTTTAATAGCGTTTTCCTCGGGAAAACTTGTGCATATTTTGTGATCCATTGACATCACTAGAGTAGATTCAGATGTTCCATTTTGAATTTGGTGCATCTTAGCTTGTATTGAATGTAATCATTCTGTAAAGTCTGCAGTCGTTACAAAGGCTAAAATTATTGTAATATATTGTGAACAATAAATTATATTGCCACCCATCGGCTCAACTAAAAACAAGCTTTGAATAATATGATCATTGAATCTGGCAAACATCAATTTCTTGTTCCATCGTGGATGAACTGCACCAGAATCTGATGAAAACCAGAGTGTATTGACACTGGTTCAAAAGTAGTGCACCCAATAAAAAACGCTATAAAAGCGGGTATTGGACGATTGGATCTGTTCGAAGGACAAGATGGACAAATTTGTATTGACGAACTTGTTCTTCATAATATAACTGAAACTTCTTCTTTCCCTTCATGTGCGTGGACCGATTATATTGCAAACACAAAAATAAAACGAAAGTTGGAGGTAAAAATATCCATAAAATATTAATTATTATTATTATTAATTGAAATTAACTTATGCATCATAGAAAATAATAAGATATTGAATAAGGAAATTTGGAAACAGTAGGCAATAAAGGGTTTTCCTTTAAGAGGTGTTATTTTGAATAGCCCGCTATTTCGGTAGATCTTACATTAGAAGTTGTCATTTTTCAACATTTGACAAGTTGAAACTACGCCATTAATAAAAATTGAACGACGCACTTTTCAAGAACGCATTGAAATTATTCAGATTCACTATAAAAATGGTGAAAATTGGCAGAGACGGTTTGTAAAACTCGAACATTTTTGGGTCGACGTGAAGCACCTTGTCGGACCACAATAAAGAAATTTCTGGAAAAATTAGAGCTGTTGTGACAAGTTAGTGATGTGAAGAACAAAACTCGTTACGTCGCTCACAGCCGAGAATATTGATGCTGTAGCCTAAAGTGTTGAAGAAAATTGGAGCATCAGTAGCGGTGAATGGATGGAGCTATCGAGAGATAATTAATGATTTTTGTGGCCGAAATTGGATATTATTGTTCTGGACAACGTTTACTTTCAACAAGACGGCTCTACGTACCACACAAGCAACGAAACTATTGATTTTTTGCGGGAAAAGTTACAGGACCGCGTTATCTCTTGAAGGGGTGATCACAATTGGCCACCGAGATCTTGTGATTTAACACCTTGCGACTTCTTCCTTTAGGGCACGTGAAAGAGAAGGTCTACGCCAATAGCCCAGCGTCGATTCAAAACCTCAAAATGGAATTCCGTGAGGCTATCGAGGACATAGGCCAGCCACTTTGCGATTTGGTTATGGAAAATTTCATTAAAAGGATATGGTCCTGCAAGCGTGGTCATGGTGGTCATTTGCCTGATGTTATTTTTCACTATTAACGACATAGCTTCTTCTTTATAATGAAATAAAAGTCTGATCATTTATATTGAAAAATGGCATTTTTTCATTGAATAACAAAAAAGCAACTCTTTTTGGAAAACCCTTCAGTATTTAAACTTTAGATGTCATAATTCAAAATCCGTAAAAGACATCCGGTATCGCACCCATCCTGATTTCCCTCGAAGACCGAAGAAATGGTACCGTCTCCACCGTCTCGGTGGTGGGTAGTACAAGAAAACGCCACGCGTTGAGACGCAACTACACCCGCACCTCACCAGGTGAGTACCCAGGTAAGCACATCGTGCACAATTCACGATAGCGTTTCATTTCAGTACTCTCCAACCTGAGCTGGAGCAAACACCGCGCATGCAACGCTTACTACCCGACGGAACCACACAGTGAGACGTACTGCCGGTACCCGATCGATACCCCGATCGGCCAATTCCCGATTTTTCACGGTTTGTGTGGTACCTTGGTGACGGAACCCACAGTGACACGGTGTTTTGACGTCTCCAAAGATAACTTTGGGGGATTTAAACTCGAAGAGCCAACAAACCTAAGGTTAAGAGTGTTTAATTTCGACTCGGTAAATACTGAAGGTATTATTTGCACGGCAAATAAGTGAACAAACAATGATTTCTTAATCTGTCTACCTTTTCGTGGAACGAGCGAATTTTGAATATGTAACAAAACTCAGAAATTCGTACCAAGTGATGGTTGTTGTCTAGATTTAGTTGACAGTGTTTTTCGAACGATTGAAATATGGCTTCAGATGAGGATTGCAATACAACCTACACCTACCCGTAAGTTTGTTATTGGCATTTTCTAATCTCTTCGCATTTCCATGCTTCGTGTTACACAACGAGCTTGTTGGTTCCATTTATAGAATCGTAAAATGCTACCTATAAGGAATTGACTTTTATTATTGGATATGGAAGTTACATGTATTAATTGTGCTGATTTTCCATAAGAACCAAACTAGTACCTAATATTGATGCATAAACATAAATACTCCATGGTACTTGTCGTTGTCTTTTTCCGACATAATTCATATGAAGGGAAACTAAGTTTCTTCTTTTGTAATCTGTAACTTGCCATAATTGAAAAAAACTACAACTATTTGAATAACCTTCGTCATCATTAAATTTTATGGGGTATTTGCATGAAATTTGGCCTCAGCGAAAAATTTCATTGGAGAATCATGAAAATAAGTAATAGGCTATTGCTATGAGTCACAAAATTATCAGAATCATTCAAACTTCGAGTTGACACAGAATAATGTAAAAAAGTCTGAAATTATTCAAGATAATGAAGGTGGAGAACTGGGCTTCAATTCTTTAGAGGATAATCCCGTAATAGTACATGAATATATTCTCGTCTGCAAGTGATTGAAAAAATATTTCATTAATTTATTAATATAAATACCTTCATGCATTTATAAACGTTATTACCCATTAGCGAGATTTGATATTTCCATTGAAAATCAGCGAAAAATGGTGTATTTTGAAAGCATAATGAGATGGGAACCTTGATGAGAACCATAAGTAGAATCTGGGGTTAATGAATCATTTTAGCGATGAATAGCAGGAATAATTAAGTTATTTAGGAATATAGAGAAAACCAAAAAAAAACATTTCGCCAATTTTTTCATCCATATTTCACTAATTAAAGTTCAAAAGGGTCAATAAAAAAACATTCGTCCCGCCTATATTTATTCCTGAATGTTCGAAACATAAATAAGGAATGATTTTTCCAAGAGCTTAAGGACTAGATGAAATGTCAGGACAAAAGTAATGTTGAAAAAATTTTTTTTCATATTTAAATCCGATGAATAATTTCGTAGCATTTTTCAAATGTGATTTTTTCAAGGATTTTCTTCTTACGTCCATCCAGCTATAAGTTATACATAGTCCATTTTCTATAAATCCGTATGGCATCAATTCTGACTTAATTAAATATGTATATTCTTTCAATACTCCTAGAGTTGCTGGTTTTTCGGTATGAACCAATAATTTAACATGGCATCATAAAAAGTTATCAAGAGTTCAGTTATCAGAAGTACCTCTGTTAATTTTTTTGCCATTTTCAAATCAGCCCATTCAGCAAAGATTTGGCTTTAGTTCTTGCGCGAGATGATATTTTATATTCACGTTAGTCAACATCTTCACCTAAAATACGATAGAGCCCAACAAATTGAGAACGGCAATGTATCGACATTTTAGCGTCTTCTTCAACACTTGTTGCAACAGCAATATTCTCTTCGGTACCAATTCATATTTAATTTTAAAAGTAAATTTCTAAAATTTCGAAGCAACGTTCTGGCGCCAAACAATTCATGAGGAATTATCAAATCTTACTGGACCGAAATGTAAAATATTGTTTGACAACTATAAAACTTAGGACAATAAGCAAAAAGCATCAAAACTTCTTCTGAAGCCGAAAAACACCCAATTGATGATTTAAATAGAGAATGGAACTTATGCGACATGTATTACATCTGGGTATTCGGCTTTCATCATAATTTGATGATAATATAAATCATACTTATACTTTGTTAAAGTTGAAGGGTGACTTACCGAATGGTTCTGTCCATGATATTTTTATTCTTATCAGTGGATGTTTCTTGTACTGAAATATTGGAGTTCTCAACTCAAAACCGAAACTTCAATTCTTTTAAGTGGAGATCGATGGTTTGAATGAGATGTGATAAACGATTCTTGCAACATGGAAAATGAAAATAAAACTCTAGGATACTCGAAGACCAGAGATATAAATATTCTTATCATGAAACATAAATATGAGAAGCAATTTGATCCTTCCTAGACTCAGGTTAACGCTTCAGATCTTTGATATATTCTAATCCAGAGGAAATCTCATAAACATAATTGTTCACTGATTATTCTTTTATTGTTATTACTGCGCTCATAAGCAGGGTATAACTTTATTCTTCAGATAACAAGGATATTTCTGAATATTATTCCAATCAATATTCGTTCAAATTGTGTTCCTACATAAGCCATTGATATAATTTAAATCAATTTTATCGATCTAAATTAGCTCAATACGGAATTGCCGAACGACAGAGTAGGAAGGCTGTTACTATTCTTGACGTATATCCGACGCTTGGTATCGCTTTCTAGGCTTCATGTACAGAATTTAATATGTTACCACTTCGACATGGCACTTTGCGTTCTTCATTTCAACAGCTCGAAGAGTTGGTTTTTGACTCGGTTTTTGAGTAATCAGGTGGTGGAGGTATTTTCTGTTGGGAGTTGAAGTTGTGCTTCATTTACCGGCAGATTTTCGAAGGTGTTTAGGCCCGATAATTGGAGAAAAGTGTCTTTCTATTTCTACCGTCTTGAACGATTGTATTTGCTATTTTTTTATTCAGACTAGATATTTGACGTTGCAAAAAAACTAATGTATAGGAGATGTTTTTTCAGGAATCAGGTATTCGAGGTATTTTTCGTTGGGAGTTAAAGTTGTGATTGACTACCGGTAGATTTTCATAGGTGTTAAGGCCCGTTAACTGGAAAAGAGTACTTTCTTGGATAATTGGATTTGCTATTTTTTATTCAGACTAGATATTTGACGTTGCAAAAAAACTTACTTCACCCAACAATACCAAAAAATTAAAAAAATTATAAAATGAGTTGAGATTGAAATTTTTGACAGTACGATTTGTCATCTTAGATTGAATATTCTTCGCATTAAAATAAATTGAGGTGAAATATTTAAGACTTTCGCTGAGAAATTATTGATTGACATTAGGGCAGGTGGTTGTATTCTTTCAAGTTTCAGTTTAAGTAACCATATTCAGAAAATTCTTAGAAAGTTGAAAGGGAAAATGTGAACCATATTGAAGTATGATAAATTATTTTTTGATGTTTTATTATCTCCTTTTTTCTGGAAGCTTCGTTTAAGTATTTTCACTGAACTGATCCGTGTGGTAAGAATCAGTTTCGTATATCGCTCATCTACCTGTGAGCATATAATATCTTGTTTTGCTTGCTAAATAAATAACATTGCAGTTTGAAATCTGTTCAATCAATGCAGCAATATTTTTTGAAGAACATATTTCGTGTGAATATCGCAGAATATTTTTTCTGAAAATAATGAAAATATTTTCTCTGCACTCCATCACAATACTTGATTTTAAGTTCAAATATTCTTGTTTCAATGTTCATTTCGATGTTGCTATAAACCTTTGGTAATTTTGCAAACAATCCTATTGAACAATTACTAATTAAATGAATAACGCTCCAGACGTTCCTACTTAAGGAGCTCATTCGTCAATCATTCGTCATTAAATAACGTATCTACCGGACAATTTTGTCACCGTTACAATTAATGAAGTGACAATGCAATACAACTTGAATTACATAACCGCACCAAGCTTCATTGACCATCTCCAAAGCGTCATTACGTCTTTCTGAATCCGAAATCAACAATGCAAGTAGCTTCGTTTTACTCGAAACCTTTCAATACGTACATCGTACCTCTGATTATTCCAGACTGTAATGGTGCAGCTGAAGCTCGTCAGCAGAGAAATTTTCACGTCATGTTATGTCTCCATCGCTCAGTCATTACAAATTGATTGACTTGACTTATATATGGTCGATGAGGCATTTTGCTATCATGAAATGTTTCAATGAAATGTCTCACGGTCTAGATGGGTCGTAGAAATGCAAAGATGTGGCAGAGAAATTTAATGGTTATGGGATATGTGAAGGTTTTTGCAAGGTGAGATACCTATTTGTGGAGTGTATAAGGATGGGATTGAGGCAGTGGCGTGCAGTAGCTTAAGCCTTATTAGGCAGCAGGTACTGGTGTTGCTCTGACTCAAACAAAAATGGGATTGATATGGAAATGACAAAACTTTAGATAAGCCCTGAGCAGGAGCTTTTGAGCGCTCGTTATTTGGTGAAGCAATAAGACTATTACCTCAGAATTTTATATGGGATTTGAAATTGATACTAAATATATAAATCCAGAATCTCAGCACAATCGGAATCATATTCTGGAAATTATTCAAAAAATGATATATGTAAAAATAATTGATTACAAAAATTAAATTCTATGGTCTGATGATGTGATCCTCTTCTGCAATGAACATTCAGTATATCAGTCTCGATTCGCGATCTGAATCGAATATCGTGATATGGAAATATAAAGATTCTTCTTTTCAATGTTCCAATTGAACATTCTACGATTCAGTTTTTACTATGGACACAAAAGTCTGCATGAACATTCAGTGTATCAATGATTATTTATGAAATAAGTTTCATTCGAATCGGATATTTTTTTAATGAAATATATAGTTTATTCTTTTCAATATTCCAATTGAATTTTTTATGGTTCAATTTACACTATGGCCACAAAATTTGGCATGAAGCTTATTATGAGCATCTTGCATATGGTCGCAATATTTCATTCCCATGGGTTTCGTTTTGTATGAGATATCGATGAACAAAAATTTTGAATAGCCATATTTTATGGAACACGCCGTACGATTTGACTGGTTAAAGAGCTTAACCGAGCCATTTGGGAACCGAACTCCCCTGAAAATTTCAAGCCTCTAGGACAATCTCTTCGAAAGTTATTGTGCTAATGGCTGGACGGACGGCCCCACGGACAGAATTGAATTATTCATCAGGAAGTCTAACCCTATCGCTTGAGACAATTTTCGGCTCAAAATTCAAAAATTACAAAAATGGAATAGCACTCGTTTAAGTAGAACGAGCTCTCAAAAAATTGTCTACCTTATGAGATATCTACTACCTTATGAATGTGGGAAACCTCCTTCTCAAGTCGGTTTAAAAAAACATTGAAATATGGTAGTGAATATCTGGTGAGTATAAGCTCATCGAAGGGCAACCTCAATAGTTTTTTTAAATTTCAAAAAGTGACTTCTAACGACGGTAGACGAATGCTGACTAAAACGTTGGATAGACGAAACTGTGATTATTCGAATAACATATAATATGATAATGTAATTTTAGACTTTTAAATGAAAAAATCTTCAATTTCTGCAGCTGAACTGCAAGTTGTTCTCTAGCAAGCCTATGGTCTTGTGTTTACGATGATCTGAACTCCGTCGATTGCATGGAGTCAGCCTTCACAGCCACTGACCTTTAAGGGTTCACTCTGTACCATGGAGAAATCAAGGAATACAAACCTGAGTCAGCCAAGAAAGAGCAGTAGGAATTTTTTTATCTTACTGAATTTATCATTTTCGTATTCATTACTGAAAATATATTATCATTTATCACAGCAATAACTTTTCACACGAGAACTGTCATATTTGCTCAGTAATACAACTTTGATCTGTTTGACACAAAATGGTTGTATAGTATAATGTATATTTATTTAGCCGACGATTATTCATATTGAGAGTTATAATATACTGATATACTATAACTTAAATATTATCACTTTTCGACAGTTTTTCAATTAATAACATAATATTTTTTATGGAATTCGACCTATGCAAGTTTTTGCATCAAAATATTTTAATGTTTTCGTTTGAAATAAAATGATGAGGAAATACAACCGATGATCATTGTTTATTATTTGGAACTCTTGTTTCACCTATAACAATTTTCCGAGCAATTTTCAGTTCTATCGCTAAGTTCATTGTTATTTTACTTTTCATGATGCCTGCCTGTTTTTAACCGAATCATGTAATGATTTTCGAATTTATTTTCAAGTATTTTGAACAGTCGAAATTCATTTTATTATTAAATCAATTCAGGTAAAGCCATACGAATAAATATCTAGAATTGTTAATTATTGTTAATTATTCTGAGAAATTCTGTATTACGTGAATATGCCTATTACAAACTTGGTCGGGAAAATCATCAAACCTCAAGAACCAATAATTTTTACGGAAAAGTTTCTCAATTTGCAAGATTGTCGCATAGAATTATTCTCAAAATTGTCATCAATATATTTTTCGAGAAAAAGATTTTCCTTAGTTCCAGAGGACAACAAATTTGCTACTGAACAATTTAAATTTTGCATTGATTTCAAAACTTCCTTATTTCGGTTAAAAAACTTGGATTGGAATACGAGCGTTAAACAACGATGATGAAATGCAAGTTTCCAAAGAATCGTAATTTGGTCTTGTCACAATACACCAAACCAAAAGATTATCGAATCATCATTATCAATATTGCGTTCCTACACTGGCTTCACTAAAATATATCTGAAGTCAGCCACATCGGGACGATCTGATATAACGGCAGATAATTCGAATTTCGTCACGATATCTTTCTGAAGTATTCTTAAAAGTATGAGCAAATCTCTGATAGGATCCGTGAAGATCTGCGGCGTATCGTGTTTGATCAAAATCATGATTATTTACCATGAAGGTAATTCCTGAAAAATGTTGACATCATTGGAAATACAACTTTAAACGCAGTCATTAGTATTTTTATTGAGGTGGTTACTGTAGTTACTAACTCTAGGGGAAGTATGCCTATGATGGCATCCTGCTTCAAAGAACTCTGTTAACATCAACTGAACAAACTTATATTTACTGAGTTTGTAAGCCAGATGGCATTTACGCTTGATATACGTAGTTACACCTTGAATACGTGGCAATTTGTGACTGTTATAAGAGTTCAATCATTTCGGTAGGTGTTGATGTATGATAGTTATTTCATTCTTTCTCGTTTTATTTGGATATTCAAAAAATCTGTGTAAAAAATGATTATACTTTCCTTTAATCACTCCATAACAATGCTTTGAGTGTGAAAGTTTTAGGTTTTTTCGTCTGTTTAGTACCTTTTTCGCTTTGTTGAAAAATATATGATACTTATGCTTATGATGGCATAGCCAGAGTGTTCCTATGATAGCATAAGGTGCCATCATAGGAAAAAGAATCAAGATCAAGAGACGATTCCTCCAAAGCATGGTACTTCGCAAGAAATATTAGAGGTATCCGAAAATAATGAAAATGGTTTCAAGTGAAGTATCGAGATCATTGAAAATCATACAAGAACTCTCATCACTGCCAACTGCCGTTGCAGAATCAAAAGGGAACAGAGGAAGAAAACGAGGAAAAGTTGGAATCCTCAATACAACCCCTGACATGAAAGAAAAGAAGCATGGTACTTCGCAGAAATATTAGAGGTATCCGAAAATAATGAAAATGGTTTCAAGTGAAGTATCGAGATCATTGAAAATCATACAAGAACTCTCATCACTGCCAACTGCCGTTGCAGAATCAAAAGGGAACAGAGGAAGAAAACGAGGAAAAGTTGGAATCCTCAATACAACCCCTGACATGAAAGAAAAGAAGTTGGAAGAAGAAGAGAAGACAAGAAAGAGAGAGAGAAGCTAGCTAGAAAGGTCAAAAGACAGATTAAGTTCATAGAAGAAAGACATTATGACGATGATTCAGATGCCGATTGTCTTTATTGTTATAAGCTGTTGTACATGTCTCGACCAAGGGAGAATTGGTTGCGTTACCAGAAATGCGCCAGCTGGTGCCATGCCGAGTGTGCTAGTGCAAATCATATTCGTATGTGAATTGTGCGTCTAAAAATTATATTTTTATATTCTGACAATGCCAAAGAATGTAAATTTAGTTCCTTTACACTTTTTCATTTTCATGAAATAGGACTGCTATTTTCTTCAATGAAACATTTCAATAAATAATATCATTTTATTTTCAGTTATATGCCATCAAAGGACATACGTGATCTTATGATGGCACCCGTGGCAAAATTTTAAAATGTGCTATAATCCAAATTTAAAAAAATTTATATTGAAACTATATATAAAAATGCATACTACATACGAGTAGCAGTAAATCTGTACATTCGATGACATAAAAAAATATTCATTTAATGAAATATGTGAATAATTCGTTAAGGGTGCCAACATGGGCACACTTCCCCTACTACAATTCTTTTTCATTCATGAACCCGATAGTTTCGAGACGGAATATTTAAACTGTGTTACATAGAATTATAAAATTTGATAGGCCTATATTTCTCATATCTCAATGCAGCAAAAAAATGTTTTGAAATTTTTTCGTTTACATTCAAGATAATCTAGAGCGTTCATTGTTGAATTCAGAAGTATAATCTAATAATAATAATAATAATAACTGTACTTTATTGCATATGCAATTGGCCATCGACCATGGGTCCTTCAGCCTAGTATAATCTATTTTCAAACAATAAAAAAACAATTCACCCCCATCTACAATTCAGTACCCAAATAAATTAAGTAGTTTTATTTGTTTCACAATAGAAGAGTAGAGAGATTTTTATCACGACTTGAAAATGGTACCAACCTAAGTATATACATAAGCTATAACTTCTCGTACATTATAAGGGATTTTCCAATAAGAGGTGTTATTTTGATATTCAAAGAAAAATACCATCTTTCAATATAAATAATCGGATGTTTATTTCATTGTAAAGAAGGAGCTATGCTGTCAATATCATCAGGCAAATGATCACCACGACCACGCTTACAGGACTAAATCCTTTTAATGAGAATTTCCATAACCAAATAGCAAGGCGGCTGCTCTATGTGCTCGATAGCCTCACGACTCTTCGAAGTCTTGAATCGACGCTGGGCTATTGGCGTAGACCTTCTCTTCAGGTGGCCCCAAAGGAAGAAGTATCAAGGTGTAAAATCACAAGAATTCGGTGGTCACCTCTTCGAGAGATAACCCAATCAGCAAAGACACGACGTTGTTGATGATCGGCTGGCTTGAGTTATTGTGTCAACTGAACTTTATAAGCCTTAAGATCCAAATTTGTATGCTGAATACGGTGTAATGACTTTTCCAAAGAACGATGAGGAATGAACAAACCTGGATTAAAAAAATTCAAAAATTTATTTCATGTTTTTTTTGTCATTGAAAATCCGTGACAACCAACGAGATATTGAAAATTGTAGACAGTGGTTAGCTGTTTCAGGTGAAAAACAATGACAGAATGCTTTCGTTTCGTAATTAGTCCAAAAAAATTCCATATTCCAGCAAATACTAAATATGTTGAACAGGCCCTTCAAGGACAGGTTGCTCAAATGGGATTGCGAGAACTTTTTCATGAATAGTACATAAAAACATAATAATTGAAAGTTTCGATTCACCAGTTTCGAAGCGAATAAGTAAAGGGTTTTCCAACAAGCAGTGTTCTTTTGATAACCCCCTATTTCGGTAGATGTCACATTTGAAGCTGTCAGTTTTTGACATTTGACAAGTAGAAACTACGCCATTAATTAAAATGGAACGATACACGCTTCAAGAACGCATTGAAATTATTAAAATTCACTATTAGAATGGTGAAAAGTTGACGGAGACGGTTCGTAAAACTCGAACATTTTTGAGTCGTTGTGAAGCACCTTGTCGGACCGTAATAAAGAAATTGGTGAAAAAACTCGAGCTGTTCGAACAAGTTAGTGATGTGAAGAATAAAACCCGTATACGTCACTAAAGAACAGCTGAGAATATTGCTGCTGTAGCCGAAAGTGTTGAAGAACACCCAGGTTTGTCCATTCGTCGTCGTTCTTTTTAATTAGACATTCCCCAAACGTCATTACACCGTATTTTGCATAAATATTTGGGTCGTAAGGCTGATAAAATTCAGTTAACACAAGAACTCAAGCCGGCCGATCATCAACAACTTCGTCTTTGCTGATTGGGTCGTTGAAATGCATTAAAATGATCCGGAATTCCATCGAAAAATCATCTTGAGTGATGACGCCCATTTCCATCGGTGGCTTCTTCAACAAGCAAAATTGTCACATCTGGGGTTCGGAAAACCCAAGAGTTATTGTTGAAAAGCCTCTCTATCCTCAACGTGAGACTGTTTGGTGCGGTTCATGGTCCGGCGGAGTCATTGGACCTTAATTTTTCGAAATGAGGCTGGAGCAACAGTTACGATGAAAGAATGTTATTTTTCACTATTAACGCTTCTTCTTTATAATGAAATGAATATCCGATCATTTATATTGAAAAATGGCATATTTCTTTGAATATCAAAATAACACCTCTTATTAGAAAAACCCTTCAGGTACTCAACATTCAAACAAACGTGATAATATCAACACCGGACAATAAAGCACCAAACATTTTAGCATCCTCCATTTCAAAAAGAATCCATGTTACATGTAGTAACAATCAAATTTTCTACAACAATCATAAAATTGCCAGTTCCAACAGTCCAAATTCCTCGCGAACACACTTGACAAATATGCAGACCTATTAAATTATACCACGCTTGCTGTCTGCTGTGTAAGTAAATATCGCACTGACTCAAATTTGAGCTACGAAATAAGATATTCTAAGGTAACATTCAACTAATTTGTCACGGATTATAGTCTTAGACCCTACGCAAACATTCAGGCAAATGTCGTGAGCGTAAATGTTTTTTCATGACGTCAATTAGTTCCCTGAAGATGGGTATTCAGGTTTTTTGTTGTGGTTCGAAAAAATTAAAAAATACCGCGAATGTTTATAGCTTCCAAATGGTTTTCCCAACCTATGGGATAAAAAAATCGAATGTCGCTGGGTCGATCAAGAATTTTCTGGTAATTAATTTTATGTTTTGTTTTCTATCAGACTCTCAGATTATTATAGGAATGATAGAAATAATCTAATCTGAAATCGGATTTTTCTGGTGTGGGGTATTGTTGCCAAACATTATTTTGTATTATCAATTCGATAAATGATATAAATATTTATTTGTTCTCGAGAAATACTGAAAACAGATTTTCCAATTTACAACATCGATGCTATTTTATGAATGGTTTAACCCCGGACGTGTTACTCTTACGGTTCTCATCTTTTTTCACTGCCATGCACCAATTATCTTGGAGTGTAATACGCGTACGTACGCTTAATTCCTAGTCAGTGGCAAGAAATGATGAATTATAGTGAAACAACCTTTTACCGAGAAAATGAAAAGAGAAAATAAACGTTTACCATCAAAAAAATAATAATATGGTGAACAATAAAATTTCTATTAAGGCTCAAAAATGAGCCCAGTTTTGAAGATAGGCCTCTCAATTGTTGAAAGAGATATTTAATTCGCAAATTTCCACAATTGCAATTTAAAATCATTGCCAAGTATTTTGTCGACTGCTCGAATGGCTTTGACTTTGAGTTCAAGTTAATTTTTTTGGATGCCACAAACGTTTTTTGAGCGCTCGTTCTACTTAGATGGGTGCTATACCTATCGTTTTTCCCAATTGTATGTAATTTTAAGATTTTGAACCGAAAAGGGTTTCAAACGATAGGGTTCGACTCTCCGACGAATCCGTGGTCAAATTAAATTCTGCCTGTGGGACCGTCTGTCCATCCGGTCGTTAGCACGATAACTTTCGAAGGGATTGTCCTAGATATTTGAAATTTTCAGAGGAAGTTCAGTTTTCATATCCCGCTATTCAGTTCGTTAACCAGCCAAATCGTACAGGGTGTTCCATAAAATAAAGGAATTCAATTTTTTGTTCCTCAATTTCTTAGACGAAACGAAACCCAACGAAATGAAATTGCGGACACATTCGAAATGCTCATAATGAGCCCCATGCAGAATTTTATGGCCATATCGTTAACAAAACCATAGAAAATTCAATTGGAATATTGAAAAGAAAAATCTTCAAATTTTTATAATAAGATATTCGATTCGAGTGAAATTTATTTGTGAATGAAGATTGATATACTGAATGTTCATGCAAAATTTCAAGACGGTCGAGTAATTTTATATCCAGAATGTGATTTTGTGCTGTGATTTTGCATTCATATACTAAACATGAACCTCAAGTTCTCCAAGATAGTTTGAGCCTTGAGGTAATAGCATTATTGCTCCAACATTAAACGGCGCTCAAATGCATCTGCTCAGAGCTTTTCTCATTTTTTTATATCATCAATTGATGACTTACAGAGAATGATTATAATTTTGATTCCACGGTGTCAGTTTATGGATGTTTTTAATATCAACCATCCAATGATTCTCTTCAAACCAAAGTTCAACAAACTATGTGGAACTTCCCTATAACGAAAGTCTGTGTAATGAATTTCTCTGTATACCAAATTTCGTACAAGACATTCTGCACCTTGAATTCAATTTCCATGTTAAAACAACCCCTAAAACAAAGTGAATTCTCTCTATAACGAAATATTCAAAGAACATCACTCTTTGAATAGGTATTAGAAAGACGGTATTAAGGGTGGGTTTTTTCTAAATTTTTTCCCGACCTTTAACTAAATCATTAAGGCGGGCAGAGAGATCCTCCTGAAGAAGTTTTAAATACACCCCTGGCTATTTGGTTTCAATCTAACCGTTACGCTAGTGTGAAAAGTTATGCGAAAATGTCTAAAAACAAGTGCTCAAGTTCGAAAGGTAAACTTTATTTATCAATGAAGTCGATCGCGACATAGCCGACAATAGAAACAAATTTTTTGTTTAACAAAATTTCTTTATAACGATTTTTTTTTTCTGATTTAGCGCTTTCGTTATAGGGAAGTTCCACTGTATTTTTATGAATTTCCTGCTGCGTAAACCGTCCACATAGCCTTACTTGACCGTTTCCCATACCAATCCCCGAATATCTTAATTACACTTTCCACTTGAGAAAACAAACTTTACTCACAGGACAGTTTAATGATTCTTCCGTCTTCAGTTTACCGGAAGTGTTAAATGCGTGACAGACGCTTGGCCTATGCGTTTTTCGTTATTCTCTTACCGTGATATCACCCTCGAGGAAACGTTTTATAAATCGATTCGGTTCAGCCAAGTGAGCAAGAAAATGATGTGCTGAAATAACCTAACTGAAATTAACAATTTTTGAGTGTTAATGATAGGGATTTACTAATTTCTTTTGTTATTAGGTGTCTTGAATTGATTATGAAATGTTGCTGAGTTCATTCTTAAAAGACTAAATTGATGGATGAGCTGAATCTTCACTGGACAAATGAATGGAATGATAAAGTTGAATAATTCAGTTGAATAATACAAGCCTATTTTATTTGAATCCTAAATATTGCGAGTTCAAAAATTGAAAACCAACAATTTTGATGATAATCACCACAATGAATATCAAATAAGCATAATTCTGAAAAGTTCCATCATCCAAAGTTTCAGTGAAGTGTATTTAGATTTTTGTACCACAGTCTGCATAAACTTTCAACTGAATTATATAGAATTGAAAAAGATTCACTTCGGAGATTCATGAAGTTGAGTTCATAAGAATTATATCCACCGACCAAATCATGAGGACCATGCACTTTCCAAGCCGAATTGTTAAGCTTTGGGATGGAATAACGAAAAAACGCTCGGACAGGTCAAATTTTGTTGGAAGGGGACAAATAAGGGTATTAAAATGAGTTTGATATCACAACCCTTCTAGCCGCAACGCCTAACAGATCTCATTTTTGAATAGGGAAAAGGGGTCGAGCAGCACCTTGTTAGAAAGGCAATACAGTTTTCTGCATGAGTGTATTTCTTTATTAATTTTATATTATAAATTCATTGATTCATAGTCTGACATACTAGATTAATACGCAATCCAAGCACTTTGATAGACCTTTTTATTTTGGTGAGATTTATAACATCTTTATTTTTTTCACCATCTCAAACTGAGATTTACTAAGATTCTCAGGCATGCTCTGGTGTGAGACCATTTTCTTCCACCTCATTGAGATGAGATTTATCTGGAAAGTTATGAGACAAACGTTTATCATTTACATTAACTGAGCCTGCTACTAAGTTTGTGTTTGAGTGAGTTAAATGTGGGATGTTCAATTATTGGGGTTATTTAATTAACAATCGATATTTACATGGTGTGAAGTGTAACGATTATTCTCTTTTAAGCATATTTGCCGCATATAAGACGGTCAGCAGGTATATTTCAAAGGTGAAATATATTCGAAAATAAAGATCGACAGAGCAAAACTAGCATAGTTTTAAGTGTGGGCGAACGTGAACAATTATTGTTGGAGAATGTAAACATATGATGTATGATTGGAGTTGCATGTGTTAGGTACGGGTGTTTGTGCTCCCGCTCGATATTTAATTCGTGTTTTCTGGTGGTTCATTTGCTTTTTGGTGGCCGAGATTTGTTGAGTGAGTACCTGGAGTACCTATATTTGGAATATACCAGAAATTCTGGACTATTCCGAATAATTAAATAATACGGTTTGATATTGTTATTTGAAAACAAAAATAAAGAGGAAACAAACTACTGTTTGCCGCTTATCTGGTAACATACATCTGTTCTGCAGATGCACCGAGATCGTTGATTTTATGATCTCGCATTAAGGTGTTACATGCACAACATGTTTTATAGATAGTTTTCATACCTTTGTTTAACTTTCCTCTGTTTTTGTACCTTGCCTTAGCTAGACCTTCCTGTGTGTGTTAATGAATTGAGTCTCCCTGGTCGGTCTCAGCGGAGTGAAGCGTGTGTCCTTGGTTAATCCTTTTTTAATAAAGTTAAAACAATATTGCACCTTCATTGCCTTTGGTATTCATATGTCTACACATTCTTCTTCGAGTAAAATAATTCCGAATCTAAAGGGTACCACACAATAGCAAACTTACTGTCGTAGATATACTTGATAAATTACATAATGCAAAATCAACATGTAGAAGAAGTTACGCTCAAACAGCTCTTGGAAGAGATTCGAGACAGCAAAAAAGAAATTAAAAATTACATATCTGCAACAGAAGCGAAATTGTTGTTGGAGATTCAATCATTGAGGAGGAAGGTTGATACACTGGAAAAGGAAAATACGGAACTGAGGGATAGTCTAGAAAGAACGGAGCGCTCACATAAAAAGAAAAACATTGTGATATTTGGTTTACAGGGGGATGCTGAGGTGACAGTGGAGTATATATGTTGCGAACTATGTCGTTTACTCGGTGTACAAATTGAGAGCTCTGAAATTAGTGACTGTTTTGCTCTGGGAAAGCAGGCAGACAGTCCGATAAAGGTGGAATTCGTTTCATATCAGACGAAGCAAAATATATTCAAGCAAATTAAGAATCTAAAGGGTAGTAATGTTTCTATTGCCGATGATTTAACGGCTCAGCAACGTCAAGAAATTAGGAGACTGAGACCATTTTTGCAGAAGGCCAGGGAAAATTCGGCGGTGAGATCATATATAAGGGGAAATAAATTGGTTATTGATCGAAAAGTATATGATCTGGAGGATTTAGAGGGTTCCGAAGAGGATAAGAGACCAAGCAGCGAACCAGGTACACCTATAATAGAAGAACATAAAAATGCTGCAGTGACAAAAGGAGACTCTACTCTAATAAATTGTATTCCTGGACCATCGAATATAATTAAAACCAAGCGGTTTGAAGATTTGAAGACACCATCCTTAGCAGCACACGGAAGAAGAAATATTCAAAGAAAGAAACCATCGCCAAAAAATACCATTGATATTATGAAATTGCGTAGTAAGTCAACAACAGAGAGGGATAATTAAAATAATAATAGTATAAATAATATTGAAAATAAAAAATAATTTTTTTTTGGGAAACATGAATAGTTTTATTAGGGAATACGAAAGTCAAACTTATGAGACGAAAATTATAAATAATTTAAAAGATGTAAAAAATTATACTTTCATAGAAAATTTCAGTGTTTTACACATGAACGTGAGAAGTATATCAGCAAATTTTGATGAGTTTATTTTATTCTTAAAGTGTATCCAAACAGATTGTGACATTATTGTTCTTACTGAAACCTTCCAGATAGAAGATATTAATATTTACAAAATAGAGAATTATAATACGATCTACAATGAGAGTAAATATAACAAAAATGATGGAATAGTAGTATATGTGAAGAAAAATCTATCATTCGATCATAAACTTGTTCATATAGGAGAAATTAAATGTATAGAGGTAGACATCAAGAGCAAGAATAATGAAAATATTAAATTAACGGCAATATATAGATCCCCACAAACATGCATTGATTTGTTCAATGAGAATCTTGGTGAATATCTAGAATGTACACATGCAAACCAACACATCCTCATAGGCGATATTAATATCAATATTATGTCCGACGATAATTTTGTGGAAGAATATAAAAATACTTTGTATTCTTCAGGTTTTGTGCCTGTAATAAATAAACCAACACGTCCAACCAGTAATACCTGTATTGATCATATATTTATAAAGAAAGATTTCACACCAAATGATTTTAATGACATGTGCTTTGGATGCATAATACAACACGCAATAACTGACCATTATCCAACGATTATATCTCTGAACATTGCAGTTGACAAACAAAAATGCAGAACTAAACAGAAAACAAAAAAATACATCAACTATGAACAATTGAAATGTGATCTTGGTAAGGAGACGTGGAATGAGGTGTATGAAAATGAGGATGTGAACTTCAAGGCTCAATCGTTTATTCAGAAAATAACGCACTACATTGAAAAAAATACATCTGTGAAAACAATAAAAAATAAAAATGTAAAACGAAAATTATGGATTACGGATTCATTAGTAAAGCTGATAAATAAAAAGAATGAACTTTATATAAACTTACAAAATGATCCATCTAATGAACTATTGAAAGAACAATATTTAAATTTAAAAAAGAAATACAAAAAAAAATCAAGGTTGCTAAAGCAGAATATATTAAACAAATCTCGGAGAAAAGTAAGTCAGAATCCAAAGCTGTATGGGATCGAGTGAAAGCGGTTTGTGGTAACCTTCAACCTGAAACATTAATAAGATGCATTAAAACTAATGGAAACATCACTGAAAACAAGGAAGAAATAGCGAATGCATTCAATCTACATTATAGCACCTTAGGTCAACAGTATGCAAATAATATAGAAAGTGTAGAAGACTTCAATGAAACTCACCCAAATCAAGAGGAAACATTTTTTTTGGCCCCAACCGACAAATTTGAAATAGAAAACCTATTGGATACATTGAAGAAGGGAAAAGCACCGGGACATGACGGCATCAGGGCAGAAACGCTTATTGAGATCAAGAAAGAAATTGCTGAGCCGTTGACCCATCTTGTGAACCACTGTTTTGCCACTGCATGTTTTCCAGAGATATTAAAACTAGGTGTAATAAAACCATTATACAAGAGCGGAGATAAGGTCGAAATAATCAACTATCGACCAATTACGTTAATATCTAATATTGCGAAAATTTTAGAAAAGGTGATACACAAACGTATGATGCATTTTCTCCAAAAACACAGGATAATCAGTGAAAACCAGTACGGATTCATGAGTGGTAGATCTACTGAGGATGCAATTGGAAAGTTAACAGCTGACCTTTATGAATGTTTAGACAAACAAATTCCATCCCTATGTATATTCGTGGATCTCGCAAAAGCATTTGATACCGTCTCGCATAAAAAGCTTCTAGAAAAACTTGAAAGCTGCGGATTTCGGGGAAAGATCTACGACTTATTGAAGAGCTACCTAATAGACCGTAGACAGGTAGTGGAGATCGGTGGATGTAGAAGCGAAGAAAGACGTGTTGCTTTCGGAATTCCTCAAGGTACAGTGCTGGGACCGCTCTTATTCCTGGTCTACATTAACAGAATGTTGAAAATCTGTTGCAATGGAGAAATTATCGGCTTTGCAGACGACACTGTGATACACTTTCGAGCCAACTCTTGGGATGAACTAAAAGTTAGAGCACAGCACGGTTTCGAAATGATTAGAAAGTGGTTACAGCACAATAAGCTAACACTAAATGTTGACAAAACTAGGTGTGTCCCATTTGCCTCATATGAGAGTGGCCTCCCAAACTTTGAAAATATTGTTATAAACCAACATACAGTTTTACCGTTAGCAAAAAGTGCTAAATACCTTGGTGTAATAATTGACTGTCACCTAAGGTGGGAAGAACATATAAAAAATCTAGTAAAAAAATTGAGAGGTTTGATATATAAGTTTAAAGCTTTGAAAAAATACTCCATGGAAAACAAACATTTGATTATGATATACAATGCTCTTGTTGAACCACTCATTGGCTACGGAATAATAGGGTGGGGAGGGATCTACGATTGTCATCTGGATCGTTTGAATAAAATTCAGAAATGGATATTGAGAACAATTTTTGGTAAGAAGGCAACGTATTCTAGTGAGCCTCTTTTTCAGATTTCCAAGATACTAAACGCGAGGAAACTGTTCATTTTAAATTGACAATAAATGTATTTAAAAAGAAAATCCAATTAAGTAATGTGGAACATATATATAATACGAGAAACAAGAAAAATACTTACATTACCACGAAGTGCTCGAAGACTATAGGACAAAGGTCTGCTCATTACCTCGCCCCCAGAGTATATTCTGTGATTCCAGCTTGCCTAAAAATAATTAAGAATTATAAAAGTTTCAAAAAAAAATCTAGAGAATGGCTGATAAAATTAAAAAAGGAAGAAATAGATGGAATCATTAATAACTTCAGCAAATGAATGATCTACAACCACCAAAAATATAGAGGAAATTAAAAATAATAATAAGAAAAAAAAAAGAAAACTTACCTACTGCGACGAAAAAAACCCCGATCCGTGACACAGACCCGATTCATGACGAAAACCCCATTGATGACAAGAAAACCCGAACATTAAACCCACACTCATTTGAAGATTGAATTGATATAATATTTAGTTGGGAGAATTGAGAATTGTTGTTTGTTTATTGTTAAATTAAGGAAATATGTACATCGATTAATAGGAACTGTTTTTTTTTTTTTTTCGAGTTTGGTATTATTGTGCTCACATAGGGTCGAAAGTGTGTTGTGTTTTCTCTACAGTTACGCACAGATTATATTTTAAATGATCTCTGTAACTCACTATGTTTATTTGTGTAAATTTATATGAATAAACATTATTATTATTATTATTATTATTATTATTATTATTATAAACACAATAATCCCGAAGCATTCTCTACAAAACTCCTGTAGAGGAATATTTACAGTTGAACGATCTTTGGCTTCAGTAAAAGACTTGTTCTTTTAATCTGTCGACAACTCAGTTTGGACTCATTTCTTGATCAACTGATGAAAACACTTTAGTGCGCTCTGCATATCTACATGAGAAATCTAAAGAGCGTCAAATTACTCCACCAAACTCTGCTATTCATCATAAAACTTTTTTCACATTTTTTGCTAGGAATACTACTCGAAGTCGATTGCCTTCGATGAAAAATTCATCACATCTCAAATGACTTAATCGAAATATTTAAACCCTGAACTAATCCCGAAACTTTCATTCTTCGGTTTCTAGTATTTTGTTTCGAACATATTTCTTAACTATATTGATTGGAATTAGTTCAGCTCTAACTCAAAATCACTCGATGACTATAAAAATTCATATTCATTTCTGACTCTCACAAAGTTGAAGTATTGTCCGTAGACAAATGAAAAATTGCAATATTAGATATATAATTATAATATGTTCATCAGTGATGAAACAACTCAGGTCTGTTTTCAGAATATTAGCACGAAGTTGTCACTTCAAGAGCAACCAAAACAATCTGAAAGCGAGATAATAATTTATACGGAGTGATCAAGTATTATTGTACGGATACCACATTATCTCGAAAAAAGCTGACATTTTAAACGCCGTAAAAAAAATACCTCGAGAAAGAAGACCATTATAATTCAAACGCAAAAGATTGAACACATTACCTGTCTAGAAATTTTAGAAGGCCGAGAACTTCAAAAAATTCCGTAATACTAAAATCGGGGCGTTGAAAAAGTTGGATTTCGCTAAGAGTAATCTTTTCAATTAAAAAATCACATATGATCCATACAATGAAATTCTTCAGTGCGCTCTGCATATTTACGTGAGAAATCTATTAAGAGCGTCCAATCTTTCGAAAAATTAGTCCACCAAACTCTGCTTGACATCATAAAACTTTTTACATCTTCTGCTAGAAATACCACACGCAGTCAATTGCCTTCATTAAAAAATACATCACATTTCTAATGACTTAATCGAAATACATAAACACTGAACTCGTCCTGAAACTTTCATTCTTCGGTTTCTAGAACTATGTATATTGATTGGAATTAGTTCAGCTCTTTCTCAAAATCACTCGATGATTATAAAGAATATTCATTTCTGACTCTCACAAAGTTGAGGTATTGTCCGTAGACAAAAAATAGCAATATTAGATACTTATATAATTATAATATATTCATCAGTGATGAAACAACTCAGATCTGTTTTCAGAATATTAGCTCGAAGTTGTCACTTCAAGAGCAACCAAAACAATCTGAAAGCGAGATAATAATTTATACGGAGTGATCAAGTATTATTGTCCGGATACCACATCATCCCGAAAAAAGCGGACATTTTAAACGCCGCAAAAAAAAATACTCGAGGAAGAAGACCATTATAATTCAAACGCAAAAAGAGCGAACACATTACCAGTCTGGAAATTTAAGAAGGCCGAGAACTTCCAAAAATTCCGCAACACTAAAATCGGGGCGTTGAAAAAGTTGGATTTCGCTAAGAGTAAGTTTTTCAAGTGGAAATAATTCACATATGATGCATACGATGCTTTGGAAGCCTCTCACGTCCACAGTCCGAGCCCGATCTCTTTTTGCTCGCTAACTGAGATCTCCAGAAAAGGCTTTAGCGGTCGTTTGGATTCGCGCCGAGCTATTGGCTAATAATTAAGACATTGCTACACGATATCACGTTTATATCAAGAGCCAACTATGTTAATGACCACTGGTTGAGAAGCAGTTTTTTGAAATCATTTCGAGTATTTTATAAATGTTTGGGGTTGTGCATCGGAAACTGGTGCAAAAAGAACGTAAGTGCGTGCTTATGTCTCTGCTCCTTCCTTTAAAAACTGTGATGTATGACGAAACGAGTTTCGACTTACGGGAATATATTTATATAATTTGTTTTATCGACTTAATGCTGATGAACATCCAGAGAGGACTTGACAATATTAATTGCCTGGTTTGGACAAAAATATTTGCGATTACTCATTGAACGCCTGATGGATTGTTAACTTATACCGGCACGATATTTTAATTGAATCTTAACTAAGTTGCTTCGCCATAACTGCGTATTCCACTCCCATAAAGGCGAAAAAGGAAAGCAATGATATGCCGTGGAAATATCCACAAGGTTCCCACTCAATCGAATCCAATAACAAAAATTCTACAAGAAACATATAAATCAGGTGTAAGGGGTGATGAACATTACGAGCTCCTAATGTCAGCTTTCTCCTACACATTTTTCCTTCACGAGAATGAATTCAGAGGAAAAAAATTATATGGGTAAGTCGACGATCGATCAATATTCTATGCTTAATTAATTCAATGAATGAAGTAATTAAATATTTAATCCTCATCGTTTATTATGGAATGTGGGGAATAAATTATTTCGTCAGATCAATCTTGTATCAGGTTCCTCATTTGTGAGTACAATGAATGTAATTATACGCCCTAAATGTTTGTAGACTATTAGTTACTAGCCCTTGTCAATGCAGCATGACATATCGATGTCAATTCTTGAAATTGATACTACTATGGATAATCATGTTAATGTGATAACAGTTATTTCTTACTTTGAAGACTAGGAGGGTCGGAAATTGAAAATTTCAGAAAAGCCCTGAGCAGGTGCTTTTGAACGCTGGTTCATTAGTGGAGCAATAACGTTATTACCTCGACATTTTGTATAGGATTTGAGATTTATGCTAAGTATATTAATGCGAAATCTCATTACGATCGGAATTATATTCCGGAAATTATTCGAAAATGAGATATGTGAAAAATCAATAATTGAAAAAAATTTAATTGTATAGTTCTGATGATCGATCCTCTTGAAATAATGAATGAACATTCAGTACTTATATCAATCTTCATTCACGAACAGAATTTCACTCTGATAGGATGTCTTGTTATGGAAATAGAAAGATTCTTCTTTTCAATATTCCAATTGCATTTTCTATGGTTCTGTTAGTACTATGGACCCACAATATTGCATGAGGCTTATTATGACCATTTTGCATATGGCCAAAAATTTATTTCGATTGGTTTCGTTTTGTCTGAGATATTGAGGAACAAAAATTTTGAATGGCCATATTTTATGGAACACCCTGTATGATTAACCGGCAAGCGAAATGTGAACAATATTTTTTCCTATTGTAAATAAATACGTCAAAATAAATCCACAGCATATAACTATTCTTTGCCAAAGCCTGATTTAATCCACTGAAAAAAGCAAAATATGCTCTGTAGAGTCGTTCACATGTGCTTGCCGCGACAGTACATATACATTTTTAAATGTGAAAAACTCATAAGAAAAATTATGCGACAAGGGGTGAATTTCATTGTAATTTGAAATGAACCTACACTACTGGAAAAAATTAAAGGATCAAAAAAAATTCCAAATTTTCGGCAATTTTCAACATGCCGTAACTTTGAGAGGAATGGTCGTACAAGAAATTCGAAAAAAGGAAATTGTAGCTCCAAATGTCTGGTTTTTGGATTCTTCTCTGTGCGGTGCCTTTCCGGCCGAACTGAGGCCTAGTGGCCCATTGTTCACAAGTTTTTGGATTAGAACTTCAAAACTTTAAGTTTTAGTGGTTCTCGAGTAATGATAGAAAAATCAGCAACAATAAAATTCTCGAAATTTTACGACTTTTTTTCTTGTCTACGAGCGTGTAAACTTTTTTTTTTGTATAATCGTTATAATGATGGGATACTTTGTTGATACAGCTTTGATTTATTTCTTTATTGACCTCAATATGTCCACTTCTCGCCGAGATATCGGTCTTCAAATGGAAAAGGATCCATTTGACTTTGATTATGGATTTCTCAGCAATCAATGATCGCACAGAAAATTGAAGGAGGGTTTCAAGACCTTAAATGAACTCCCATTAATGAAAACCATTGCTTATTCATAGAGATTTTTTTTCTTCATGTCGCATCAATATAAAAATTTAACAAAAAAGGGCTTTTGGTGATTTCTTGGAAAATCTACCGCTGGATCGAAAATGTTGAGGAAACCAATAATGTGTGACTTTCACAGTTCAATATGTTGATAAAAACCTTACGAAGAGCATACTCAATCCAGCGAGCCGTTTCTTTGTTTGACTCGATTGAATTTTTGAAAAAAAAATAAGGATCACGTTTTTTGCTCTGAGAAGCTCATAATCTTCAAAAAAGGCAAAAAAGAATTTTTTCGAGCTTTTTTCACATTTTAATTGCAGATAGTACATAAATTTCAAAAAAATAAAAATAAAATAAACTAACAAATAAAATTTTTTTTAAGTTATTAACGGATAAAAAATGGATCCTTTTTCATTTGAAGACCGATATCTTGGCGAGAAGTGGACGTATTGAGGTCAATAAAAAATAAATTAAAGCTGAATTAACAAAGCATCCCATCATTATAACGATTATACAAAAATAAAATTTCCACGCTCGTAGACAAGAAAAATGTGGTGAAATTTTGAGAATTTTTTTGTTGCTGATTTTCTATCATTACTCGAAAACCACTGAAACTTAAAATTTTTTGAAGTTCCAATCCAAAAACTAGACACTTGGAGCTACAATTTCATTTTTTAAATTCCTTGTACGACCATTGCTCTCAAAGTT
Source organism: Propylea japonica (assembly GCA_013421045.1). NCBI lineage: Eukaryota > Metazoa > Arthropoda > Insecta > Coleoptera > Coccinellidae > Propylea > Propylea japonica. Next base: position 48,413,171 of record CM024240.1, read on the forward strand.
ACGGCATGTTGAAAATTGCCAAAAAATTTGGAATTTTTTGTTGATCCTTTAATTTTTCCAGTAGTGTAGTTTGAGAAACTATTTACTCACAATTGTGAGGCCTGAGTCACCTATATTACATTTCAACCACATAAGATTAGTGGTTTTATGGGAAAAGCTATGTAGTGCGGGAATCATATAATGACATGATGAACATTCCGACCACGAGACAACCGCAAAATCAAGGTTTTAAGCGATAAGTAGGTAATTATTGTTTACGAATTATAAGATGTGTATCAAATTCAAGAAAAATTTTTCGCACAGTTGTATTTGAAAAGTAAATGTTACTATACTACCATGTTTTTGTGATTGTACTCATTGATGGAAAATTTTTATTGTTAGACTTCCTATAAAAAGGAAGCAAGAATATGTGATACTTACATTCATAAATATTATATTATATAATATATAATAATTAATAATAATTTGGAAAGGTTTATTTCACTCAATATGTAGCAGACAATAAGGTGAAATTTCTCTTTGAAATACGAATTTTCAACGTATCTTGTCTCCTGTCGCTTTTCATTTGATTTCAATCACATAATGATATTCGAAAATTAGTGCTTGCTACATTTCTGTCTATCGTATTTACATCACTGGGTTATGAATATGCCACCATACACTCGAGATATCTAGGGATTTTCCAATGTCGCGACCTCAAATTGTAGTTTCAGAATAATTGAACATTGCATCTGGTCCAATTTAAGAGATGATTTAAACCGTCATAATGAAAAGTGTCACTGTGAAAAAAATTGGAATTTACATTTAACTTATATTTTCTTTTCAAGGACACCTGTATGAAATATATTTTTGGGTGCTCGTTATACTTAAGCGAGTACTATATCGTTTTGCCCAAAGGTCTGTTTTTTATCATTTTGAGCTGAAAAGGGTCTCAAACGATAGGGTTCGACTCCCTGATGACGAATCCGTGGTCGAATTCAATTTTGTCCGTGGGCCGGCCAGCCGTCCATTTAGCCGTTAGCACGATAACTTTTGAAAGGATTGTCCTAGATACTTTAGTGTGTCAGGTTGAGTTCGTAAACCAGTCAATTCGTACAGGGTGCTCCATAAAATATGGCAATTCAAACATTTGTTCTTCAATATCTCAGACAAAACAAAACCTATCGAAAGGAAAAATTGCGGCCGCATGCAAAATTTTGTGGCCATAGCGTTAACAGAACCATAGAAAATTCAATTGAAATATTGAAAAGAAGAATCTTTATATTTCTATCAAAAAATATCCGATTCGAGTGAAATTTATTCTGTGAATGAATATTAATATACCGAATGTTCACGCAAAATTTCAAGAGGATAGCATCATCATAACCATAGAATTAAATTTTTTCAGCTGTCAAGATTTCACATGTATGTTTCAGTTTTTGAGTTATTTCCAGATTGTTATCCGATCGTGCTGAGATTTTACATTTATATATTCAGTATCAATTTCGAGTCCCATACAAAATTTCGAGGTAATGATCCCATTGTTCCACCAATGAACGAGCGATCAGAAACATGTACCGGGTTTTTCACTATAATTTGACCCCCCTTAAACATTGGTACTAAAGGAGATACAAAAAAATGTTTGGTATAAGAGTTTCACGGAATCACCTTAGGTTTTTTGTAATGAGTCCAGAAACTGAAAATATATACAGGGTGGACAACATATTGATGACTACTTCATTTTTTCAAATGGAACACCCTGTATATTTTCCATGTTTGGCTAGCTCTTTTTCCCCTGATTTCGAATATGTAACATATGTTGGTCTATCTCTTTTATTCTGAGAACCACAGAGTTTCAAAACCACCTGCCAAGATCTGTGATCATTTTACAAGTGGCAGAGTGCGTTTACTGAACATGCTCATTTTTGGAGTTATAATAACGTCAATGGGAAGATATACAGGGTGAACAACATTGAATACAACTATATTTTTTCAAATGGGACACCCTGTCCTGTATATTCTTCCTTTTTTGATAGGCTATTTCCTCCTGATCTCGAATATAAATGCGTATGTGAATGTGTCTCTTCAAATTTCAGAGTTTCAAAGTTTTGAAATGATGACACCGAATAAAAGAATATGTGAAATACCTACGAAATTCTTTATATCCAACTAAATTATAATCTTTATATATCAACTAAAGAAATTGCTCAAAATGGCCACCTTCATTCAATACACATAGTTCATATAGTTGTCTCAAGTTGTTTAGATTATTTTTGATAGCATTATTATGGCTCTGATTCAAGTCAGAAATTAAAGCTTCAAAATTCGTTTCTAATCATTACAATATTATCATTATTCTTTGTGCGTTGACGGGATTAGTTCCGAATTATGGGTTTAATATTGGTTGATTTTATATCATTAATATTATTCTCCGCTTTCATCGATTGTCATTATTGCTGAAGTAAAGTTTTTTCTTCAGGAACGGCTATAAAAACGTGTCCAACGGTGTTAAATCGGGACTATTTGGTGGCCATAGAATGGGTGCGCCATTACCAATGCAAAGATCAAATTGGCCACTTAAATATTCACGAACTTCCAAAATGCTTTGCCAGATGGTTATTGAAATTTGAAACTCTGTGGTGCTCAGAATAAGAAAAATAGACCAACATACGTTACATATTCGAAATCAGGGGAAAAAGAGCTACCCAAATATGAAAAAATATACCTACAGGCTGTTCCATTTGAAAAAATGAAGTTGCTATCAATATGTTGGTCACCCTGTATATATTTCAGTTTCTGGGCTCATATCAAAAAACCTCGGTTGATATCGTGAAACTTTTATACGAAACATTTTTTTGTATCTCCTTCAGTAACAAAGTTGAAGGAGGGGTCAAATTATAGTGAAAAACCCGGTACTCAGGACTTTCTAAATTTTTGAAATTTTGATTTTCCTCTTCTTTCGTGTAAACTGTATGATTAAATTTGATGTGACGTAATGAAAAGCCCATAATTCATTCGGGAATTTGATCATTAAATGTGAAAAACACCAGTTAAAGTTTCAGTGATTGAATTTACGACTCAATTCTCATGTTTTTTCTTCGTTTTTGCGATTGTTGAATGAATCCTTTTCCCTCTCGTTCATCAAGTCTATGAATCACCATCATCACTTCATTATTTATAATGAAATCCTAGCCAACATCAGGGATAATTGTCTAACATTATAGCGATCATTTACTCAGGAATATTTCCGTCTCCTTTTGATAACAAATACCGATAAAACGATAAAAATGACTTTTAATTATAATTTATTCCTAGGAAATAATTAATGTTTCGGCTTTAGAATTATTACCATAGCATTCGTATATTTTTCACTTAACATTTTCTTGATTTTCTGATGCAAATGATGTTGCATGTTTTACTTTAATATATCAGTTGTTGGATCGTTCTGAGAGTTATGTAGCGTTAATGTTTGGCAAACAAAATGTATTCATGTTGAGTCACACATTATTAACCACAAGAGGGCTCACGCTCAGGTAGTATAAGTCTTCAGCGTCAAGTTGAAGTCTAAATACAACAGTGAATAGATTTCATCTATAAGAGATAAATTTGACTTAATACAGGGTGTCTGGTGAGGAATGGGACAACGTTTAGGTGGTGATGAGGGATGTCTCACAGAGTGAGAAAATGCCATATGAAGTCATGTGAGGTACATGGTTCCTGATATACAGGGGGTTTTCGAAAAAATTAGGGAATTTCAAATGGCCATAATTCAGGAAATAAAAGAGCTAATCCGATGATTTTTCGTATGAACAATTATAGAGTGAGTACGAATCTGTTTGAACGAAAAAATCGAAATAAAATCAGGTCCGGACTCAGACATTTCAGTTTTTCGAAATTAGGTAAAAACAACACCCTGTATGCGGTTTTCAATTTTTTTGACTTCAGATTCTGAGAGCAGGAAAAATACTTTCGAACTCAACTGTCATCTCGAATGGCACAAATTTTCCCTGCTTTCTATGACCCTTCGAATGTCAATCTTCCGATTTTCGCTTCTAACATATTATTTTCTCGACATTTCAAATGACCATAATTCAGGAAATATGAGAGCTAATCCGATGATTTTTCGTATGAGCAATGATAGAGTGAGTATGTGAGTATACAATTCTGAATGTTCAATGAATATTTTTTTCAAAGCAAAGGAGATCGTCCTCCATTCTTGACAAAAGTATTCGCTTAAAACTTGAGACAACTCGAGATATACAGGGTCATAAATAGCTGCACCTGTTTTCCTCTTAATCCTCTTAAAATTTCGATGAAAAAATTGAGAATTACACGAAAGAAGTATAATGAACTTGGTGTACAAATGTGAGGAAAAGCTCCCCTATTTTGTTAGCTTCTCAAAAGATACAAGCGTCAATAATTACTTCATGCAATTAAAAAGTATGACCTGAAAACGTACAGTCAACAGACTTTTTCATTTCATTCAGATATCCCGACTTCCCTCGTGATTCGTAAGCGGGCCATGATATAAGTAGGTATATTTAACCTGTTCGGTTAGCGGCGATAGTTCTTGATTGCATGAAGGAATTATGACCCATGTATTTTTCTGAAGAGCTCAAGAAACAGAGAAGTTTTTCTTAACATTTCTAAAACAAGTTCATAATACTTTTTTCGAGTAAGTTTAATGAATTCTTTTATCAAGATTCTATGAGAAAAACAGGTGCAACTATTTAGACCCTGTATATCTCCGGTTATCAAAAATTTAGCGAATAATTTTGCTCAAAATATGTGGTCCCAACTCATAGTTATGAAAAAAATTCATTTACTATTTAGAGTCAAGTATTTTTCACAAAATTAAGTGTTTTCGATATCGAAGCAGAAATTTTCGCTAAAGTTGAAAAATCGCCCTATCTTCGTAATCATAGATTTTCGGACCATGCTTCACCAAACGCATTCTGCTGCAAATGACGTCTAGTATACCCCCTTCAAAAAATAACGTCGAATTACCAAACACCTTGTATATGTGAAATATGCAATAAATCTATAGCATAGAAATAATGACGAAATGCTTCCAAGCGTACATTTCCATATATACCTCACATTTGAAGAAATATCCTGTCAGAATGTAATCGACTAATAAAATTCATTGTCGTATAAATTATATATTATTCCAATATTCCGTCGTGAATGAACACTAATTGACAATAAAACTCAATAAACATTAAGACTAAATCATGCTATACCCAATTGAGAGCAACCACTATTAAATACTAACTATTTCCTAATTAGGATAAACATGAATAAACTCATTGGAAAAAATTAGTATCATGAGAATATTTTTCTGCTTGTAGGTTATAATATGTAATCAATGATTCGCATTTTATAGAGGTTGTGAACATTAAAAATATAATGACTGATGGAACTGTTGTTTCATGAAAATTAATTCTTCATATTTTTTTTGTATCGATTGAAATATATTCTGGGAGGATGCTGCATTTCTGAAAAACTTTATTGGTTCTCACTCCCAACCTCTGAAACAGAAATAAGTAGAAAAATTTCAATTAAGATTGCTAGAATCTTTGCACTTATTCGTCAGGAGCAAATTGGTCTTGAAAATATGTTGCAGTAAAACTAAAGAAGGAAATGAATGAAAAGGACAATGTAACGTTTCGGTGTTGTAAAATCTTCAGAATTGTGTTTTTTCATTTGCAGTCTAATTGACATTGAAAGTTGTCAATACATAAAGATGTTGTTTCATTTAATTTTGAAACTTCCAGATGTCACTTATTTCTTCAATAAATCAATCCAAATACGATCTATTCCAACAGAACAATTGGCCAAATTATCTACTTCATCTAACAAAATACTTGTTGATTCCTTAATTTTCTTTTTATAATTATCAAGTTCCGTCATTAGGATTTTTGTGTTGTTCCAGTTCATCATATGATCTCCGCTATTTGAACATACTTGATCAGCGATTTGTGATCTTGTAATGTCTCTATTTTTGATGTTTTTCCTATGTTCCCGTTTTCTTATCTCTAAAGGTCTTGATGTCTCTCCTCTATAAGATTTTCACATATAGAGGGAATGGTGTATATCTAACTACTATGCACTAAAGTTTCAATCTAGTATGCACGTGTGACATCTTTCTGTTGAAACCACTTATTTTCCTGTTTATGCCATCATATTCAGTCGAGAAGAAGTTGATATCCTTATGCCTTATTGAAGAGATATATCGTCTTCATAGTGAAATGTTTTTGATAACATAGCCATTCATGCAGAAGTGGCGGTCATTGCTGAAGCTGATTTTTTGATGAAAATGGTGAGCAATGCTAAATTCACTGCCTAGAATGTTGCAGCACATCTTTGATTTGCTCACATTTACAGAGCAGATCTTGAGTTATGCATCATAAGGGTTTTTTATAATTTCTTTGATAGAAACCCGTTTAACTAGATTTTTATGATGAATTCTTCATCTCTACGTATGATCTGTTTAAATATATCCAGAATTACGATGAATTCGACCCTATTAGTGTCAACAATATGGTCAATATATAAAGGTACCGTCAACTGACGAGAGTCCCTATTGGAAAAAGGTATGTTATTATTCATTATTCATTTCCTTTTTTCAAGTTTATCGACACATGGAAACTTTATCCTCTATCTTGAAACGATTTCTTGAATTCTTCATGAGACCAATTTTCCAATCTGATGATTGCAGCACATGAATGAATGTAATCGAAAGCATTGATAAATCGTTCGGGGAATCAAACTCACAGTTTTTGAATTTATCATATCAATAATTTTCAATCGTAAGCAAAAAATGTTTCTCTGTCATCTGCGAGATTGATTTTGAAATCGATTTCTAGCCAATCAGACCGAAGTTATTAATCATTAATCAATATTTCTTTATGGAGTTCTGATACTTAAGATTATGATCTATATTTATCGATTACACACAAGTCTGGGTCTGACACAGAAGTAGAATATGATCGTTGTCATGTACACTGCAAAGAAAAAACTGCTACATATTATATTTCATTGAAACGTTCACAGTTATATGAGCTACAAGAAATTTGATTTTCGTTAATTTGTATGTAAAATTGTAGGGTAAGTCAGGGTGATATGGCGAATCGGGTAAAATGGTGATTTACTATATTTCTTTTCCGAGTGCACAGATGTCTTCTTCTCTGTGCGGTGCCTTACCGGCCGAACTGAGGCCTAGTGGCCCATTGTTCACCCGCATCATTCTACAGAGACTCAGCTCCTCAGACACGAAGACAGAAATGTCGCGAGCCTGCCAGGAGTGGTCCCTCTCATCATAGGAATAGAAGGTGTTGGATTTCCTAGGTGTGTTGACCTTAACTCAGTAAGGTTTTCACAGTTGAACAAAATATGCTCAACCGTTTCATCAGTACTCCTGCACCACCGGCATAGGGAGCAGCTCGTCAATCCCATTCTCTTCACAGATGTCGCTTAATGTCTGAGTACTAGCTGTTTCTGATGATCCGTTCAACGTGCACCTGCAAAAAGTTGGCCCCGTTTTAAAATCGTACTAAATTTGTTCAAAACTATTTGCGATGCTCAATAATTTTTATACGTTGCATGCGTTTATAGAGATTGCTTTCCGTAACGAAGGCCGAGAAGTATTTCCTGATATATTCTGCCTTCTTAGTTTATTTATGTAATACATAACCTAGAAAACATGGCCTCTAATATTTCCTTTTTCTTGCTGTGCTATTCACCGTTTCACCCATAGGAATTGGGAGATATTGTGAATCCTGGCATGGGTGAAATGGTGAAGGATAAAAAGCGTATTTTATAAGTTTTGTCGAGGGTTTTGTGGATGCATAAATTTTAAAAAATATTATAAAAGATATATCTTCTGTTGAAGCGGAAGGGCCTAGGACGAATCGCAGCTTTTTATCTTTCGTGTTTTTTCTGGTTAGGTCTGTTCGAGGGTTTGTCACTATTCCAGCAATCACCATTGTTCCAGGTAAGGATGCCTATATATAGAAGAAAAATTAGTGGCTTTAGCTGACGTTTTGAATTCTCCAGAAATCATCGTTAAACTCCGAAACAGAAATCGTCAAAAAAAACAATCGAGTCAGAGAAAAGTGGACCAGATGCTAAAGGAAAGCTCAAAGGAAAAACCATAGCAAAAAAAAAGCAAACGGAAAATCTTAGATACGTAACCTAAGAAATGAAAAATGTCCACCACTGACGCCGAATCGGAATCATCTCTGGATGTCGACTTGCAGGACGAGGATGACGGCATGGACGATGATGAGAGTTGTTGTGTAGGATGTGGTGACAGTTGCACTAAAAAGGATGTCGATTGGATGGAATGTATTAGCTGCCAACATTGGCTGCATGAAGATTGCACAAAATATGAATCCATGTGTAATTTGTTCGGTAAAAAGCAAAAGAAGTAAGATCACAATTTCACCCTTGAGCATGGGTGAAATGGCGAATTTGGTTTGAAAAAAAAATTCATTTTCCAGAGTTTCGTTACGCCTTAAAGAGTTTATGGTACTGTTAAGTTGTTGTCTCTATATTTTGCCAAAGAAAAGTGTTTTCATTCTGTTTAAATATGAATTTTTTTGTCTTCTACACGGCTCTTTTTTTTCTTCACCATATCACCCTGACTTACCCTATATATATTTATGGCTAAAATATTACCATAAGAGTCACTATCATGGAAAAGGTTCAAGTTTATCTGAATCAAACATTTTTTTTGAGCGCTCTTTCTATTTAAAAGAGTGATATAACGTTTTGCACAAATGTTTGTGATTCTCTAATTTCGAGCCGATAATGGTCTCAAACGAATGGTTTGACTCCCTGATGGCGAACGCGTGGTCTAATTCAATTCTGTACTTGGGGATTGAAATTTTCAGGATGAGTTCGGATACCAAATTCTGCGGTTAAGTTCGTTAACCAACCAAATCGTCCAAGGTGTTCCATAAAATATGACAATTAAAAATTTTTGTTCCTTGATATCTCAGACAAAACGAAACCAATCGAAATGAAATTTTGCGGCCACATGCTAGATGCTTATAATAAGCCTCCTGCAAAATGGTGTGACCATAGTATTTACAGAAACATAGAAAATTCAATTGCAATCTTGAAAAGAAGAATCTTTATACATATTTCTATAACAAGATATCCGATTCGAATGAAATTGATTTTGCGAATGAAGTTTGATATACTGAACGTTCATGCGAAATTTTAAGAGGATCGCATCATCAGAACCATATGATTTTATATTTTAATTGTCGAGATTTCAGGATATTCTTCCGATCGTGCTGAGATTTGCCATTTTTATATTCAGTAGTCAGGGCTTCCTTAAATTTATTTTTCGGTTTCATAGAAAGTTCTGATGATTTAAGGAAAGTGAGAACTATAGATAGTCGAATGAAATTTCATAAGGTTTATACAATATGACTTATTTCTCAATTGAAAAAACTCTTGAATGACATATTTAAGAGTTGATTCGTTAAAGTTTTTTGTTCAAGGCCAAATGATGCTTGAGATAGGACGCATATCTCAAAGTATCAGTGTTAGATGGATGTATTCAAAGATTTGTAGGAGTCTTCGTATTCCAACGATTTCAATCGATCTAGAATACTTCAATAATTCGTCATTTCTCGTTATCATTACGATTAATTCCATACGTAGTGCATTTATCGAATAACGGTTAAAATACTTAACAGAATTATTACTGTTGATATGAACTTTACCTGTGCACGTGCTTATCATGTTGAAATTACTAATTAATTTTATAGATAAGAGAATTCGAAACAATCCACTTGAACTGATTCATTAATGATTTGTTGAACTTTAACTGGCGACTATGTGAGGAGTTAGTCGAAATATAGGTTAAAACCAGTCTGAATTTCATAATATTTAGCATACTGCCTTTGTCGTTCGTGGTGATTTTTGTTCATCACTATTGAAAATCTTCATAAATTGATTTGGTCTGTGTGAATGTTCATTCGATATTGTAGTCAATTATAAGACTAATTGAATTTTCATCTTATTATTGTTAATTAGGATAGTCAACATCGTAGCTTTATTGAACAAATAGATCAACTAAGTCATCATATGGAGGTTTTTGTAAATTCGATATATGTTAATTGTAACAGTTGGTTGCTTTGTTGGTACATTGTACTGAAAATGAAATAAATGTATAACGAATAGATAAATAAATGGAGAAATAAATAAACTTCATCAAATGTCAGAGGAAGACTTCTCAGCTTGTTTAAGAAGAAAACTTCACATAAACATGGATTCAAAACAACTTCGTTATCAAGGTACGAGAAATCAAAGTTCAAGAGAAAATTTTTTTCAATTTCAAAATTGATTTTTGCCATTGAATTCAAACTCCGTATACGCTAAACCCATCCAAAGTGACCTGTAAAAAATGGAAAAGATTAATAATTTCAACTCAGGGGCGTAGAAATAAGGGTTGTATAAGTAGACAACTTTTTCTTAACAGGGTAGCTATTTCGCCTGGTTTGATTTTCACAAATTTCGTCTCCTGTCACAATTTGATAAATTCAAGAACATAAATGACGAACATTATATTATAATTTGAATTGAATAACAAAAGTCAATTTTGAAACAAAAATTTTCTTTGATATCTCGTATCTCGGTAACGAAGCCGTTTTGAATTCCTTTTCTCCGTAAAATAAGTTGGAAAATGTGCCTTTGGTGTTAGATGACGTAATTCTGAAACACCATGTTCATTTATTCCCATAACAATAACAAGAATATTTGAAACACTCTTCAGTGAAGATTCAGAAATTTCTTAAGGTTTCTGAAATTATGAGCCATTTGAATTTCAAACTGTTATTAATCAAATATTAAGTACTATTTTCACTTCTCCATGTAGAAGTCATTCAATTTTATGCGAAGAGTAGCCTAATGAAAGTGATTTTTACAGAAAAACTAAACAAACTCAGATGAATTGACCCTTTCAATAAATGAAATGGAGAAAATCCTCGTCACTGAAGCTTTATCGTGAAGAAACAAAAAATAATAAAGTTGTAAATCACTTTAAGCCAGGAGATTTCCATCGATATCAGTTCGATCTTATCTCCCTTTGTACACGCTCCGTTGCTGAAATTTTGATGAAATGTTTCTTTCAACCGTTCGAATGATATTCATGACAACTTTTTCTCATTTAGTATCATTACAAAAGAGTCATTTCGAATACAGTCTCAAGGATATCGAGAATCTTGTTAAACCGCCCACTTGTTGCCTCAAATTCGTGACTATGAACCGTAAATACCAGAGACGATCGGTTATTTCACGCCCCTATTCCTCTGAGAAAGGAGGAGCTTGAAAAAAATTGTTGAGTGATTTTGAAATCTTTTTAAGAAATGGGGATTTCCTTTCCAACGCGATTTAGTGCTATGAGAAGGAAGAATGACTTGAAGAAGCGGGTATGAACAATCCGCAAGTATCAGATGATGCAATTGAAATGTTTCCTCTTCGAAATTACGTGTCTTTCCATCGAATGTTAGCCTGGTATCCCAAGAAATTTGCTATAATGTTAATATTGCCATCTTCCACATTATTGATTAGATGAAATACCAGAAAATATCAATACAGAATAATGGATTTTGCCTGCTAGTAGGTACATGAAAAGAGAAAAGGTTTATATATGCTGTGTGCTCCAAACCTCTTGCTATAGTTTTGCCCAAAATGTCCATAAGAAATCAAGAGAATAACAAAAAATTTAAGAAAAGCCCTGAGCAGTAGATTTTGAGATCTCGTTCATTGGTGGAGCAATTGGTGGAGCAATTACCTCAAAATTCTATAGATATGTGACTTGAGATTGAAACCGAATTTATAAATGCAGAATCGCAATAATCATATTCTAGAAATTATTCAGAAAATGAAATATGTAAAAGATAAATAATCAAAAAAAAATTAAATTTTATGGTTCTGATGATACGATCCTGTTGAAATTTCGCATGGACATTCAGTAAATCAGTCTTCATTGACAAAATACATTTAACTCGAATCGGATATCTTGTTCCATAACAATTGGAATATTGAAAAAAAGATTTTTATATTTCTATAAATATGAATATACCATGCAATTGTGCAGGAAAAACAGCAAAAGCGTCTTGAACCGAGGAACAGTCAGAAGCTGCAGTAAATCAAAGTGAAAATGGATTATCTAAGAGACAGGCGGCTACAAAATTCACATCGTTTTTTCACAAGAATAATCTCTGTTCTATCATGTTCTGAAAATAATACGGCAAAACTTGAAAGAAAGTATTGTAAATAACATTCTTCAAGTTTGATTTCCATTCCTTTTAAAGAAGCATTAGAATTAAAAAAACGAAAAAGCATACAAAATACTAAAAATGCGAAAAGAAATATTTTTGATGGAAATATAGAAATTCCTGAACCAAGAAGAAAAAAATATCAGCACACTCGATTAATAATGACGAAGTTAGAGAAAATGTATAACCTAGTAGAGGAAAACGATGATTTCGACAAGGACGTAAATGAAGATATTTGTGTTGTGTGAGGAGAAGTTGGAAAGAATGGAGAAGTTTGATGTGTTATTTGTGGCCAATGGACACTCAAAACCTGCTCCAATACAACGAAGAAAAAGAAATTCATATTCGATTTCTATCCGTAAATGATGGCCGATATTACCCCATCTGTTCGAGAAATCCCGGCCATCGCAGCCTTTTATTTGTGATTTTTTATCAATTTGAAGGCTTAAGTGAGTCAAGCTGATTGTCGGTTCAATGTTTGACCTATTTGGACCCTTAAAATACTTCGACCATGATTTTATTATCAAATATCTTTAAGCGGTCATGATTCCCCCTCTTTACCCTAACATTTGTAATATTTTAGTAAATTTTTTTATTTTTACTCATTCGCTTGCTAACAAAATGTTTTGAGTTTTATGGTAGTACTAAGGATAATGCGTACTCATTGAATCAGTTGCTGCTCAATCCATTTATAGTTATTTTTTATACAGGGGAAAAAAGTATTAAACTCAGAACTAAAACTAAAATCTAACATTCTTCCCATGTATAATACACAATTTACCATTCAATAGTGAAAGTAATATAACTTTTCACGAAATTACTTTTTTCAAGGATATAAAGACACTCACTCTTTTGGCAGAAAAAAAATCAATTTCGTAAAAAGTTATATTTTGTGACCTGTCAAGAGATATAAATTTCAAAATTTTCCTGTCACAAAAAAAATATTATTAAGCTTCTGAATTAGGTATAGGGCTTGATAAAATATCTCCATTATTCCTATTTCCAAGAAATTCCCGCTATTTATTCAAATACCAAATAGTCTGAACCTCCAGACAATTCCACATAACAGATTTGTCTCAATTGCAGAAGTATGCATACATTCAATTGTTCAATGGCACATCAGCGACTGATTAAAGAACAATTGCATTTGGTGTACGTGAATTACAAATTGAAAATTAATAGTTGTAGCATGGCGCTAAGTTAGGTATGCGACGGAAGTTATCGAATTGTCGTTGTTAAATTGTTTAAATTTTTTTTTTCTATGAGGAGTTAATTGAAATTCATGGAAGTTTCGAATGGTAGATCATACCTATTAAAGCGTTATGATGGTCGAATCTTATTAGCACTATTATTACTTCGGAAAGAAAATTTCTCAAAATTAAAAAAACGTATTCGAACAAACATTTCCACTTGAAGCTCAAGTTTAACATTTATTCATCTAAAATTTCACATATAACACTCACACAAAATCAATGATGTTCAAATGCAATTTGAAGAGGAAAATTTTCAAATTGAAACGAAGCAATGTTCCTAGTTTAATCTATGAAAATGGCTCTGATGTACTAGACTTGAACTGAGTATAATTTCACTGTTGAAAGTTTATCAAGTATTATTAGGTTTTATTAAATTGAATTTTTTTTAAAAGAATTTAACCGTCTGTTGATATCAAAATGATCAAGATCATAAATAAATCAAAAACAGATCGAAATCGTCGATGATTGTTTTCTGACAACTGTCAAAAATGAAAAACATTTTCGAAGAGCGAAGAAACTTTCCTGAAAGTCAAGAGTTTAAAGTGTTTCTGACGACGCCATGGCTGACCAAACGTTGAACGGAAGAAGTGAAGATGAGGAAAAAAAGCCAAATAATATTTTAATTAATCAAAATTCGTACCTATGAAATGGACGCAACAAACTTGTTGTTTTCGATTTTTTTTATGCAAATTACTGCATGCAAACTTAGCACATTCTGATCTGTGTGCGAACTGAAGCAGAAAACTACTTCGATATATTAGGTTTGTTCCAACAGCTGACTTTTGTACGGTAATTTGACGGTCACGAAACTGTTAGTAATCGATCTTATGCGCATGTCTAAACTTTGACCGTACAAGAACCGTCCAAACAGTACTTGCTCCCAGACCAGGGATCGAAATGACGATCACAAAACGTTCCACTCACGGTCCCGAAGCAGGATGGAACAAAAACGAAACCGTTCTCAAACGATACATTTTCAGTTGGAACATTTTTATCTATTGCGCAGAATCCTGACGATCATTGTACGGTCAATTCTTGAGTTGGAACAATTCTATTATTTCAAAACTCTTATGCGACATTTCACCGCGTGAAACTAGAGTACGTTTATATTCCATCTGTCCAGTTGCTCAATCGACCAGTAAAAAAACTTTAAAACTATGATACGAAGATAATTTAACCAAAGTATCAATATTATTGTAATTTTTGAGATCTACTGAAATATCTAAAACTAGGTAAACAGGTTTGAAAATTCGCATCAGAAACATACGATATTCAATGCAACAAAAAGAATTTTGCCGTCCATTGAAACAGTTTCATATTTGAGTGATTTACGTGCTACCTAACTGACTGAATCCAGTTGTTCGATTGCAATAATGTAGTGTTGTCAATTCCTTAACGTTGGAAGTGGCTTAATTCAAGCAGTATGGTAGGAACCTGCAGAACTCGCATCTAATTATTTGATGTGTCAGGCTGTCCATAATGCATAATATATGACACTATTCTATTTCATCTTCATATTACTATACTTATATGTGTATGAATGTGATCGAGAACAAATAGCTAATATTATTTTTATTAATACTCGATCCAAGTACTTTTCGTTGCCTACCACACTGCTTAAATTAAGCCACTCCCATCGATAAGAGAAACAACACTACATTACTACAATCGCACAAAGGGATTTAGTCAGTTACATAGCACGTAAATCTCTCGAATATACACCTGTTCAACTCGATTAAAAAATTCTCTGTCTGATGCATTGTATATCGTACGTTTTCGATATGAATTTCCAAACCTATATATTGTCGAAGTCAGCTTAACTTTACATATGGCAATTTTTTTTAAACAACCTTAACAATTCTTTTTCTCAACAGGTTGATGGAAAACGCAACACCGTCTCCCCAAACCAACCCCTACTCCAACTGTATCTCCCCTTCTAACTCCCCGTCACCCCTACTCTCCTACCTCTCCCAGACCCCCAGGTACGACTACCACGACCAAGAGCTGATGACGTCGCAGATGCTCAGCCAGAGCCTCCCCAAAACCCAGGAAATGTGGGGCGAAATGTCACCCAACCTGTACCCGGACTATTGCGCTTACGAAAATCGTTACGGTATCCGTACAAACTATGCCGAAAATTCCTTACCAGTGTTTTCTCAAGCGCGAAACAGTTTCGGGCCCAAAATGGGCGCTCAAGGACAAAAAGTGCCGAAAGAGGCTAGAATAAGGAGGCCCATGAATGCTTTCATGGTATGGGCGAAAGTGGAAAGGAAGAAGCTGGCAGACGAGAACCCAGACCTTCATAATGCTGATCTCAGTAAGATGTTAGGTAAGCATTAATTTTTTTTCACTTTTTATTGAGGTTCACAATCTACTTCTGTGAAGTATTAAGCAAACATTATGAATGTTATAGACTTTTAAGAGATATTAATTAATTATCAATACTCCTTTATTATTCTCCAATTCAAGTCGACTGGCTAGGTTCTTTTCAATCTTCTGTATTGAATGGACGTTCAGCTAGCTGATTTATGAGGCTGTTTTCATGGCCCTGTAGGTTTTGCTGATATTCGTTGAAACGGTTTCTTATCTCTTCTTCGATGAATGGTATTCCCAGATCATTGTGGATAATTACATTGGAGATGAACCAAGGTGCGTCTGGATAATGTTTTTGTTGGATGGTTTGGCGCATCCCCAAAACTGAATGCCGTAGGTCCAAATTGGTTTGATTATTTCTTTATATATTAGTGTTTTATTCTTAAGGGATACTTTTGACTTCCTACCTATAAGCCAGTACATGCTGCGGATTTTCAGATTGATCTGTTGTCTCTTTGCTTGAATATGTTTCCTCCAGTTCAGACGTTGGTCTGAATGTATGCCAAGATATTTTGCCTCATTACTGACTGGGGTTTGTTCGTTTTTTATTCTGACCGGAGGACATAGCCTTGTTTTGTTAGTAAATGTACTGATTTAGTTTCATTGATTTTAAGACTCCATTTTCGATTCAATTTTTAATTTGTGAAATCCGAAAAAAACAACCTTGAAGAGTTGATGAGAAAAACAAAGAGCTCGAACTCAAATAGGTATTACATATACAGAAACTTTTAGTAGCTGCGTCGAAAGAGTCCCAATATGGTAGCTTACCAAACTTCGAAATATCTCCTGAAGTTGTAAATCATTTAGAGTTTTATGGTTACATGTTTTTCCCACAAAAACCTATTTCATTTTTCTGAAGTTCTTTGGATTATATTATGTTTTTATGAACCTTTGATTCAATTTTTATTGGACCTTTCGATTACTTTATCGAATTCGTCCAGTTCAATTTTTTTATTAGTTTTGAATCTTTTAAGTTATGAAAAGAAGGAATTATAATCTTTGGAACGCGATGGAGTTATACTAAAATTAGACCAGGAATGTGGATTTTCATTCACAAATAAACGTTGCTTTGAAATTCGTGACGAAATTAGTTGGGCTACTAATAAAACGTAAAAACTCTAACTCTACGCTCGAATATTCAATTGCTGGTGTCCTCTGAAGTAAAATGATAAAAAAAAATGAAATCTCTATTCCTAGGGCTCCTCCAGAGCTGGTTGAAATATCATTTCCTTTCAGTGAGGAAATTATATTTTCTTTCAGTTTAAACTTCTTCAAGAAATTTTTGACTATTTTTCAAGAAAGTCTACATTGCATATTGATTCGTGGAAGAAATATTACTGTCTAAATACATCGGAGACCTGCTTGAAACTTAAGAGCATTTATTCATTATGACAAATAAACTTCATCTTCTCAATATACTTAAAGAAAAAAATAAATGCTTTCAGTGCGAACATAGATACGAAGGTATGACATTTACTGAAAAAGAATTATCTCAATAGCACAACTTCTAACTTCCTAAATATTTTCGATGTTTCATTTTAATCGCCACTTTTCCATGGAATTTCAACATTTCAAGTAACTGAATTCAGTTAATGGTCCTTTTTGGAAAATTCTTTAGTTACCTCTCTAACAATTTTGCCAATAATATGTTACTTTTGTACTTGAAAATATTAAATATATGAAACATACCAAAGAAGATTGAAAAGACAATATAGGAACATTATTTTCTCAGGAAGAGTACAATAAATCAACAAAAATTTAATAATTTCTTTCTCTTGTTCAATTATAATCGCTCAATACAGATCGATAATGAATAATGAAAATTTAATACTTGATAATAAGGTCAAAATCAAAATGTGGATAAAGGATAATCTGGGTTGTACATACACGTATCGACACGATGCTATTTCAAATATTCATTCAATATGATAAACCTATAAGGTTCAAAGATTAATCACTGTTGAAATAAAAATTCAAAAAAGTACCGTCAATGACTTGTATCTTTATGGTCTGACGTCAGAGAACAGCTAAGATCATCGACATTTTGTCCGAACTCTATATATTATAGAATTTTTTGAGGATGTTCGAGTTCGATGGCTGCACCATTTGATAGCATTCCAATTTGGAGATAGTGAATCAGAATTATGGTTACTCCAAATTATCCAGGGCAATTTTAGAGGAGTGAAATTTCTTATGAATAGAAGTTTGGGTTACCTACTACATGTTTTAGGTATTATTATAGATCGAGATAAGGTCTGGGATATGATTTGAAGTACTGATAACTTTCCTATATATCTTATTCCTATCAGTTCGTTGAATTGATATATTTGGTTCAGAAACAGAACACAACAAAGACCATTTTTTAAATATTTCGATTTTCCCAATCTTCATACCAAAAAATCTGGGAATTTAGAATTGAGGACAATAAAATTTCCAATGACTTATACATACATAGATGTGGAGTGACAAAATCGATATTAAGCATATTGTGATTTGAAAATAGGTACTTTCGAATATTTTGTGAAAATGAAATTGTTTTTTTGTTATTATTTTGTTCTTGTGTTGAGTGCAACGAAGTCAAAGCAATTAATGAATTCTTTTTCCGCCGACTTCGAAATAAAAGGTGATTTTGATGTGTACGAAATTGAACATTAATGACCCATTTTAATGCTCAATTTATGTTTTATTATAATTTGCAATCCTCATGGCAACCGTACACAAAGTAGATAATACAGAAGAAGTACTACGGGAAATGTCAAAACTCTACTGGGAAATGAAAACATAGAAATTCCATTATGACGAAAGTATGTCTTCAGTCAAAAATTCATACGCAATTCATGTTGAGATCGTCGGAAAAATCTTGTAATCAACTCGGTTATTAATCGAGCAACTAATGGTCCCGAGCTATTAACGCGTTCGCTCCGCTCATGCATTGAAATGTCTTGACCATAAGTCGCTGTCTTTAATAACCTAGTTGATTAAATAACTATTATCGCTTCGAATTGATGTTCATAGAGAAAATTCAGAAGAATCAAAAAATCCCTTCCGTAACAGACTTTTCGAGTTTTGGGATTTGGTTTTCGAATATTTTCAAAACTAGGATACCTATAGATTTAACATTTTTATTAAGCTGCCCAATCATAGTATAACGTCTAGGGCAAATTTTGTGGATGAAAAATCTCATATACCTACTTTTCAACGGAATAACCTGACAGAAAATTTTCACTTTTTACTTCTTCTGTTTAACGTTCAACGTTTCGGCTAGGCCTACCGTCGACAGAAAAACAATTTAGACTCTTAGATACCTTCGACACTCTTTTAATATTACAGTTCCCAGATAACTATCGATCACTTCGAACTTTGATATATTTTTGATCAATTCAGTTTTGGAAAATGATGTTGTTTGAATGAAAAAAAGTCTGCGGAATCATTAAAACAGAAGGCGCTTTCCTTTTGAATTCCTCTGAGGGGTCAGATAGTTTTCGTCGAAATACTTCAAGAGTGAATTTTTTCCAATTAAACATCTAGGTATCGGATTTTATTTGACCTAATAGTGTTTTTTTCATCTGTACAAAATTGAATTGATAAAATGACGAAATTAAATACTGAGGCCAAAACTAAGAAGAAGTACGAAATTTTTCGTTGCATATTAATGATCGAAAATATGATGCTGGTTTGGCACCTTGTCTGATCCATTAGGAATTCGTATAATCAAATTATCTGACACATCTAACATCCATATCTATTCCCCAATATCATTAATATTCTTCAACGAGCTATGTAAACACAGACATAATATTCTGTGATAAGAAGCACAGATAACGATACTTATAACAGACCAGAGAAAACGTAGTGGGAGCAGGTTTATCGCAACGACAACGTTACAGGGTATACCGCTACGAAGGAGAGATATCTCGAAGAAGGCCGAGTGTAGGTATCGTCGGCGTAGATCCACAGAGTCTAAGCTATTCAAGCATCAAGATCTCTCTCTGTGCATCTCATTAGGCACGGATTAATGGGCTTTTGGCGACTGTACCGGTCGTCCAGCCCTCTTCTCTGATTGGCTGTTAGCTGGCTACGACCGGACAGTGAACCAATAGCGCTTTGCTTCCAATTATTACTCTTTATTTTGTTTTAAGGTCACTGCGATGTAGAAAATGGCTGAATGACTTGTTTATACGCAATCAAACGGGTAAGAGTACCAGTATTCTGAGCGATGCTCATGCCAGCGAAGTTGTTAATTTAACAGGTTAATTGGTGACAATTGACGGCGCGCTTTAGACGGATGGGTGGTTGATATACAGGGGCGTCTCAGAATAGGTCACTTAGGTTATGTTTGTAATATGTTACATTAGGTTACACACTGTCAATTCAACTTTTTTATAATATGAATAGAGTTTAGGGTAACCTCTAAATGAAACATTGCAACAATTTCATTCAAAAATAGACACAGTTTTTTTGACAATTCATTCAGGTTCTTAAACTGAGATAAGTAAATTAAAAAAATTAAGTTTCAGGGCACTTCCTTTATCAATTTATCTTCATGGCGAATGTTTATTTTTTCTCTATTTTGTAGCTGAGCTTAAATGTTTATAAGTTTATATTGGTAAAAAAAGTCTATTTGAAAATTAATTTTTGTGAAGCTGACAATGAACGTCATTGTATTTACTCTTTTACGCATCCTACCTAAATATTCTCGCTCTTCGAAAATGAGATATCAGTTAACGGTATGTTGATTTCATTAAAGATTAAAGTGGGCATCTAGCCATTATAAATTCGGAACAAATTCCTTATACCACTAGAAACGGAATTTTGCGAAATCTCTCAATAATTTTATTCTGGGTGTTTTTTGCTTCACAATTTTTTGAATAGCATTTGCTTCAAAATGCTGAATTCTTGTAAGCCACAAACTCAGCCACGAGGGAGAATTTTTCACTGGAAAATTGTTCAAAAATTAAAATTTGTTGAAATATTGTCTAAAAATAACGTAGAAAAAGCAATACATCTGGTTGTTGGTAACTAAATTTCAAAGAAGTCAAGTCAAAACTTTAGTTGATTCACATTTCGTCGCTTAACCTACTGTTGGAATCTCCAGAAAATATTTCTACTCTTGCTGTGAATGTAGGTAAAATACAAAAAATCAATATGAATCTCGGAATAATAGAAGGAATTCATCCATATATTATTGTTCAATTTCTTAAATGTTTCTATGAGTATAAAAAATATTACTTTCCTTTTTCTTTAACGACTGTAACTCAACTCCGTCATATGGTTCTTCATTTGGTCACAAAATAGGATGAATTTCGTCACTTAATCTACCGTTGGAATCTCTCCGTTTAACTCATTCGCTGAAAGTACATTCGTATAAGAGACCGAATATGGAAATTATTATTAGCTACATTAATGCCCGATTGCACCGTTCGTCTAAGCAACGTTTAAGCCCTGAAATGACGTTTCATCAATGGAATAAACGTCACTTAAGGGCTTAGACGAACGGTGCAATCGGGCATTAGAGCAACGAACATAAATGAAAAAACCTTTGAATTGTTCATAAGATGATTGAAATCTGATAAAACCACTAAGGTATTCAAATGTTGGATTGTAAAATTATGTGGCAAATAAATCATTTCATCAATGGAATGAACGTCACTTAAGGGCTTAGACGAACGGTGCAATCGGGCATTAGAGCAACGAACATAAATGAAAAAACCTTTGAATTGTTCATAAGATGATTGAAATCTAATAAAACCACTAAGGTATTCAAATGTGGATTGCAAAATTATGTGGCAAATAAATAATCATTCAGATACAAAATACGTCAAAATATACATATCAATAAGAATAAAGTTCATTAGGAATACGACATTTCTCACGAGTTTCTTGAACCAAAACTATTTCAAAGAAGAATGGCATAACTTTTTTCAATGGCATCTATACCGATTAATTTTCATAATATAATCAATATAGGTACTGAATGTATGACCTGATTGGATTTCCATAGCTTCGACAAATCCAAATTTTGATTTCTTCAGCTATTTCGAGCTTTTGGTCGATTAACGAACTTATCCTGATAAACCTATCAAATATCTAGCTAATTCCCTTAAAAATAGTTGCTAGTCATGATTTCTCTCGACCAATGAATCTTCATTGAGAATCTAAGCTAGTTGTGTAAGACTACTCTCAGCTCAAGATTATAAATTTACAGAAATATTTGTGCAAAACATAAGCATGCTGCTCCCCACGAAACAAGTGCGTGCAAAAATGGTTCAAACAAGAATACGAAATTTTTCCAATGAATGAAGGGTATATTAGTATCCGAATGATGGCGAGGATATTTTCCAGGCAAAAAACAATTCTCAACATTACATATTATTCCAACTTTTAATTCAATGTAACTAATGGTCTCCTTGAAATTAATCACTAAATTACAGCGCATGTAGAACTATTCACTCAGTCAAAGAAGGAGAATCAGCTATAGGATATGCCAGCATAACATAATTTACAGAACACATTCATTTCTAAACCAAACAATATTCGGAATTCGAAGTATCAATGCAATAAAGACCTTATATAACTAGGTCAGAATACTAATTTCTGAATGAATTGAGCTAAAAGATCCCGAATCTTTTCAACAAACAATGGTGATAATAAATGGAATCAGATCCATATCACCAACGGCTCCTTTGTACCTAAATCTATACTCAAAATATGCCTTCCGTCTATGCTCGTAAATACAAAATGCAACGTCCATCACCTTGAGACTAATTCAGGATTAGAATATGCACTTCAATTATCGATTCCAGCGACGATCCTCGTCTTATCCTTGTAAAATATCCTTGAGGACCGAAGGAGTTCCGTTCGTCAGATCTCAGCCAACTGCTCAGATTACCAATTCACGCTGTGGATGCCAGGCGTCCCCTAACATACTTATTGGGAAAGGTTACGTCTCCTGAATTTTGAGCAGAGGCTCTTAGCTGCACTTTGGTGGCGGTGGAAAGACAAACATTCGAGCGCGTCAGCAGTTTCCGTTATTGTAAGTCACTGTGTCGCTCTCAGCGGATGTCTGATCGCACGTGACGTGACGTTTTTAGCGTCTGGCAGAGGCGAAGATATACTCATTTGTTTCTCGGAAAACGAAGACTGTGGTTGGCAGACGAAGAGATCGATTAAGCCAAAACCTATGAAGTTTGTTAATTTTAAGATATGTTATTTCAATTACGATTCAAATGAATTTTTTTTCAATTTTAGGTTTTATGTTTTTTTCACCCCAAATTTAAAACCACCTCTGGTGTGTTCCAGTTCTCATTTCACCATCAAGACTCATCTTCTCTTGGCAATTTCGTTCTTCATTTATAACAAAAGCATAGGGTTAATTAAGCCAAGAAGTTTAATATACTGACCGGCAAAATAATGGATCCACTCAAAAAACCGATTAAGTTTTTTATTTCATAGATATGTTATTTCAAGTATGATTCAAATAAATTCAAATTTTTTTCAATTGTAGGTATGTTCATCCTCAATCAATCACCAGTTTTGAATTACTCGGTGAACGTCATGATACATAAGGCGAAACAAAATCTGTTTTTCTACTCTAAATTCAAAACTACCTCTGGTGTGTTCCAGTTGATCCACCGTGTGATTTCTCATTTCATCATCAAGACACATCTTCTCTTGATAATTTTATTCTTCATTTATAACTGAATTCTTCTTGAAGGTACAGACTACAGGGTTTTCAGAGCAACATTGAATTCCACACTTTCGCTATGGCTATGAAAGTACCTTCACAGATTTAACCTTAAATCTGAACATAATGAAAATAAACTGAAAACTAAGTGAAAACATAAAACAAGAGGAATTTTAGCGCCACATGTTGTTTCTTTTGCACCGTTTTTTGAAGACGATTTCGTGTTAATGCTTGATAATGACGCATGAGGCTAGGATTGCCGGAAATATTTAACAAAGGTTGATATCCAAGAATTCAATTGTCCGGCTCTAAGCCAAGAGTTGAACCCTATAGGACATGATTGGATGCTCTTGGCAGGAAAATTCGATGTCGCGTACCAACTGCTGAACATTTTGTAGCAGCTCAGTGATGCTCTAATTGATTCCATAAACCTTATTGCTAAGACGAATTTCACCTGTGATCCGCACCTGGGCGGAAAAGACATTTCGTTTTTTACTTAGTTTTCAATTTATTTTCATTAGGTCCTAATTTTAGATTAAATTTGTTGAGCAACTGTTGTTGCCTCAGCGAAATTTAATGTTTACTGAAAACCCTCTATCATTAACAAAAATTAAGCTATCGGTAAAAATAAAGAACAAAATTGTTGAGGAACAATGTGTCTTGACGAACAAATGATAAATCACATGGTGGAACAACTGGGACACACCACAGGTGGTAGTTTCAAAGTTAAAATAAAGGAACAGATTTTGTTTCGCTTCTTTAAAATGACATACTTAAGCCTAGTTTTCTTGAAATTCGAAATTGTTGATTGATTTCGAATGAACTTATCTATAAGTTTGATTATGATATACCGCAATCTGTCTCTGCTAAGGAGAATCACGTATCCTCTTCTTCTCAAACTCATATTTGAATTACCTATGCTTTTACATTCAACTGACATCTGGGAAATAGAAAACTTGAAACCATTTTCACGAAATTATAAAATTTTGGTCCGTTCTGCGAAGTAAGCCTCAGAGAAAAAAATCTCTGATATTATGGAAACGGGTCATTTTTTTCATTCATTCCAAAAGCACTCATTTTTAGGCACCAAATATTGTACAAAGTTTCAGACCAGTGCCTCCAACTTTTCGCTAACATCACAGACCCCATACGCGTCAACCAGTTGATTCCTGACGTGTGAAAACAGCAATCGAAATAGAGAAACTGCTGAATTTCCAGATGGAATCAGTCAATTGATAGATTAAAAAGTGTCAATTAAAAGATTTGAAAGCTTCAATTGACAGATTCAAATACTTGGCTTTTAGGGCTGAAACTCCTGAAACATGACTGTTCCAAATAGCTCTAGTCAGATTTGGCAAAAACAGAGAAAAACTGAATTTTATTCAACGTCTAATCGCACGTGACGTGATATTTTCAGCGTCTGGCAGAGGCGAAGATATACTCATTTGTTTATCGGAAAACGATGCCTGTGTTTGACCACACTGAGGGGATTAGTTAAGCCGAGAAATTTCATATACGTAGGAAGGATGTAGAGCTGGTTTTGGGCCAGGATGTTTTGGTGAAACCGAGGTCACATTGTAGTATGAAAAAGTGGATTACCTGGAAGTATCGTTACGCAAATTCAAATGAATTAGGAGCAGAAACTTCGTGGATTCTACCAAGGTTTCTGCTCATATCTTCGCTACGTTTAAGGCTGAAATCCAGTTAGGATAGATAGATGCCTGCGCATGGAAAGGGTTGAAATTCATAAAAAAATGCTGAATAAATTCAATTCAATTTCAAACAGCTTTGATGGTTATTTTCATTATTATATAATTGTTCTCGGAACTCTCAGAATTTATACAGGGTGTTTCATTGGGAAAGGGAAATACTTCACAGGTGCATAGGTGGCACCAAGATGGTTCTAGAGATACCCCATTTATTGGGTCTCACTGTCTTTGTAGCCGAGATACAGGGTGTTTATGAATTTTGCCCGTTTCTTCCTGAGGCCGTACCAGACGAACCACCTGGTATATTTCCTTCATATTTGGCAAATATGTTCCTAATTGAGAGCCCAAACATATCATGCAATAACCGCCTCGAAAATCCAGGTCCGGGTTAACAAAAAATTATGAATCGTTTGAATACTCTAAACAACACCCTGTACATCGGAATTTTGAAAATCTGTTTTAATATGCGAAAACACCACTAAAAACTAACCTGGGACGTATACTTCAAATTTTCGCGCAGAAAGTTTTACTGCACAAATTTTCAAGGTAAAAGTAAGTTTTTAGGAACTTGGATACCCGAAAATGGTTTGAAGTGACTTTAACAATGAATTATCAACAATATTGAATCCATAACGATTTCAACATTACTCTGTATTTCATTTTCACATTGGTTTTCCTTTTTATAGCCGTATACTTGAAATCCAGGTCCGGGTTAAAGAAAAATTATGAATCGTTTGAATACTCGAAACAACACCCTGTACATCGGAATTTTGAAAATACCACTAAAAACTGAACTGAGACATACACTTCAAATTTTCGCGCAGATAGTTTCAATGCACAAATTTTCTACGTAAAAATTGAGTTTTTAAGAACTTGGATACCTGAAAGTGGTTTGAAGTGACTTTTAACAATGAATTATCAAAATATTGAAATCCATAATTATTATACGTAATAATGCAACTCACTTCTCAATAAATGAAAGCTAATATGGAAATGAATTAAAAAGTAATGTTGAAATAATTATGGATTCAATATTGTTGATAATTCATTGTTTAAAGTCACTTCAAACCACTTTCTGGTATCTTAGTTTTTAAAAACTTCGCTTTTACGTTGAAATTTGTGCATTGAAACTATCTGCGCGAAAATTTGAAGTGTACGTCTCAGTTCAGTTTTTAGTGGTATTTTCGAATGTTAAAACAGATTTTCAAAATTTCGATGTACAGGGTGTTGTTTCGAGGATTCAAACGATTCATAATTTTCGTGAACCCGGACCTGGATTTTCAAGTATACGGCTATAAAAAGGAAAACCAATGTGGAACTGAATTACAAAGTAATGTTTAAATAATTATGGATTCAATATTGTTGATAATTCATTGTTAAAGTCACTTCAAACCACTTTCGGGTATCCAAGTTCCTAAAAACTTCACATTTACCTTGAAAATTTTTGCAGTAAAACTTTCTGCGCGAAAATTTGAAGTATACGTCTCAGTTTAGTTTTTAGTGGGTTTTTGTTAACCCGGACCTGGATTTTCGAAGTGGTTATTGCATGATATGTTTGGGCTCTCAATTAGGAACATATTTGCCAAATATGAAGAAAATATACCGGGTGGTTCGTCTGGTACGGCCTCAGGAAGAAAGGGGCAAAATTCATAAAACACCCTGTATCTCGGCTACAAAGACAGTGAGACCCAATAAATGGGGTATCTCTAGAACCGTCTTGGTGCCACCTATGCACCTGTGAAGTATTTCCCTTTCCCAATGAAACACCCTGTATAAATCTGTGAATTGAGCGGACAGAAGAAATTCCATTTCTCAATGCAAACCTCACTTAACAATATTTTCCAATATTTACGATCATTTTCTATAAAAAATTAGCGAATCAGAGAGCAATTATTGCATTATTCTAGTACTGAATGTTCTGAATTTGTTTTCTTGAAAGAATATCAAGACCTTCTGTACTAGTATACCTATATATTATGAATTACTTTTATGGTCCTTATTTGAAATATATCTTGTTATATTCTAATAGTTTTGTTTGTCGGGGGCACCTACGCTTCTCATTCATATAAATATTTTTTTGTACAGTCCGGTAGATTATTCAGGTAATATTATGGATTTTGAAATCGAGGAGAGTAAGTCGCTGAAGTATGTATATGCTGATTTTCACTCACTTCGAATTTTTCATCAGGCATGCAACATAAATTCTGAAGTCACTCCATGTTCGTGCACATTTCCATACTCAAAGTTCATCCTCAATATAAAAGGAATACTCACTATACTCTCCTATTAGGAAAATCAAGGTTAAAGTGTAATAGCACCGAGTAATCCGCTCCAAACATTTTTATCATCCTCAGATTGTAAGATGAATAGACTTGAATTGAAATGTCTTATCGAAAATAGAGATGAAGCAATGATCCCGCAGTGTATTTCATGAGAATTTAATATTACCAAATACCGCGTCCATTCAGCTAAATCAGATAAACATGCAACGATTTGGAAATATAATAATAATTATCCTCAACGATTTCGTGAAGATTCATTAATCATCTGAATGCCCGAGGGGGTTATATAATCGTTTATTACACTATTTAGTTTCACACCTAATGAAGACAAGCTGACGGAGAATCGGCTAATTTTTGCTTCCATATCCAATAACCACGGGTCATCAATCATAAGCCATGAAGATGCTGTAGGATGCTTCATTACGTCATAGAGGATTAGTCCTGGTATTTAGACGTAAGACTAGGATTATTTCGGCTCTGTCGCCTGTGTCCATATGAAATTTTTTGCACTGGTAAAATTTCAGATGAATATGTTGAGGGTTTTCCAATAAGATGTGTTATTTTGAATAGCCCGCTATTTCGGTAGATGTCACGTTTGAAGCTGTCATTTTTTGACATTCGACAAGTAGAAATTACGCCATTTATAAAAATGGAACGATACACGCTTCAAGAACTCATTGAAATTATTGAAATTCACCATAAAAATGGTGAATATTTGGCAGAGACGGTTTGTAAAACTCGAACATTTTTGGGTCGTCGTGAAGCACCTTGTCGGACCGCAATGAAGATATTGGTGAAAAAATTCGAGCTGTTGGGACAAGTAAGTGATGTGAAGAATAAAACCCGTGCACGTCGCTCAAGAACAGCCGAGAATATTACTGCTCATCCCGAAAGTGTTGAGGAAAACCCAGGTTTGTTCATTCCTCCTCGTTCTTTGAAATTAGGCATTCCACAAACGTCATTACACCTCCACCCTGCATATATGATATTGAATTTGTTTGAGGTATATAAGTTGAGTGACATGTGCTGAAAAAACCTCTGTTTGACTTCCATTTATGATTCATCAGCTTGTGTGAATGTGGATAATCTAATTTATTCAGTGTAATCTTCTTCTATGCTTGATTAATTTTTGAGCGCTCGTTCTACCGAGTGCTATATCGATTTGCCCAAATGTCTGTAATTTTCGAATTTTAAGCCGAAAATGGTCTGAAACGAAAGGGTTAGACTCCCTGATGAAGAATTCGTGGTCAAATTCAATTCTGTCCGTGGGGCCGTCCGTTAGCACAGTAGCTTTCGAAGGGATTGTCCTAGATACTTGAGTTTTTCAGGGTGAGTTCGGTTCTCTAATGGATTGGTTAAGTTCGTTAACCAGCCAAATCGCACAGGGTGCTCCATAAAATATGGCCATTCAAAGTTGTTTTTCTCAATATCCCAGACAAAACAAAACCCATTGGAATGAAATGTTGCGGCCATATGCAGGATGGTCATAATGAGCTTCATGCAAAATTTTGTGGCCATATGTGAACAGAACCATAGAAAATTGAATTGGAATATTGAAAAGAAGAAACTTCATTATTTCATAGAAAAGTATCCTTTTCGAATGAAATTCATTTTAAAAATACAGATTGATACACTGAATGTTTATGCAGAATTTGTGGCGATAGTGTTAACAGAAACATTGAAAATTCAATTAGAATATTAAAGAGAAGAATCTTTATATTTACATAACAGGATATCCGATTCAAGTGAATTTTATTTTGTGAATCAAGATTGATATACTGAATGTTCATCAAAGTTTCAAGAGGATCGCATCATCCGAACCATAAAAATTAATTTTTGTAATTATTTATTTTTCAAATATTTCATTTTTTGAATAATTTTTTTGATTATAATTCCATTTGAGCTGGGATTCTGCATTCGTATATTCGGTATGAATCTCAAATCCCATAAAATTCTGATGTAAAAGTCCTATTGCTCCACCAAAGAACGAGCGCTCAAAAGCTCCCACTCAGGGCTCTTCTTGGATTTTTAAATATCTCATCAAAACAATCAAATCTCCATACATAATTTTTACTAGAGAATTCATTCAATGAATGAAAAGGAAAGCAAAATACTATTGTCACTATCATCATTATTGTATCGCATCAACAAGCCTTGATACTTCAGTAATCGTATTGAATGTAATAGGTATCAGTTTCAGTTTTATATTTACAGAGATTTATCAAACATTTTCCAGTAACACCTTGATAATGCTCGATAGATATAAGATATAAAGCAAATAAATTCTTCACTATAAACTTTCCATATCCGAATGACGTTTCAAGGTAGAATCAGACGTTGAAATTAGCGTAATTATGGTTATTTCTTGAGTGTTCACACTTCTTAATTCGATATATTTATTTATTGAGATGAATATTGTTAGCTTGTTGTCAGAGATTAATTATATAAAGTTAATATGATTAAATATTCTCTTTTTTTAGTAGTTACCACATTATCTGTTCAAAGAAAAGGAGCAAGTACAAATAGGATTAAACAACAAATATGATCAACGTTTAGAAAACTTACAGAGAAATGGAAGCCTCCTAAAGAAGAAGTCTTAAATTGGCATAACTGCAATCGGAAAAAAATCAAGGTGCATGCAATATTACATTATTCATTAGGATTATAGGAAAATTGGTAGAGCAATAATGCTATCACCTCAAAATTTTGTGGAGGACTTGAGATTGATACTAGACATATAAATACAAAATCTCAGCACGATCGGAATTATAATCTGAAAATAATTAGAAAAATGAAATAAAATAATTAAAAAAATTAAATTCTAAGATTCAGATGATGCTATCCTCCTGAAATTCTGTATGAACATTTATTAAATCAATTTTCATTTACAGAATAAATTTCACCTTAATCGGATATCCTGTTATGGAAACATAGATATTCTTCATTACAGTATTCCAATTGAATCTATGATTATGATAATACTTTTGCCACAAAATTTTGCATTTACTTATTATGAGCATCTTTAATGTGGCCGCAAAATTTAATTTCGATTAGTTTCGTTTTGTCTGAGATATCAAAGAACAAAAATTTTGAATGACCATATTTTATGGAACACCCTGTACAATTCGGCTGGTTAACGAACTTAACCGTGGCATTTGGGAACCAACCTCACCCTGAAAATTTCAAGTCTTCAGGACAATTAGTTATCGTACTAACGGCTCCACGGACAGAATTGAGTTTGACCGGCTTGAAATTCGAAAACTACAGACATTTGGACAAAACGATATAGCATTCGTACAAGAAGAACGAGCGCTCAAAAATCCGAATATTTTGTTGAAGCACTGTACATTTCAGAGATAAATGTCGGAAAGTTTTTTTTCAATTCTATTTTGAGGGTCTTTCCGAAATTTCATATAAGTCTCTGTATAAATATTAAGCAGACACATTCGAAAACAGTCGGAAAAGAACTTTTAATACCACGCTTTTCCCCCTATCTCGTTGCCAGATTTTTTACTCATTTGCGAATATATTCAAACTAAGGGTAGATTGGATCAATTGCGGTTTTTCATTGTGAAAAATTTGGGTGTTTTTCGAGGATTTGTTTTAGGTTCTTTTTGTTTTGCCGCTCTCTCACTGACTCCTGCACATTTTCGTTTCCTTGGAAGTTTAATATTGTGATCATTCGTAGATTTGTTAATACGGTTATTTGCAGAGCCGGACCGTGGGCGGGGCGAAGGAGGCATTCGCCACGGGCGCAAACGACCAAGGGGCGCAAAATGTGGAATAATATTTTTTTATCGTTTTTTATTCATTTTGTTGATTGAGTTTTTGTTCATTAACTTTTAAGAAATATGGGAGTACAGTTTATTTGTGCTTAAAGAACCCCTAGCAAGAAATTTTGGGGTAATTTGATATCTTCCATTTTTGTGTTGTTTGAGCTTCTGAATCCGAATCTAACGTTTGCTAACAAAATTTGGTGACCGAATATAGAAAAAAAGATGAAAAATCTCATTCTTGGTCAGGTTTTTGCTCATTACTCGGAAACTATCAACTTTTCGTGAAAAACCTTTGCATACAAAATAAAGTACATACAATTTCGTACAAAATGTACAACCGCAGTTTTTTTGCGATAACCTGTTCTGGCTTGAATTAAAGTGTAAAATGAGGTATTTTTACTCAATAAATGAAAAAAAATTAAATTCTTTGGGTCCGATGATGCGATCCTCTTGAAATTTTGTATGAACATTCTCAATTCACAGAAAAAAATCATTCGAATCGGATATCTTGTTATAGAAATATAAAAATTCTTCTTTTCAATATTCCAATTGAATTGAATTGTTCCTCAATATCTCAGAAAAAATGAAACCAATCGAAATGAAATGTTGCAGCCAAATGCAAGATGCTCATAGTAAGCCTTATGCAAAATTGTGTAACCATAGTGTGAACAGAATCATAGAAAATTCAATTGGAATTTTGAAAAGAAGAATCTTTACATTTCCATAACAAGATATCCGGTTCGAGTGAAATTTTTTGTTAATCGAGACTGATATACTGAATATTCATGCAAGATTTCAATAGGATCGCATCATCGGAACAATAGAATTTAATCTTTTTCTCATTTATTGAGTCATAAAAAATACCTCATTTTCAACTTCAAGTTGAGCCAGAACGGGATTTCGCAGAACAAGCTGTGGTAGTACAATTCGTAGGACATTAAAAATAAAAATAAAAAATGAAATGAATCAAAACTACCCCGAAACTTTCCAGCTAAAGGCACAATTCGACTGGATTGAGATTATTGTGAATAAAAAGTTCTTCAAAATATAATCAATAAAATGTCCATTATGAAAAACATGTATTTATTGAAAAATGAATTTCCTCAAGGGCGCATTTCGAAAGTTTGCCACAGGCGCTAGAATCCTAGTTTCGGCTCTGGTTATTTGTTATGTTTGGATCAACAACATAACACCAGCCTAGCTTGGGTGTTTGATGCAATCAAATATGTATTTTAATATTGTAAAATATGTTCCTAAATAAATATCTATCTATCTATCTATCTAAATATCTGTATATCTCGAGAACTTTTCGACCGATTTGGTCAAGTAATGAAACTTACATCATTTTTCAGATGTCTGAGTGTATAGGAAATTTCAACAATTTCGAAGATATCTTCACTTGCCGTCTCCTTTCTACCATTTCATTTATTGCCAATTTTCACTCCGTTAGACCTAAATACATAACTAAGCAGATCCAGCATCAGATAACAACTCCACTACGCAACGTGGAGACGCATCATAAAAAGACAAAGAGCGGAAGGAGAGAAAGAACAGTTTCACCAAGGAGTTTCAATCGAATAAAATAAAAGCTACCATTTTTGATCTGAACAAGTGGCCACGCATATCGTTCATATGCAAATTCCTACCTCACGCTATAATATTTCGATATTTCATATAAACATTCCGTATGTTACGGTTCTAGACATATGATACGATATAATTTTCTAATATAGACTGTGAGAGTTTTCTTGTGGGAATTGAACTCGCGACCTCTCACCGGGCGTTCTCAGCATTGTGCTACTGTGGCCCCCTCTAGGGGGCACATCACTAATTACAAGGTAATTGAGGCAGGAAGTTAAGAAATCACCGCTGTTGTGCTTGTTCGTTCTAGATATTCCGTGATTTTTTTCTTTCACGATGATGTAGGATTTGTTGCGACCGTATACTTTCGAAGCTTTCTTCATACTTAATGTTGGTGATTTGTTTTGGCCAATAATGTTAGTTGGTCGAGGTCTGTAGAATCAGATTACTGTTTTAATCTCAGATTGCAATTATTCAATTAATTTTCTGAACTTGTTCCATCAAGCTGTGTTATAGTTTCACTCGAATGTTTATATACTGAGGGACAAATTTAGCGCACCACCCTAAAATTTCGTTGAATTTTAACAATTGATATCTTCCCAATCTTTTGTCGGATTTCAATGTTTTTTCTTTTAATTGTAGCTCTGTTATTGTCGAATTTCCTCCAGCAAACAGAAGTCCAAAAAATGAAATCTTCATGTTGTACAGGTCGTTTAAATAATGTTATGTTTTATAGTAAATTTTTAACGTCTTCTGTGGGCAATGCCAGGTTGCTGAGGCATATAAGAACAATAAAGCGTTGTAGCCTAGTATCTCTTGAGTATTTGGTCTTTTAAAGACCAATTTATCTTGGAATCATCCAGAGATATTTAACATTTTATCAACTCTTGTATTTTATGCATTAGCCATGAATATCTTCGCAACCATTTGTCCGATTAGAATGTTTCTTTATTAGTCCTAGCTCTTTTATTGGCGAATATCATACTACAATGAGATGTTCAAAAAAGAAGTGCATCATTATGTACAGGGCGTTAAAATTTTCTGTTTTTTTCCATTAAAGTTTAACGCCTTCTGTGGCAATACCAGATAACTGAGACTTCTTAAAGCTATACAGTGATGCAGCCTGATGTTTCCTGAGTAAAATGCAAGATGTTATTATATAAAACTGTGAATATCTCTGGAAGGGTACAAGTTAAATTGCTTTTTGAAAAAGCAAAATACTCAGGAAACATCAGGCTACATCACTGTATAGCTTTTAGAAGCCTCAGTTATCTGGTATTGCCCACAGAAGGCGTTAAACTGTAATAAAAAAACAGAAAATTTTAACGCCCTGTACAAAAATGATGCACTTCTTTTTTTGAACATCTCATTGTAGTATGATATTCGCCAATAAAAGAGCTAAAACTGAAAAAAACATTCAAATCGGACAAATGGTTGCGAAGATATTCATGGCTAATGCATAGAATACAAGAGTTGATAAAATGTTGAATATCTCTGGACGATTCCAAGATAAATTGGTTTTTAAAAAAAACAAAATTCTCAAGAGATACTAGGCTACAACGCTTTATTGTTTTTATATGCCTCAGCAACCTGGCATTGCCCACAGAAGACGTTAAAATTTGACTATAAAATGACATTATTTAAACGCCCTGTACAACA
Source organism: Propylea japonica (assembly GCA_013421045.1). Lineage (NCBI taxonomy): Eukaryota > Metazoa > Arthropoda > Insecta > Coleoptera > Coccinellidae > Propylea > Propylea japonica. Next base: position 48,447,766 of record CM024240.1, read on the forward strand.
TAAAGATTTTATTTTTGGACTTCTGTTTAATGAAGTAAATTCGGCAATAACAGAGCTACAATTAAAAGAAAAAAACGTTAAAATCCGACTAAAAATTGGGAAGATATCAATTGTTAAAATTTAACTAAATTTTAGGTGGTGCGCTAATTTTGTCTATCAGAATAGTTTTCGTAATTTGAGTTCAATATATCAAACGATTAATTTTGACTCAGTACTAAGGAATCCAGGGTGAAAAGTAGTCATTCTGGCTTCGTTAACCATCCAAATTGTACAGGGTGTTCCATAAGATATGGCCATTCAAAATTTTCGTTCCTTAATATCTCAGACGAAACGAAACCAATCGAAATGAATTATTACGGCCAAAGCACAATGAAGATGCTTATAAGAATCTTCACGCAGAATTTTGTGGCCATAATATCAATAGAACCAAATAAAGTTCAGTTGGAATATTGAATAAAAGAAAGAAACTTCATATTTCCATAAAAAGATATCCGATTCGAGTGAAATTCGTTTTGGGAAAGTAGATCAATATACTGAATTTTTCATCCGAAATTTCGTGGCCATAGTATTAACCATAGAAAATTTTATTGTTATATTGAAGGGGTGGGATAAAGTTTGGCACCAAACACATATCTATTGGACGAAAAGGACAATATTAATAGGATTTTTACCCTAAACCAGTATGTGAGCATTCGCAATCCCAAGATCTATCAACATCTGCAAAGATATACAGGAGGTCCCATATAAATTAAGAAAATTTTTGATCGAAAGGAAAATATTTTTTTAGATTTTTACACTAAACCCAGTATGTGCGCATTCGAAATTCCAAGCTCTTTCAAAATCTGTAAAATATATAGGGTGTACCATTTAAATTAAGAAGTTGATGGCATTTCCGGTTAAACCGGAAGTATCTTATTAATGAAAATATGCTCATCAGATGCATTGTGGTTCATTACACTCAGCTACCAAATTTCAAAAATATCGCCCGTTTCGTTTTAAAGATATTAATTTGGTGCCAAACTTTATCCCAACCCTTATTTATATTACCATAACAAGATATCCGATTCCTCTAAAATTTCCTCTGTGAATAAAGATTGATATACTGAATCTTCATGCGAAATTTTGTGGCCATAGTGTTAACAGAACCATAGAAAATTCAATTGGAATATTGAAAAAAAAATCTTAATTTAATCATAGCAGAATATCCGATTCGAGTGAAATTTATTTTGAGAACAAACACTAGTATACTGAATGTTCATGCAAACCCTTGACCCCCAAGCGCCACCTCTGAATTATGAGCGATAATTGACATATTATAAAAACGGTGATTAGTTTTGAGTAGAAATAATAATATATTATTTTATAAGGAGGAGAAGTGTCACTTTTCATGGCGAGCTTGAGTTTGACAGCCGAACGCAGTGAGGCTGGCAATTGAAACGAGCCATGAAAAGTCACTTCTCATCCGAATGAAATATGTTATTTTATTTTCAAACGTTTTGGAATTCATGAAAATCTGAATAGCCATCTTCGGATTAATTTACATTTACGCACATGATTCTATCCATTTAAGATCGTTATAATTTTGATTTTTGACATGTCTTAAAATTGATTTATTTATGACATCGGAAAATTCTGACAACTGTCATGTGTGTTTAAGAGGAGGAAGTCTATCGGGAAAATGCTCATTTTAGAAGAAGGGCCTGATCCAATGAAACAAGGTATGAATATCCTTTTTTAATCGTTCAATAACGTTTATTACTAAAAATATTTGTTCCAGGAACTTTGGAATTAGAAGAAATAACGAAAGAACGATGACAACTGTCAAGCGAGTTCACAGGCCAAATATGCTCTAAGATATTTGCAATTTTGAGAAGGAAAATAAATAGATACGAATAGGTACGAATATTCTTTTTGAATAGTTCTATTATGTTTATTGATAAAAATATTCGTTTCAGGAATATTGAAACTACGAGAAAGAACGAAGTTCATTTGTGGATAACTGAAGACCTATCACAGGTTTGATGAAAGCAAATAATGTATTTATTGTTACAATTGAATTTTATTATAAAGTCAGTATGTATGGTGCTTTATATAGATCCTTCCACGATTTTCATAACTGTTTAAATAGTTTTAAAGTGATGATTGTTATTGACTTGTCCTGTCAGTGGTGATTGAAGGAACTTGAATGTTACCGATATGAATAACAGTAAGTACTTGAAATTTGCATTTATTGATCTGTTTAAAAGGTAGATCATGGTTATTACCAATTCTAATTCATCTTTTGCATAGTAACACTTTTCCTCCGCCGCCCGCCGGACGGAAAAGTGTTGCTTAGCAACACTTTTCATCCTTAGCGGAGAAATAAAATTTTCGATGATCCTGTCAGTCGAAAAATGACGTTATTATTGTACGTTTGAAAATAAATTATTTTTTCAAAAGAAAACCCAAAGTTATGTGATAAATCAGGAAGGAATCCCTTCACCAAAAATTAGATTGAGCTACTGGGTTCCAATAAAGGTGTGTCTGTATAACGTTTGTGTTCCAAGTTTACAGCATAAACAGAAAGGATATAATGACCAAAGTTGAAATCCAAATGTCTATTTTGGCTTATAACTCGAAAACAAAAGAAAATAGACAAATGAGGTTGACGACATAATGAGTTTCTCGAAGAAATACCACCACAATGTGCCATCCATTTTTTCTCTATCTCTGAAGGTTAAAAAGTTATAGTTCCGGAATCATCAAATCTAGCCACCCTGTAAGTATTAAAATCAGTTTTGACCAGTTGAAAACCAAACCAATATTTTTTCAATTGCCCTCATTCGGAAAAATCGAGAAAACAATTTCAGGTACGATTAAAAATGAATCACGTATTTCAGAAACCCCACATGTCCACATTTGGGTGATGTGGGGTTTTTACGAAAAGTCAACTCCTCTAATATAGATAGGTACGCCGTTTTGAGAAGAAATCACACAAGTCCGCTTGTTACTTTGCTTGAAGTTCATTATTGAATTCACCAGATAATATTCCTAGAGGAAGCGAATGGCGGTAAAAGCAGCGCTTGAATTCAATTATTAAAATGTCGTCGTCTGAGGAACATGTAGATAACGATAATGTCCCAAAAAATGTTCCCGAAAAAAGGGTGTGAAAAGTGTTGTTTATAAGAGATGAAGACAATAGCGTGATAAAAGATTTCAAAAAATGGTGGCCCCAGTTTTATAAAAAAAATGCATATCTACAGCTTCCTTAGGCAGAGGGGTACCAAAAGATGAGAAAGTTTCATTCAATATTTCTAGTTTCATGCAGTTCACTCACACATGAGAAAAAAGGGTTATGTTCTTGCCCGCCAACTACATCGATGGTCTTATGGAACATGAATTTAAACTTAATACATCTACGCAAATAACATATTTTCCCAACGAAGCTGCCTACCCAGATGTAAAGGTGCCAATTATGGCCAAAAAAATGATATCGATCAAGAAATTTGATCGATTTATTCGCGACCAAGACGAACCCATTAAAAATTTTTATCAAAAAATATTTTCCTGGCCAACAGTGGGTGGAGAAGATGAAGACGTTATTGATTATTGAATATTAACTTAATCATGTACCATTAGAATAGGTTTTGGATTGAATGTAAATGATTCATTACAAATTGTTTTAGTTAAATAAACGTGTATTTCAGAAACCCCACATGTCGCTATTTCATGTTTTAAATGGAACAGCAAAAGCTGCATATTCATATTTGTGTGAAATTTCCAATCCATCCACTATACCCTCATACACAATAATAGTATTTTTCGTGTTTGATGATCAGATTTTACAGAAATCAGTTTTTTACGTTTATCTCTAAACTATAACTCATGGACATGTGGGGTTTCTGAAATACGTGATTCAAATATCTTCAAACTCCAAAGAGATAAAAGGCAATATTTCATCTCATTCGGAAAATCCCACTGACGCCACCATAACGTATCTTTCGTCTGATTTGAATAAACGTCCTCGTCCACAAACCGTAGTCCTTCGATGATGAATTACAAAAGTGCTTGAATGGGCCCGACACACCCTGTGTATGTTTCGGTGCCCCAGGGGGGGAGCGAGGGGTCACACGGAACTCCCATCCTGTCTGGGGTGCGGCCTAGAGAGGATGAAATGACCCGGCGATCATCTTCACAGCTCAATACTCCGGAGTCATGGATCGAAGGATATGGCTTAGAGGTTCTGTAATTCTTGGTCCTCTAGACCCTGAAGTTGAGGAAGAACTGTTTC
>CM024240.1:48452135-48495938 GCA_013421045.1 Propylea japonica
TGTATAATTCACCCCACAGTCCTGAAGCCAAGAAATATTCCCTCAATTATGTTTTACGTTTTAGTATAATATAAGCTTGTAGTTCCTAGACGTATACTGGTATATATACAGGTCAATAATAAATAATTGAAAGATTATAGAATTGTAGATATAATTTATTGACTATCAGATAAATAGAGCTCGATTCAACACTTTTCGTTTCAAGCAAGTGGAAATTTGTAGGAAACAACTTTTCTCCTCATATCTCATATACCTACATTCGGAATTGAGGCACTACAGATTATTGCAAAGTAGATAGACGTATCTATGTGAGATTGAGATACTGCATATCAGTGATACTTTCTGTCATTTCAAAAGGATGTCAAAGCTGAAAATTAAGGCTTGGATTCACAAAACTCGAATCGAGTCAATCTCATAACGTAAACAATGTTTTTTTATTTTCAGTTCATTTCGACATTAATCATCCGTTAAAACCTATAGAAACATTCAATCAACCAAGAATTTTGTGAAACGCATAATTATCGTGCAGTTCTTATACAGGGTGACTAGACTAGATCTTCGATTGATGGTGCGTAGCTGGTGCCTTGGGAATCCAGAAACAACAAATGAAATGCGTAAGACTATTCGTTTTTGAGATACAAGGTAATTTATCGATGTTGCAGAACATTTGGATAGCTATACTTCTTAAATCGTTCCAAGTCTTCTCTTCAAATTTGTCAGGTATTACCATCTCAGGCCACCTAATTATAGGAAGGTACATATGATAAATATCGAAATAGTACAGACTAGGAAGAGGAAATTTTGATGTTTACCTCCAGGTCCTAGAAATACCTTATATTTAGAAAATTTTTTTGAATTCGAATGTTCGGCTAAATCAATGAATCAGCTCGTATCACGAAAACCTTGGACCATATTTAATTGTTGTTGTCTTGTTTTCCAATGTACCATCTATTTACCATCAACAATATGCAGGCTAATTAACCAACTGGTCATATTTCGAAACTGAAGAGGGGATTTGAGCAGGCGTCTCAGAATTCAAAGAAGTCATTGAATTCACACATTGCTTTCCCGACATTCACTTAATTAACCATAAAAATAACCACAGACGAAGTGTTAGCTTGGTGGTCAAATAACACCTAATTATAAGGAAATGATAACATTTTTCATCAATCTACTTTCCAAGATTACACGTGTATGGCTTTTCTCGGAAAATACGTGTCTTGAAACTTTATGTGAATAAGAAGTGTTTACAAAAGTATCATTGATGCAAATTCTCTTTCTTGCTACATTGTGGTAACTTGAAATTAATGCCACGTGTGAGGAAGTGCGAATTCACAAATCTTAGATTATCATTCCAAGAATTTTCCGAGAAAATAAGTACATACAAACATTCATGAGGATGAGGACGAGTCAAACAAATCTTAGTGGCATATTTTCCTAATGTCGTAACTTCTGGAATACGTGAGGTACGCTTTCGAAACAATCACATTTTCAGGCCACTGTTTGATCTCGTTTCTGGGGATATTATAAAAAAAGTGAAAGATCACAAGTATAAACTTTGTGAGCTAAAAAAATTAATTGTGAAACTGAATACAGAAATTAAAATTGTGAATAATTGAACTTAAAGTACTTCAAATTCTATGACCGTTTAATTGTTGTAAACCGACACCTGTTAGATATTCTGCACCCCAAAAGTGACGAAGCAGAGGAAAATTGTATTGTATTTGTCTTGAAATCGTACCTCCAATACTGCTGAAATTATAGATATTACAAGAAATATATAATTTTCTAAATTACCCTGTAAATCACCAACTAGAATCCGTAACGACGTTTTTACACATTTCTGTTTTTCGGAAAAAAAAACATCCCGAGTAGGTACATTAATTTTTTTTGTATACCTAATAGCCTAGGAGTTGTATTTCTAACATTTCGAAATCTGGTTAACCCAGTTCAATGTATTGTTTCACAACATTTAATTTGATTGAGGGGGGCACATTCAGTTTTCATAGTTGATTGTGAAAAAATATAATGGGAAAACTTGCCTCGAACGACTGGGATAGAAGAGAGGGATAATTTTTTTCGTTAATTGTGTTTGTTTCGATATTCATTTTTCCAGTCATACGAGTATAAATGAATGTTCTGCATAGTTTTATGATAGTTCAAAGGTGAAAACTTATAATAAAATATTGAAAACTGAAATTTTTTTCATCGAAATTGGTCTTCAGATTGAGTAGGTAAAGACTAATTCAATCAACTTTTTAAGGTATTAATGAATAAAAAAGATAACATTTGAGCATCTTCCACTGTATTCTCTAGAATTAATTCCATATCCGAAAAACCATATCTACATTCCCCAAAACTGTTGATTTAGTTCGAAGTCACTGTCACTTTCAAATCGGTTTCAATTTCAATGTTCAGACATTAAAAGCTTTTATCTTTATAAACCTATAAAAGTTTAAAACTGATTCACATCTTATCCATTATGTCTGCGCTATAATGAAACACGTTTTTTCTAACGTACTTACATAAAAACATCAGTGTTTTATTGGTGAATGCCGTGCAGAATTCATGTCGAGAAATTAGCATTTTATAAAACAGGTGCCTGGTTCTCTTGGTACCTTGAATTTCATCCAATTGGCAGTACTTATGTCATCTCGATTCGTTACTTTGTATTTAATGTCGACACATCGTTTACTAATAACTTTTTTCATTTGAAAGATGAAAAGGTTTGTATGTAAAGGCGTTTCTCAACTAATTTATTCAAATACTGATAGGTATCAAGTTGTTTCATTGATATTTTGTAATTAAAGCTGAATAACGTTCTTCGTGGGGAATATTCGATGCTTTAGACGCTTCGAGGTTTCAAGCACCTAACTGAAAATAATAGTTCCAAAACATAATTTTTTAAAGAAAAGCCCTGATCAGGTGCTTTTGAGCGCTGGTTCACATGTGGAGCAATAAGGCTATTACCCCAAAATTTAACATGATCATTCTTCACCAATTTAGATCCTCAAACTTGATTTCATTTCAATCGAAATGTGTTTCATGGCAAAATTTGAATTTTCTTATTTGATATAACGAAAGACTCTTCTAAGTTGTATTAACGCAACTCCCACAAATTTTGCGTACTGCCTTGAATTTTCAACGAACATTTTTCTGCAACATTTCAGGTCGATCGAATCGACAAACTCAGCATTATTCGAAAAAGTTCATGATTAAGAAAAAAATTAATTTTATGTTTCTGATGATGCGATCCCCCTGAAATTTTGCATATAGAAAAAAAAGAATCTTTACCTTTCGAAGCATGATTTCCGATTCGAGTGAAATTTATTTTGTGGATGAAGATTGATATACTGACTATAATAATCTTCAAATGTGTTGTCCATCTTATTAATTGGAGTTATTAATTCTAAACAAATGAAAAGATTTTACGTGTCCCACTCAAAGATCAATTTAATTGAATAAGTTGCTACATATGTTTCGACCATCACAAATTTAGGGCTATACCTGTCTCAAATAGCCTGAAATGAAACTAAATTTGTGAGGGTCGAAACATATGTAGTTTATTTAGTTCAGTTTAAAAAAGGGATACAGTTCACTGCGACGTCAAGGTCTATTGTGTTCCCTTACAATGCTGTTCTGGCCACACACTTCACAGCTCGCTTTCAGTTCCAGAGATCTAATGAATATAATATCTGCTGTGAAGGCTTCAACGAGGCTAGTTCTTCATTTTACAAGTTTTTCGCTCAAGACATTCTCTTCTTAGGTTCGCAATGCCAAAGCATTCTGTGACTAGGTGAATGGGTGTACTCGCTTCGACGGTACATATACTAAAATTGGAACAAACATATGTAGCAACTTATTCGATTGAATTGATGTTGGAGTAGACACGAATAAACTTTTTATTTGTTTTTATCAATCTTCATTCACAAAACGAATTTCACTCGAATCAGAAATCTTGCTATGAAAATATAGAAGTTCTTTTTTACTTTATCCAATTATTGAATTTTGTATGTCCACAGAATTTTGCATGAGCCTCAAAATTTTATTTGGATTGGTTTATTTTTGTCTGAGATATTGAATGAAGAGAATTTTGAATTTTATGAAACCCTGTCCTCGTTTCAGTAAAACGAGCGCTCAAAAACCGTTGTGTTGTGTGGGGATTTACGTTATGTATATGCGCCCAATCCTTCTGTGAAGTTTGGCACTTATGTTTGTAGTCTGCACCAACTCACGGTTGAAATTAGCATTTTACAAAACAGGTGTTAGTGTTCCCTGGGTCGAATAAGAAATTTTCCCTTATAAATTCAAACAGTCAGCTTGCGGTTTTCGACCGAGAAAGAATAGAAATGACGGATCATCCTTCGGAATCGAGGAAGATTCTAGACGAATGAGTTTTTTGCTGTAAAACGACATGCTGGGGAAGTGAAGAGACTCGTGGGTGGTCTATAGAGGAAGTTTTCAATGTCAGCAAGTGATACGACGAGCGACAGGCCTCCAAAATGTAAAATTCGTTGTTTACTACTTTATCGATTTTAATGAATGGATGGAGATTCACTCAATGAATCGATGAGGCTTATCTTCGATGTGTGATTTATAATGATGTCAGTTAACAATATATTTGAAAAATTTGTCGCGAATCCGTGAATTTCCATTACTTATCCGCTTCGATTACCTCATCATTCTTCCTATACTGTGAGATTGCCGAAAGAATAATTCGAGGTCCAAGGTCATATTAAAGGTATACTAGCGGTCAAAGATGAAAAATTATTTAGTTAGGAGATTTGTTCGATAATAAGAAGGGTAATTCAATTTTTTCGAAATGTTCTTTTTCAGGTAACCATTATTCCTTACTGCATTCAATTTCAATTAAAAAGCAATGCTGTTTCTTCTGAATTTTATATAATAGTTGTCCCAGCATACCTGTTCCAATGAAAATATCTAATCTCTACTTCATTTCGAGAGAAAAACTTTGAGAATTCTATGTTCTCCAACTCGTTCAAGAAACCTTTTACGGAGAAAAAACCATATCAAAAAGGCGCTTGTTCTACTTAAACGAGTGCTTTATCGTTTTCCCAAATGTCTGTAATTTTTTAATTTTGTGGCGACAATGGTCTCAAACGACTTCCTGATGACGAATTCGTGGTCAAATTCTGTACGTGGGGCCGTCCGTTAGCACGATGTATTTCGAGACTTGAGATTTTCAGGGTAAGTTCGGTTACCAAATACCGTGGTAAAGTCAGTCAAATCGTACAGGGTGTTTCATGAAATATGGCCATTCAGAATTTGTTTTCCTCAATATTCATATAAAACGAAATCAATCGACATTCTGCGGCCAATCGACCAATCGACATTCTGCGGCCACATGCAAGCTGCTCAAGAGAAGTTTCATGCGAAATTTTGTGGCCATAGTGTTAATAGAACCATGGAAAATTCCATTGGAATATTGAAAAGAAGAATCGTTATATTTCCATAACAAGATATCCGATTCAAGCGAAATCTATTTTGTGAATGAAAATTGATATACTGAATGTTCGTGCAAAATTTCAAGAGGATCGCATTGTCTGAACCATACAAAATGGAGCTGGAATATTGTAATGAAGAATTCTATTATTCTACAACAATATCTGATTCGAGTGAAATTCATTTTTTGAATGAAGATCGAATTACTGACTGTTCATGCAGAATTTCAAGTGGATTACATCAGTTTTTACATATTTTAGTTTCCAGATTACTATTTCGATCAGACTTTGCATTTATTACAGGGTATTTCTGAATTGATGGGAATGATTTAAGGACATGATTTTTGAGAATATTTCATGAAAGAAAGTTTCCATAAATGTAGTTCCGGAAATGCATTGTTTCCAAGATGGTGTTGAAGTTTCACTTAAAAACTGAATGAAAAAGTGGTACGCCACTGAGATTTTTCGAACTTACAATTATTTTTGAATTTTTTGTTCAATTTATTATGAAAAATCTCTCGAACGTTTCTTTCGTGTAGGGCTCCGTTTTTATGTAAAAGAATAAAACATCTTGACGTAGTATCTCTACTACATCATGTGTTGGAGTAACGACAAATGCGAGTTAAGATGTTTAATTTTCTTGAATAAAACGGCACCTCACACGAAAAAAGCAGAAGAGATTTTTCCATTACAAATTGAATGAAGAATTCAAAAATAATTATTGGTTTAAAATATCTCAGTGGGGTACTACTTTTTCAATCAGTTTTTAAAGAAAACTTCAACACCTTGTATCTTGGAAACAATGAACTACATTCATGGGATCTCTCGTTCATTAAATATTCTGAGGAATAATCCCCTTAAATCTTTCGCATCAATTTTGAAACACCCTGTATATTTAGTATAAATCTCAAGTTCTATACAAAATTTTGAGGTAACAGCCTCATTGCTCCACCAATGTCATTTTTTCATTTTATTGAAATAACGATGTATCATACTCACTATTTTACTACTAGCTACAGGGTTGAATTTTGGCGCACCTGTAGTTCAAGATTCAGGAAAATAGTTCAAAATTTAACAGTTATGTAGTATCGAAGCTTTTTTTTCATTTGCTAATCTAGAAATGTCAGCCAAATGAAAATTTCGACCCAATCTTATTGTTAGTATCGAAAAGTTTCGAAAAATAAAATTTCAAATCCTTATATTTCGAAAACTACTCTTTTTTAGGACATTAGGTTTGGTGAACTAAATCAATTGGAATCATCAAATTGTACAACAAGCTTCCAGAGTCAAAGTCCACCTGAGCATATCTTGCTCATATTTTATCCATTGGATATTCTAATCAGGTAGGTGGCTAAACTGATTAATTTTATTGATGCTTAAAATTAAGTTAATGTTGTTGTTAGATCCATTAGTATGTGTATCAAATTCAGTTTTGTGTGTAAACTACTTGAATATATTTTAACTCTACTTCTCACAATAATAAATTTTGTATTCTCTTTATGGCTTTTCGACTATCGACATTTTAATTGAACAATATAACTTGAATTTTACCACTGTTTATATTAATTATCGAAATCTATCGATTTCATTATTCGTGAGATTATGTAGGTAGTTTTGTCAAAAAGTTTCGGAGCAGGGGTGCGTAGGTATTCAATTAAATTATTGAATTAGCTGCTGACTCGAAATTTGAAACAAGCTTCATACTCTGAATATATCGGGCGAGATAATCAGCGATTTAATAGTTACAGAGTAATTATCCTTTTAAATTTATTGGCCGAGTAGTTTTAAAAAAATATTTCCGATCAAGTTACAGAAAATTCAGATCTCTGGAGAACCTTTTTAGATATTATATTGAAATTCAGACTGCGTATTGTATGAAACTAAGAGTGTTGTTTTATTCTTTACATCATGAACTTATCCCAACAGCTCGAATTTTTCACTAATTCTTTATTGCGGTCGACAAGGTGCTTCACGACGACCCAAAAATGTTCACCATTTTTATAGTGTTTCAGTAATTTCAATGCATTCTTGAAGCGTGTATCGTTTCATTTTTATTGATGGCATAGTTTCTACTTGTCAAATGTCAAAAAATGACGCTTGAAACGTGACATCTAGCGGAATAGCGGGTTATTCAAACTAACACCTCTCAATGAAAAAAGCCTATATAAGGCACTTTTGGAGGAGAAGAAAATAATGTAAGAAGGTGGAATGGGAGCTATAATTCTCGGAATGTTTGAATTTAAATTACTGTTCCTCTAATAAGTACTAGTTTACCGCAGAATCAGATTCCAAGTTAGTGATACCAAGAATATTATTTCTTCGTTTTGTAAGTAAAATAACTGGAATGGACTTTGTCTTTATTCTTAGAGTTTTCTCTCGTTGCAGAGAACAATTTCACTTCAAATTGCACTAGGTACTCAATGAGATAATGGTGAATTATCGGCTAAATGATCTTATGAATATAAAAAATTGACTTTTCTAGAGAGCTGACAGAAGAAAAATTCGGTTATTTCAGTACTGTTCGAATCATTAATAGTTATTTAATAAACTAGGTTATTAAAGACAGCGACTAATGGTCAAGATATTTTAATGCGTGAGCGGAGCGAACGCGTTAATAGTTCGAGACCATTAGTCGCCCGATTAATAACCGAGTTTATTACAAGATTTTTCCGACGATCTCAACATGAATAGTGTATAAATTCTTGATTAAAATACATTCTCAATTCGCACAAGACATACATTTGACGTAATGGAACTTCTATGTTCTATGTTCCAGTAGAGTTTTGACATTTCTCGTAGTGCTTCTGAATACTTTGTGTACGGTTGCCATGAGGATTGCACATTAAAGTGGCTTCAAAATTGAGCATTAAAATGGGTCATTAATGCTCAATTTCCTACACATTAAAAGCACCTTTTATTTCGAGGTTGGCGGAAAAAAAAATTAAATTCATTCAATTGGAAACATTTCAGTGTGGGATTCTTTTGCTTGGAGTTCTCTGAATAGAAATAAGAATATTGAAAAATTATGGAAAAAATCGATATATACCTATTGCATTTTTTCTAACTAGGCGCAAACTGATTTTATTTTATTTTCCGAATACATGAACATTATTTATTCGTTCATTATGTGATTTTTTCCACAATTAATTTTCATTTCTTTATACGATCAGCTACAAAAATATTTGATATCGAAAAAAAAAAATGCTGAAACCGGAACTTAACGTAAAAAAAGTTCAAATATGACAAAGAATTACTCACCCGCTTATGATGATACCGGCAATGCTTATCCTGATTTTTGGTCCTTTCAGCAGTTGTGTATCTCAAATCAACTCCATTCCAGAACGAGACGAAGTATCTTTTTATTTGTAAGTTATCACCCCCATGTAATCTGTACCCGTCGTAGTCAACAATCACTAAAATCTCAGGATAAATGTATATGTGCTTCCCTTTTTGATCTAGACACTTTGGCTGATCTTTTTTGTCTTCTGGGTAAATTGTCTGGTTCCATAAAAGCTGCAAAGAAACAAAAAAAAACATTATTGAATGAATCTTTTTCCGTTGAACTCAAAAACAAAGGTAAGTTTATGTAATGTAATGTAAAATTGACGAATTTAATGTTCAATTCATGCTATTTCAATAGGAAATTTTCAAGGGTAATGTCAAAACTCTACTTAAACGTAGATTTTCGAGAAAACTTTTTTGAGTTTTCAACAGCAGAAATATATAAAAATTTTCAATTAAGATGAAATGCTCCTGCGTAAATCCTCTCACTAATTTGCCAGGACTTAATCGCTTTTGAAAAAATTGCTGCCTAAAAGTAAAACTGAAAAAAGGAAGTAATGAAATGGATAACGTAACGTTTCGGTGTTCATATCAGAATCCTTCTTCAGACGAACTTTGAAAAACTTTGGTATCGTGTCTTTTTCCGTTGGTAATCTATTAGACTAACAACCGAAAAAAGACACGATTCCAAAGTAGTCTAATAGAATGAAAGAACAAAGTAGTCTAATAGACTAGCAACTAAAAAAACACGATTTCAAAGATTTTCCAAGTTCTTCTAAAGAAGTTGATATAGATACCAAAACATTACGTTTTTCATTTAAGTTAATTCCTTTTTTCAGTTTTACTGTTAGGCAACAATTGTTTCAAAACTGATTTGCTCCTTACAAATTGGTGCAAGGATTTACGCAGGAGCATTTCATCTTAATTATGAATTTTTAAATTCCTTCTGTTTCGGAGACTAGAAGTGAAATCTCGAAAAAATTTTCTAGAAATTCCAAATCCTTCCAGATTATGTTTCAATCGATATCTTAAAACGTAGAAACCTAAGAATTTTCATTCTCAATTCGGTCACCGGAAAAATCTTGTAATCAATCCTTTATTAATCTAGCGACTAATGGTCTCGAAAAATCTTGACCATTAGTCGCTGTCATTTATAGCCTAGTTGATTAAATAGGGGAAGGAGGGGCAAAGATGACGACAGTAAGCTAAAAAACTCATAAAACGATTATTTGATCATTTTACGGTGGAAAAAAAACTAATTCTGTCATTTACTATTATTGAGTTTTCAATAAAAATTTGTATCACTTGCAAGTTACTATTTGGAGTGAAAAATTTGGAGTTTATCTGCTAACGTCATTTTCGTCATCTTATCAAGGTAAAATGAATTTATTCTAGGTTTTTTTTTTTCATTTTCGCCTCTTTAGTGTCAATTCCTGTGCACTGTTCACATTTGCTACAGCAAAACCATATTTCATTTTTTCCACGTTCACTGCAGATAATGCTCTTTTATCATCTGCATCATTTTCAGAGTCAGCATATTGTAGATCTATTAAGGAGTCAGAAGAATCGTTGAATTTTATTCTTCTTCTTACTGGTTTTTGTTTTACTTTCTGCGGTTTTCTACTTTTTCTAATTTCTCATTTTTTTTCTGATCTCGTAATTTTCTTCTTCTTCATATGATCAAACGAGTTTAGTTTACCTCATCAGGATATTTCTTCTGAGAGTAGCTTCTGGAATTTGATATGCTTTCGAAGCTGCATTTACACTCGACTCTTGATTTTTTATTTTAGTGAGTGCTCTTTTCATATTAACGTATTCACCTCAATTCCGGGTACAACTGATATTGTTGAATACCATCTTAGTGATCATTCTGGACTGAAATTTGTTTCAAACTGAATGTCAATAATGCACCAAAGAAGAGTAAAGTTAAAAAACGTATCTTCAATGAGAAATCAATTGAAATTTTCTTCGGGAACTCTCTCATGTTGTTTGGGATGATATTTACACCAGTCAGCTTGATCCTAGCCAACTCTGGGATGTCTTCCATCTACGTTACTTGGAATGTTTCGAACGTTGTTTCCTAAGATAACTCGTAATTTTTCAAAATCCTCAGAAACTTTCGGACAGACAGCGGAAATAAGGAACTCAGGGATATATTGAGCAAACTTCATATACTGATATTTACTAGGCCAGAATATACCAGCATGTATAGAACCTTCAAGAAAAAATATGATTCACTCTTATCTAACACGAAGAAGCAATACTATAACAACATCATTTTGAAATCTGAAAATAAATCCAAAGCTTCATGGAATATAATTAAATCTATTACAAAATCTAATGTTCCTAATAGGGTTTCCTATTCTGATAGTGATCCTACATCTCTTACGAAAGAGTTCAATGAATTTTTGCTAAAATCCCATCGAGGCTAACTCAGGATTTGACCAAGTCACATGTGAGAGATTTGGGGGAAAGAATGGAAAAATCGTTCTATTTATTTGATATTTCAGAAAATGAAGTTTTGTCTGTGGTGAAGTCTTTAAAGAACAAAATGTCTTTCGGATGTGATGAAAGTACCGGTTAGAGTTCTAAAATCATCGATTGACTACATACTTGAACCTCTGACTTTTATTATCAATCGTTCATTAAAGGAGGGTATCTTTCAGACAATTTAAGATTGCCTTGATTAAACCGTTGTTCAAAAAGGGTGATCCTGGTGATCTGAACAACTATAGGCCCATTAGCATTTTGACTCTTTTTCGAAAATTTTTGAGAAGATCCTTTGCAATAGATTGTCAAGTTTTTTTCATAAGTTCGGTTTATTTCGCCAAATCAACATGGCTTCATCAAGAATAGAAGTGTTGAAACCGCTATTTGAGCTACTCAATGAAATCACTCTCGCTTTTGAGGAAGGAGAAGTTCCGTTGAATATTTTGGATCTCTCCAAAGCGTTCGACTGCGTAAATCATGAGATGCTTCTGGATATTCTTGAAAACTGTGGAATAAGAGACACTCAGTTGAAACTTTTAAAGAACTACTTGACATCAAGAAAACAGAGAGTTGTCATAGAGGTTGACGGTGAGGTTTTTATGTCAGATGACGTCGACTTAACTATGGGCGTTCCCCAGGGCAGTATTACAGGCCCTTCTTATTTATTGTTTACATAAAATTACTTGGCCAGGTTATGTTTACGCTTATATAAAAGGATTTCGCTGAGATGTTTGCTGATGACGCAAATTGCCTGATTCGTTCAAAATGTGTTTCACATGCTATCAATGATTCAAATATTGTAATGAGTCTGGTTATTGAGTGGTTATGCAATCATAATCTGATTTTGAATGTTAATAAGTCCCAATGTATGTTTTTTTAATGAGCGGTCTAGATTGGAATATCCCACATCTATATTTCTCCACAATAGTTCTGTGCGGGTGGAGAGTAGTGTAAGATTTTAGGATTAATTCTAGAAAACACCTGAAATGGTTTCCTCACATTGAACAGTTGAAGAGTAGACTAAACTCTGCGTACTATTCTTTATACATGTTGAGGACTCAGGTTGATTTTGAATTGCTTAAGTTAGTTTATTACGCAAACTTTCATTCTCTTCTCTCGTATGGAATTATTTTTTGGGGTAGTTCTTCTTATACTGACATCATATTTGTTACTCAAAAAAGAGCATTGCGAACCATGCTACGTATGGGATATAGAGAGACCTGTAGGGGTGTTTTCAAGCAAAACAATATTTTGACTGTATATGGTGTGTACATTTATAAATTGTTGATCTTTTTTGTCAAAAACGGCCATTACTTTACAAGTTACAAAATACAAATAACACCAGAAGAATTTCTCCCTTTATATTACCACAACACAGTACAAATTCGAGGGGTAGATCTGTTGTATGTATGGCTATATCATTATATAATGCTTTACCTAAAATGTTCAGGAATATAACGCCTCATAATAATTTAAGAAGTTATTGTATAGTTTCATCTTAGATTGTGAACCTTACAGTTTGAGTGAATTCACAGAATTTTGTAAAAAGTCCATTATATAGGTTTTGTAAACAACTTGTTATTTTGACTTGTCTCACTTTTTATGTCAGTAGATGTATTATTTGAGACTAATAAACATTATTATTATTATTATTATCTTTCGACCATGATTGCCTGTCAGTTTTTCTTTGATATATTTTACCGATATTTATTCAAACCTGAAGTTAAAAACATGACCTAATAAATATTTTAATTATGTAGGGTAAGATGAAGAACAACTCGTCATCTTACCCGCATTTGGCATTTTTATTTGTAAACGTCATAAATGAAATTCATCACCCAACAAATGTTTTCAATACTCAAATTTTTCCTGAAACATGATAATTTAGAAATAAAATTAGACTCACAGAAACGAAATGAAGAAAACACTAATAAATAATACTCGGAATCACATATATTGTCTCAACCAACCAACACCGACATGTATCAACTCTGTATCTTACTGAGCTCTCGTCGTTTTGCTGCCGATAAAAGGCATGAAGAATAGGACTTTTTTTCACGTTTGACAGAAGCTGATGCTGAAAGACTTATATTATGGAAATATCGAGAATTCGTCATCTTACCCTATTCGTCATCTTACCCTCCTTCCCCTAACTATTTCTAAAAAGCTTAAAGCTATCTCTTTATTGGGCTCATCTCTAGGATATGCACCCAGTCTCTTCATGTTGACCATTTAGGTCTTATTTTCTGTGTGACGCACACAAACATCCATGTCCTTGCCGGGATTCGAACCCGGGACCCCTGGCATCCCAGGCCAATGTGCTACCGCTGCACCACGGGATCGACTAACTATTTCTTTTACTCACCATAATCACTAAATGTGTCATCGTGTTGATTCTTCTTCTTGTAAACTATATGGTGTTGGTTATGGATTTTCTTTCTCTTGATTGGTACTCCTGTATCTATGGAAACTTCGGAACTCAGTTCGTCATCTGAGTCTAGAAACATTTCGTCATCAGTTGGGTTGAAGGGAACTTCTTCAGATTTATTATTAGAATATGTTTTGAGTTTTTGTTGCGAAGTCTCGATGGTATAGGTCTGATGACTAGGTCTGAAACGATGCTCCCTTCCTGAAAATAAAGAAAATTAATAATAAAAACAATTTATTCAGGAATTTGGACTTTAATACAATATTGGACATTGAGCAGCATTACAACAAAAGACTAATAAGCGAAATGATTCACAATCAGAACCTTTAATACTGTCAACTTCAGAGAGGATACTCAACACCTAAGTAGGATTTATGATGGCTTAATGGACAATAATGTTGGAACTTTGAGTTAAGGTTGATAGATAGGATTTTTGACTATATCTTCCATCAAAGATACATTTTTTAAAATCAATATCAATATAATTAATGAGTTGGTGAGTTGGGGTATATGTAATCAAAATTTAACAAATATTATTTTATTGCGTTTAAACGCCAAAATTTAGTGTATCTACAATCTAGATTTGTGGATTGATTTTAAATTTGTTTGTGTTCTGTATGTTCTAGTTCATGTGATGCAGATGTCGCCTGGGCGGGGGGGTTCAGATGCCTACTCAGATCACGAAACGTGAGAAAAGATAAAATAACAAAACATTATTCGATACTCCAACCTAAAAAAATCTTAGTTCAACAAATGCACGTACTTGTAAACAAAAAAGAAATTCCTTATAACGTTGAAAAGTTGACCACACAATTTAAAATTAAAAACATAAAGAAAGAAAACATTACATTAGAAAAGAACACCTTAAAAATGATAGACCTTAAGAAATGTTTGTTAGATTGAGATAAATTCGAGGTGGGTACCTGTTCTGGCTCGCCAGGGCGAACTCTGCAATTTTAAACTGTAATTTGTCACTTTTTTAGCCTTGATAAAGGATCAATTGGATCCGAAAAGTTGGTGAAGATTAAGAAAATTTAACCAAAAATTTAAAAAAAAAGTCCAAATTCCTGAATAATTGTTTTTATTATTTATAACATGGACGAAATCCTGATACTTAATAAAATTAATTTTTTTCATTGTTCACATTCGATTTTTTCAAATTTATGACTTCATAATCATTATTACTATGTAGGTATACAGGATGGTTGGTATTTCGACGCAATCCTTGGAAAGGTATTTTACTACACGTCATTTGTAGCGAATTGCGTCTAGTGAAGCAAGACCACCGAAAGTTATATTTTTTCAATACAACATTTATATAATTAAGAATTCATTGAATATGAGAAAATAATGTCGAAAATTTCCTTTATTCGGATATGTTAAAGTCTCAATGCATAAGTTTGAATTATTTTGTAGTTGGTATTATTCGAATTATCCCCATCGGGAGTATTATATTTATATTTCTAAAACGTAAAAGGAATGGAATGAATTCGATATCACATTCCTTTTTCATATTGAAGTATCGTATTCCTCACAATTGTAAGCTGAATAACGTAATAAGTATTAACACAGGTAATCATACTACGAATAAAATATAACGAAAGCGCTAAACCCGCAAAAAAATTATTCGTTATAAAGAAATTTCGTTATACAGAAAATTTGTTTCTATAGTCGACAATGTCGCGGCCGATTTCACTGGTAAATTTAAGCTTATCATTCAAACTTAAGCACTTCCTCTTAGACATTTTCGCACAACTTTTCACACTTGCGTAATGGTTAGATTGAAATCAAACAGCCAGGGGTGTATTTAAAACTTTTTCAGAAGGATCTATCTGCCCGCCGTAATGATTAAGTTTAAGATCGGGATTTATTATGTACTTCCGGAAAAATTTCGGAAAAAAACACCCTTATATCTTCTTACCAATACCCATGCAAAGAGTGATGTTCTTTGAATATTTCGTTATAGAGAGAATTCACTTCGTTTTAGAGGTTGTTTTCAACATGGAATCTGGATTCAAGGTGCAATGTCTTGTACGAAATTCGTTTTTCAGAGAAATTCGTTACACAGACGTTATAGGGAAGTTTCACTGTATATGAAAAATTATGTATTTTTGGGGTAGAAAAAAGAGCGATTCTTCATAAGTCATGATAAACTGCTGCTACCACGAAAAAAAATTAAAAACATGAAGAACCTATAGCGTAGCAGGGACGCCCCCAGAAAAAATCCAAGTAGAACATCGAACATAATAACGAACGCATTTGCTGAAACACTCAAACTGTTTATACTTTTTCAAATAACATGATGCTATTTGTCTTTAAATTTCTTAAAATGAACCTGATTCTTAAAAAGGTCCTTGATTTGAAAATAATGAAAAAATATAATGACACGTGAATTTCAAAATAAAAAATTTTTCATGAAGATCTTGGAGAAACTAACGAATTCAAGCCATATGAACCAGTTTACCAGTAAGTATGTATTGGTTCAACTCAGCGTACAATTCTCCGCCAAATGCAATATTGAAAAAAGATCAATGAATTGCTAAGTAGTTATAATCATTGAAAATCATCAAATCCAGTGAAATATTATAATACACTACTGGAAAGAATTAAGGATCGACGAAAATTCCAAATTTTTCTGCAATTTTCGACATGCCGTAACTTTGAAAGGAATGGCCCTACAAATTTAAAAAAAGGAAATTGTAGCTCCAAGTGTCTAGTTTTGGATTATAACTTCAAAAATTTTAAGTTTCAGTGGTTTTCGAGTAATGATAGAAAAATCAGCAACAGAAAAATTCTCAAAATTTACCACTATTTTTTCTTGTCTACCAGCGTGGAACTTTTATTTTTGCATAATCGTTATAATGATAGGATACTTTGTTAATTCAGCTTTAATTTATTTTTTTATTGACCTCAATACGTCCACTTCTCGCCGAGATATCGGTCTTCAAATGGAAAAGGATCCATGTTTTAACCGTTATTAAATTAATAAAAATTTTATTTGTTAGTTTATTTTATTTTCTTTTTTTGAAAATTATGTACTATCTGCAATTAAAATGTGGAAAAAGCTCGAGAAAATTCTTTTTTGCCTTTTTTGAAGATTATGAGCTTCTCAGAGCAAAAAACGTGATCCTTATTTTTTTCAAGAATTCAATCGAGTCAAACAAGAAAACGGCTCGCTGGATTGAGTTGACTCTTCGTAAGGATTTCATCAACATATTGAACTGTGAAAGTCACATTTAACATTATTGGTTTCCTCAACATTATCGATCCAGCGGTAGATTTTCCAAGAAACCACCAAAAGCCCTTTTTTTATATTGATGTGACATGAAGAAAAAAAGATCTATGAATAAGCAATGGTTGTTCATTAATCGGAGTTTATTTAAGGTCTTGAAACTCTCCTTCAATTTCTGTACGATCATTGGTTGCTGAGAAATCGATAATCAAAGACAAATGGATCCTTTTCCATTTGAAGACCGATATCTCGGCGAGAAGTGGACGTATTGAGGTCAATGAAAAATAAATTGAAGCTGAATTAACAAAGTATCCCATCATTATAATGATATGCAAAAATAAAGGGGTAAAATTTCGAAAAAATTTTTGTTGCTGATTTTTCTATCATTACGCGGAAATAACTGAAACTTTAAATTTTTGAAGTTTTAATCCAAAAACTAGACACTTGGAGCTACAATTTCCTTTTTTTAAATTCCTTGTACGACTATTCCTCTCAAAGTTACGGCATGTTGAAAATGGCCGAAAAAATTGGAATTTTTTTTTGCTCCTTTAAATTTTTCCAGTAGTGTAGTAAGATTGAAAGATCACATTTCTTTATAAAGAATAATTCGAATTGAATAATTTCTGGGTCTGCTGAAAAATAACAATAGGTACCAATAACACTGATTATATCATGCCAACTGATGACATTTGAATAGATCACTGGTGAAGAGGAGTGATGATCGAGTGATTGAATGATAGAAAGGACGTTAGCCTTAAATTAGCTGATTCATTTCCTTCTGAACTTATCAAACCTCAACAAAACACAAAAGAATGTTCTTACTATTGACCTAAAATCTTTTCAGCGCCGTAATTAAGTATGCCTCATTTTCCTACACGATATAACAACTCAAGTACTCATTAACCTCGCGAATCTAAAGGATGATCTACACCGACATGTTTGATCTTGATCTATGAAATCTGAAGGAATAATAGGTGGGCGATGATGGAGAGTCCATTGAAGATATTTTATACCTATATGACGATCACCTTGAAAATTCTATGAAAAAGTTTATGCATACAGTAAACTTCAAGTTTAAAGGCTTATATAGGCATACTGAGAATTTAATTACGATGGATGCAAATAGAGAGGTTTATTGAGAACTTCCCACATGGAATAAGATACTGAGAAAAATTGAGAGCTCATTACGTCTAAAATATTGAAGAAATACCATGTATAGTCCATTCACGAAAGTTTGACCGCATGGAAGGCGTTTGTTTATTTATCTGAAGTTGGCAGTATTTGCTGTCATAATGTAAAATAAAGTCAACGTTGCTGAATGTACCCGGCCTCGTCCGACGAGCTTGCGAGTTATTAGAGAACTCTATGCGATACTGACAACATTGTGTATCAATCTGACAAGAAAATAAATAAAATAACCTAAAATTTCAATATACACAGTGGAATATGCCAATTTCCATGGCCAACGGATGGCTCAAACTTTTGTGAATGGACTATAAGCGCATTGAAAAAAAGATGGAATTCTTGAAGTATCGCTAAAATGGGAATAATAAAAAATCACTTGGTATCAAACAGAAATTACACTGTGAAACATGATGAAACTCAAAATTTTCTCTTAGCTTGGTATTTAAGTTTTGAGTTTTTGAGTACTTCATTGATTAATTTAAACATAATTTTTACTTTTCTTATTCAGCATTTGGGATGGAATTTTCTATTTTGTTATTGTCATTAGAAATGCATGCAAATCAATCAATTGAAACAAAAGTTGAAGAATCTTTTATGATTTCAGGAGTATTTTTACAAGAAAAAATTTGTATAGGACTTGACATTGATACTAAATATATGAATGCAATATCTCGGTATAACATATTCTGGAAATTATTCAAAAACTGAAATATTTAAGAACTTGGCAATTGAGAAAATTTAATTCTATGGTTCTGATGATGCGATCCTGTTGTAATTTTGCATGAACGAATCTTGTATACAAAATAAATTTCACTCGAATCGAATATCTTGTTATGGAAATACAGATATTCTTTTTTCAATATTCCATTTGAGTTTTCTATGGTTCAGATAATGCAATCTTCTTGAAATCTTGCAGGAACATTCAGTAGGATGTCAATCTTCATTCAGAAAATAATTTTCTTTCGAATATGATATCTAGTTATAGAAATATAAAATTTTTTTTCAATATCATAATAGGCCTCATTTGCAGATCCATTGAAAATACAATTGAAATATTGAAAAGAAGAAACTTAATATTTCTATAACAAGATATCCGATTCGGGTGAAATCATTTTGTGAATGGAGATGGATAAACGAAATGTTCATGCAAAATTTCAAGAAGATTGCACCATCCGAACCATAGAATATTCAATTGAAATATTGTAAAGAAGGATCTCTATATTTCCATAACAACGAATCCGATTCGAGTGAAATTTATTTTTTCTACGAAGATTGATATACTGAATGTTCTTGCGGAATTTCAGGAGGATGGCATCATCAGAACCATAGAATTACTTTTTTCAATTGTTAAGTTTCTACATATTTCAGTTTTTGAATAGTTTGTAGTATATTATTCCGATAGTGCTAAGGTTTTGCGTTCATAGGTTTAGTATCGATCTATGTTTTCTACAAAATTTCAAGTTGTTAGTCTTATTGCTACACAAACGTACTCAGAGCTTTCTTCGATTTTTCCCAACTAGCAGTGGTCCACTGAAATTGGCTTGTCATATGGCGTAATTTATAAATTGTAAATATCTATGGTAAATATTAAATGAATATCTTCATAACTACGATACTGATCCTCTATATCTCAAAAAATAACGGAGACTTCTTTTTCTTGAAAATTATTCAAGGTTTCTCTTAGCTTTTCTTGTACCGACAACATTTTGAGAACACCTTGTACATCTGGAGGTTTTAATGAGAAACAGAAACTGATTCGCAAAAAATGTACACCCGGCGCATTTTTCAACTCCTCAACTGAAAATTTTAAAATTTCAATTTACTTGTACCGCGTGTCCTAAATTCGTTGTCTAGTGAAGGGATCTCAGAAACCCGATGAGCTAGAACAAAATGAGTGGCACATTTTCGGGGTCGATTTTTGAGAGAGTTTATTTGGTGAAAACCGTAACCTTCTTAGTCAAACCGTTTTCGAGCTATTAGATAAATTCGAAATCGGCGTCAAATGAAAAGTTCTTCAAGACTGAAGTTATAAACATGAAACTAAAACATTATACAGGCACTTTTTTTAGTAGAATTCATTGAAGTTATCAATTTTCTTTATCACATTTTGTTCTAGGTCATCAGGTTTTTGAGATCCCCTCACTAGACAACGAATTTAGGACACCTCGTATATAGTTAGCATGAGCTTTCCCGCCAGCTTATTTGAATTCTTAAGTCTTCACGGGTATTTCGCCTTTAGAAAACTAAAGATCAACTTTGATTCAGCAGATATGCCCTAATCGATTGCTGTTGAAAGGTTATTATTTGATTCAATTATCATGGCATAGATTGAGGTGAATCTGATGAGATATACAAATCATTGAATTTCGATTATTTTGATTATTATCTTCACGATCATATGAGTCTGCTAATGAAGCAAAATAAATAATAAGCCGGTAAAATTTGAGCAATAACAGACAGAGGACGCATGATACACAACTCTAATGAAATAACTATGGTACAATGTTGGTCAAGGTTAGGTCTGTAAATTGTGTTCTTATTTTTGAGTTCTGAAGAATTAGGAAATATTGGGAAATTATGAGAAATGCAGTAGGTATATTGTTTGAACAATGAGAAGGATTGTTAATATGTAAGTTATTTTTTCACCCAATTGCATGATTCGCACCTATGTTGCCACATTTAGATGTTGAATATGCAGATGAAATTATAATTGGCATTTTTAGGTATTTTCACAAAAAGTAAATGAGTTTGTCCCGTATAATTATGGAAGAAACAGCATGTTTCGAAAGAAATTATCGTTAGATGTGTGACCTTATACATGTAATAATATTTTAACACCCTTATAATTTTAGCGACTCCTGATGAAGGGACAATACAGTCTCGAAAGCTCGAGTAAAAGGAAAAAAGAGTCTTCTTCCTTCTGGCCTGACTACTTCCCAAAAACATCCCTTATACAGGGTGTTTCATTGGGAAAGGGAAATACTTCACAGGTGCATAGGTGGCACCAAGACGGTTCTAGAGATACCCATTCATTGGGTCTCACTGTCTTCGTAGCCGAGATACAGGGTGTTTTATGAATTTTGCCCGTTCTTCTTCTGAGCCGTACCAGACGAATCACCTGGTATATTTTCTTCATATTTGGCAAATATGTTCCTAATTGAGAGCCCAACATATCATGCAATAACCGCCTCGAAAATCCAGATCCGGGTTAACAAAAAATTATGAATCGTTTGAATCTCGAAACAACACCCTGTACATCGGAATTTTGAAAATCTGTTTTAATATTCGAAAACACCACCAAAAACTAAACTGAGACGTATACCTCAAATTTTCGCGCAGAAAGTTTTACTGCACAAATTTTCAAGGTAAATGTGAAGTTTTTAGGAACTTGGATACCCGAAAGTGGTTTGAAGTGACTTAACAATGAATTATCAACATATTGAACCCATAATTATTTCAACTTTTCTTTGTAATTCATTTCCACATTGGTTTTCCTTTTTGTAGCCGTATACTTGAAAATCCAGGTCCGGGTTAACGAAAATTATGAATCGTTTGAATCCTCGAAACAACACCCCTGTACATCGGAATTTTGAAAATCTGTTTTAAAATTCGAAAATACCACTAAAAAACTGAACTGGGACGTACACTTCAAATTTTCGCGCAGATAGTTTCAATGCACAAAATTTTCAACGTAAAAGTGAAGTTTTAAGAACTTGGATACCTCAAAGTGGTTTGAAGTGACTTTTAACAATGAATTATCAACAATATTGAATCCATAATTATTTCAACATTACTTTGTAATTCATTTCCACATTAGTTTTCATTTATTGAGAAGTGAGTTGCATTATTACGAATAATAATTATGGATTTCAATATTTCGATAATTCATTGTTAAAAGTCACTTCAAACCACTTTCAGGTATCCAAGTTCTTAAAAACTTCACTTCTACCTTGAAATTTGTGCAGTAAAACTTTCTGCGCGAAAATTTGAAGTATACGTCTCAGTTTAGTTTTTGGTGGTGTTTTCGAATAATAAAACAGATTTCAAAATTCCGATGTACAGGGTGTTGTTTCGAGGATTCAAACGATTCATAATTTTTGTTAATCCGGACCTGGATTTCGAGGCGGTTATTGCATGATATGTTTGGGCTCTCAATAGGTACATATTTGCCAATATGAAGAAAATATACCAGGTGGTTCGTCTGGTACGGCCTCAGGAAGAAACGGGCAAAATTCATAAAACACCCTCTATCTCGGCTACGAAGACAGTGAGACCCAATAAACGGGGTATCTCTAGAACCGTCTTTGTGCCACCTATGCACCTGTGAAGTATTTCCCTTTCCCAATGAAACACCCTGTATTATTAGGTACCAGTTAGTCGAAACCACCAGTTCAGTTAGATTCATGGATAACTCCACTCATTTTATGTTAAATGGATAAATTTCCACATGAATATTTGCTCCTCTGTATTTTCAGAACCAGCTCACACCCCGAGTTTTCAATATAATTATTGATTCGATGACGATCTATTAATTCATTGCATTAAATAACAGATTAAGTACAGTAAAACCCCTAATTGT
This sequence comes from Propylea japonica, assembly GCA_013421045.1. NCBI lineage: Eukaryota > Metazoa > Arthropoda > Insecta > Coleoptera > Coccinellidae > Propylea > Propylea japonica. Next base: position 48,474,794 of record CM024240.1, read on the forward strand.
ATCGAGCTATCTGAGAGAAAAGGCAATCGAAAAGTATTAACCTAAGAAAAAATTTGTTATGAGAAGTACAGAAATGGAAACAACTGAATATAATTTTCCATTTTTATTTCTTATTATTTTGAAGTTTCTATAAAAAATTCTATTTCGAAACTTACACTTTCAGATTTTGAATGAGAATTTCGACGTCTTTGATTGATTTTATCTGTTTCAGTTAATGGTTCAACGAACTCGAAGAAATTTCTGAGCAATTCCAAATAATTATTGATTTGTGGAAACTCCTGAACTCTTACTTCGAATCGATATATTTTTGAAAACAGATAAAACTTTCCTCGTTCAAGAAAATTTCAAAGCGCTTTTGACGGCACGAGAGAGAAACAATAATTCAAATTTGAATATCTTGAGAACTATTGGCATTATTCTGATTGAAAATATTTAAAGTTTTTGAATCGATGTTTCAAAGAGCTTCTGATTTGAATAATGCTAGGGGAAAGGCAGGCAAGATGGCATAGTAGGGCTAAATGGCATATCATATTTACTGAAGAATCCACTGCGAGTGGAATCCTAGAATTCGGTGCAAATGTTCGAATTAGTTGGCAACAGTATACGAACGTTGTTTCAAGGGATTCGTTACGGTAGTTGATGACTTAGTCGTGAAAAAGTGGTATGAGCGTGTACAACTTCGACGTAAGCTCTCTCTTCTCGTCTGTATTACTGTAAGTACAGATTATTTCTCTACTTTTTTATATCCGAGTAGAATTGTACTTTAATTGTGAACCCTTTCATGTATTACCTTGACAAAAGATGTCACAAAAACTTTGATTCAATATTTGTTTTTTTTGACACGTGGTTAGGGCAAGTTGACATACATAGAGGCTGGGTGAAATGGCATGGTACTTTTTATTAACAAAAAATTTTTTTTCAGATGGTCTTCAATTATCGAAGGAAACCCAACAGAGGAGAGTGGGATGAGAATAATATGTTAAGAGTTTTGGAAGCAGTAAGAAAAAACAAATGGGATAGGCCCTTTGTCTAAGGGATAGGCCTTGCTTGTAAACATTCAATGTACCTTATTTTTTATTTATAAGAATATGATTTTTTTGGTTATATGAATATAAATAATTTCTATTTCTTCTATGATATGTTATTTATTGGAATTTCGTTTTTTTCACTACGAAATATATCATAATATATGATATGCCATCTTGCCCGACACTGTGAGGCAAAATGGTTTTTTCGAATGTTACAGATTATCGCAATTTTTTTTGTCCATAATTTTTTTTATTCATATCTTTCTTCAAAAATTGATAGCTACTTGATTGGCTAGAGATTCAACTAATGCTGTGCTTAATTTTTTTTTCCTCATAAGAGATATCGATTTTCAAAAGTTATATGCCATCTTGCCTGCCTCTCCCCTATTCATTGAAGAATTTTGATAAAGTCAACAAAACCCGTGATGTATTTTCGCAGATAGATATCTAAAATTATTCCACTGCTACCTGAAATATCAATGATCGTAGATTTGCAGAAACATCATACCTAACCTCTACGGAAATAACAGATATGTTTTTCATATAATACATATTTTTTTGTATTTGAGCTATTATTCATAAGATGTAAATTGAAAGATCATCAGAAACCACTATAAAAAATACTTTCGCACATTTTTAAATTTTGAATTATTATTTCAACTCGGAAACTAACTGACCGATTTGGACCATCGGAAAACGAGACGTGATTTTTCGATATTCCTAAATCTGCTTTACAATTTCCACCTTTCTCGGCTCGAAATCTAAAACTTACATACATTTAGGCAAGAATATGGCACGCTATGCATCTAGGAACAAGCGCGCAAAACGAATTTTCGCAGAAATATTTGTTTCCAAAATTTTCCTCATGTTGTATTTATTGGTTGATGTTTCTCATTGAGAAAATACAACTCATAACAGCATAATAATCATTCATGAAATGGTCCGCATGTAGCCGAGAATTTCAGAGCAGTACCTAACTCAGGGTATTTGATATTTCAGCTGACCATCTCCATATATACGGACCGCTCGTCACTTGTCATTCTTGTCAATCTAATTTGAAATTTTCATCCACAGAAGTTGGAAGTTGAAGGATATCACAAACGCATATTGATTATATATTTACTCTTCTATTCATAAATTATTCTCTCCACATCATCAAAAAACGTTTTCAACAACATCCAAAATCATCATTACTTATAGGTAAACTTAACAATTAATTGTCAAATGACATACAAATAGGCGTAGTTACCGAACAGAATAAAAGTAGGTACCTACGGTTCATCTGGTGACGGATAATTCAACGGAATTTCAGGCAATGTCACCGTATTCTTCAGGAATTAGATATATACGGACCGCTCACTTATTCATTTAACCAGAGTAACAAAGTCAAAGTCGATATACGAGGACTATTTTCTAGAGTTTTGGTTTGAAGTTTCGCGCTAACCTCACGTTGGAGTCTCTCAATATTCATTTCCAATATCGATAAGATTTATGTTTCGATCAGTTGATAATATCCAAATTAACACTCCTAATGATTTGTTCTTACAGGTTATTGCCATCATTAGGTTTGCTCTTCAAGGCAGTTTGAATTATACAAAACATACATACATCTATCATTCGTTCTTTTCATATTGTACCTACTATGACAAATTAAAAATAATTCCATATAATTAAATGCTACGGGATAGTCCATCCATCATCGATTTCAATATTTCATTTTTCAATTAATTTGAAAGAAATCAGTTACGTAAAATTCACGTTCTGATAGCTGCAACGCTGGCTATGGAAATTGATTCAAAATTAATTGCGTGATTGTAATGAAGAATAACCTTTGAAAGCAGTTGTATGTTTTCTGGTTCTCCTTTTATGGTGTTTAATATTGGTTATTCCTAATAAAATGGAGAGGTCGTATCAAAAGAGCAGTAACTAAACAGTTAAGAAATAGTTAGAAATTTCGTATTGTTGCAAGTAAAATCCTCTAGATAAGATCCCAATTATCAACATTTATTCAATTCTTCCATAGACTGGAGTCAGACCAGGATTTCTAACTTAACAATACATATACACTGCGCAAAAAATTAACGCACATTCTAAAAATCTCAATTTTAATGAAAATTAACTCTACATTGACTTTATAACTTATTTTTATGTTCTCTCGGGAAGGTTTTGAACGAAACAAGACACATTGAATGGAAGAAAAATTCAGGATTTCAATCTTATGTGAAAGAAGATCTTCAATTCTCAATTCTCGATTTTCAAAATACTGGAATGCTGATAAGTGATTTAATACTTGGTATTTCCCCCCTCGCGTTAATTACAGCTCGGCAACGACGGCTCATACTCAAAATGAGTGATCTTGAAATGTTCTGATTTAATCCTTCCCAGATTTCCCTGAGTTGGAGTCCTAAGTCATTAAGAGTAGCTGGATGATTTTCTGAACTTCTCAGCCTAATATTGAGGTTGTCTCAAACCTGCTCAATCGGATTGAGATCTGGACTTTTTGCTGGCCATTCCATTCGAGAAACTTCAACCTCTTCAAGGTACTCCTGAAACGATGCGCGCACGATGAGTTCTGTCATTATCGTCCATAAAAATGAAATTTCACCAATGTATGGGCAAATGCACTACATGCTCTTCAAGAATGTTCCTTATATACCTATCAGCATTCATAGCTCCATTATCAATGACCACTAGGTATGTGCGAGCAGTCAAAGATATTTCACCCCATACCATAATCGATCCTCCCCCGAAACCAGTAGTCTTCAGGAAATTGCACTGATCATATCTTTCATGTGGACGTCTGTATACAAGGGAACGTCGATCGCAATATTAGAGGCAGAATCTAGACTCATCTGTGAAGAGAACTTTTCCCAATCAGCCTCTTCCCAATGGATATGCTCTTTCGCAAACTCCATATGCGCCCTTCGCTGGGCGTGTTCTTCATGTGAGGCTATTAATTCTTGTCCGGTCGAACTGAGAATTCTCTCATTAATCGCTAAAAACTGAATAGGTATATTCTCCCCAGAAAGAAACATTTTTTGCTGGTTTATTATTTTAATTTAAGGTATAAGATAGTGGAGATTTCACACAAAATGTTGTCATGTGACATTCAACAAATTGAGAGTTGATAGAAGGGACCAAGACTTGTGTAATGTGTGTAAATCAGAGATATAACTTCTGGACCGTCCCTCGTACATACTAGTTACAAACTTTCCAACAATGATTATCATGGAAATCTAATAATAGATCGACCTTGACGTTATCAAGTTGCGGAAGGCTCTGGTTAGAGCGACACAAATTAAAATTAGCACATCAATTTCAAAATTCGGTCAAATCAAAGGCATACAATGACACACTTATCAGTTCCTACGAAACGGCCAGTTTAGCGTGACGGATGTACCAATTGAAAAATATCAAATTTATCGATGTAGCATGCATTTTAATTGGTAGCAAGGGAAAAACAATAGGTATGAAGAAATTGATGGTCCTACACGCATGAGAGGTTTCATCAGTGTAATTGTTTTTTCGATATTTTGATTGCACTATGAAGTGGTACTATTTTTTCCAATTGAAATTCAACACTGGGAAATTTTTTTTCCATTCACATACAAAAATTGAAAACATTCTTCATTAAGAAACTGGCTGTCATTATTTGAAACAAAATGATTCATTGAACTACAAGATATGGAAATGATTTTGTGCCAGCTAGACCTATTGATTTTCGAACTTGTTTATCAGCACACTTCAATAAGTATTTGCTGATAGAAATTTTTTCATAAAACTCGGTTTTAGTATATTTACAACTGAAACTAATGATATTGCACACGGTCAAAAATAAAAAAAAATAACTTCCGAATCTTGAAATGTTTTGTGGTTAAACTTAAGATGTGAAAAGGGCAGTTCAATTTAAAACTTGATATAGTAATGAAACCTTATATTCTCAGAATATTCGAATTTGAATCATCACTTTTTCTAATTTTTAATAATATTCCTGATAAAACTAACAGGTCTACGGCAGTGTCTCCCAACCTGTGGGGTGCGCCCCCCTTAGGGGGCGCGAATGAATTCAAGGGGGCGCCAACAACCCGCTCCTGCCGCAAACGGTTCTTGCATGGTATGGTTTGAATTAGAACCACTTTATTAACCAAAGGAGGCGAGATACAATTGAGATTGAAAATTGGGCCGCGAATACTGAAAGGTTGGGAAACGCTGGTCTACGGCCATAATGAATCTGTTTTTGAAATTATTTATTCTTTTCCTACCGGTTTTCACTAATAGGTATATCTATTCATTGGATATAGTGGATTGGTATTTTTGTATTGCTGAACCAAAAGTAGAATTTTCCTATCCTTAGGGATCGAAAAAATCTTTGTGCATACCTAAGCTAGGTACTGAAATTTCTGTGAAATCGTTTTTATCGAGGCTCCATATGTGCAGTTCAAAAAATTTTGTAATAGTTTCTGTTTTATCGATTTTTTCACATTTTATATTCTAAAGATCTGCTGGAGTTCTCGTATTGTTAATTAGCAGATAATAATGAAACTTTAACTGTTCGAAATACCTAATAGCGACTGCCGTATTTATTGAAAAAGTATTTTTTCATCAGTATCCATTTCTTTCTCTTCAAAGTATTACCCCTTCAGATATAATGGACTTATGCCAACGCTTCTTCCAATCCTTGAAGCAATCTCAATAATCTCATCAATTTCATTTCAATATTCCATTCTGCATTGCATGACGTGGATTGGTTGATATGCCGAGATCCTCCATAACTGCCCTTAAAATGAATCGAGGATTTTCCAAAACAATTTTTTTCACTGTTTTGGATGAAACTCCAGGACGCTCATTGCCATCAATGCCTTCTGTGAAGCGCTTGAATCACTTATAAACAGTTGGACTAGCTGAATGCCACGGTCACCATTTCAAGTGCCTCGAAGCACTTATCTCATTTTTTTCAACGAAGAATTTAATAAAGATTTGTTATCTATATTTTTATTGTAAAAAAAAGGAGAACACTCAAAATCTAACTAACCTTTTCAGTTGTCAACAGCAAACTACAAATCCACATAGGGTAGTAATGCCAACTAATGATGAACATATGTTTACCACCAAAACAAACAAAATTTAAATGATTGAAAGAAGAATTCAAAATTCACCTTTTCTTCTTGTACAAGACTATATATCCAATATTCAGGAGCCTGCGGTATTTGTCAAAGATGAGAAAGATTTCAAACACACTCGTATTCGTTCTGAATTTAAAATATGGGAAAAACTAGACAAAATAATATGAATAATCTTGAATAATTCTTTTACGCAACTGATCCAGTGACTATACTATTCCTTTTAAAATGAGTATTTTTCGGATCGATTGTGGATTCGTCAGTAACAAACTCCCTAACATAAAATATTTTAATTAACACTTAAGGATTCCATTAACCTATCTGTCTTAAAATCACTGACACTCATTCCAAAAACCAATTAATTTAAGAATATTTGAATATAAATTTTGTTTTCCTTTCGATATTATTTGTTATTCGCTAGTGTTTATAAATTTTAGTTATAATAAACTATGCTTCTTTAGAAGTAGTCAGTATGAAAGAAGAAATGAATTAGTGTTGATGTGTATAAATAATGATTCAATTTTTGTCATTTTGAACAGAATAACAGCGAGTTGGAAGCTCAAAAGAAAGATTTACGATTTTCGACTTATTCTCCTCGCAAAAATCATTCACATTCATGAATCGCCTTTCAGTAAGTGATTTGTTTGAATGAGTTTAAATGATGAAGCAGTTCTTCTCTATAGGGATCAAAAGTACTCTCACACATATACATATCAATTCCACTCGTTCACGACTAAATTTCTGTTCTTTCTTAATGTATGTCATTAATTAACAAAAAATTCTTTCCGAAGCTTTACCTCCCCAAATAGTTATCGAACATTCAATTGATGGATTGTAAATTACAAAGGTTTGAGAAGAACGGTTTTCATGAAAACATTTCTGCAAAAAACAAATACAAATAGAAACGATCTGCTTGCATGATACATTTTGGAGACAGAAAATACTATTTATTTCTGATAAAATTTGAAATATTCAAAAATCGAGAAATGTAGCTTTCGTCCAAGAGTATATACCCAATATTCATAGGTCTGAGTTGTTTGCCCCAGATCGAAAAGATTTTCAACACACTGTATACGTTCTGAATCTAAGATTTGCAAAATACTGGAAAAAAAATATGAAAAGTACGAAACTCATCAAATGTTCGAAATATCTATTTAAATTTTTTTGAAGATCTATTGTGGATTTTCAGTTTTTCTCAAACATATCATATATTAATCACTTAACACTAAATATTCCTATTAACCTATCTGTATTGAACTCACTGACACTCATTTCGGAAAACTAATTAATTTAAGAATATTTGAATATAAATTTGTTTTTCTTCTGACGTATTTCCTATTTAACATGTGTTTATAGATTTTGGTTATAATAAAATATGTTTCTTTAGAAGGAGTCAGTATGAGAAAGGTGGAAATGAATTAGTGTGGATGCGTAATAATTATTCAATTTTTGTTTTTTTCAACAGGATACCAGCTGTTGGAAGCTCAAAGGGAAGATTTACGATTTTCGACTTAATCTTCCTTCTGGAATCGCCGTTCAGTAAGTGATTTGTTTGAATGAGTTTAAATGATGAAGTGGTTTTCCTCCATAGGTATTAAAAGTACTCTCACACATATCAATTCTACTCGTTCACAATGAACTTTCCGTTCTTTCTTAATGCATGTCATTCATCAACTTTTTCAATAGCTCCACAGATCAACGTTAACAAAAAAACTCTTTTCCGAAGCTTCGCTTCCGCTTCAACCCTTTTTTCATGCCGACAAATTTATTTACCTGTAATCGAAGATATCTGCCATGAGATCGTCCTTGGCTCAAAAATCGATATTCTTGAATTAACAACCGATGGAAAACAATAAATTCGTTTGTTATTAAAAGCGTATTTGTTTCCTTAATCGAGTGACCTTGTGAGGTTGAAGAAATGAAAAGGTCAAGGAAGTTTTCGTACAAATCAGGGAGTTATCTGCAGTGTCAGTTGCCGGTAATTATTTAATACTTTCCGGATAAGCAACTTTTATTTTTTCTTATTATGTCATTGTGTTGTACTGGGGAAATCAATCAGTTATGGGGTGTGACTTTAATTAATAAATAGCTAACTGTCACTTCCTATTTGGTCGAAGGTGGACGAAAGGGACAGTGGAATTGTTCCATTGGTGGCCACCGTTTGTGTGTAGAATATATGAGATCACTGCAACCATTTTCATTTCAATTTATTTCAGACATAGTTAATAGCGAAAATAGTAAGTTGAATTTGTACAAATAATAAAAATTAGGTGAAATGAGGATTACAAATTGAAGAAACTGGAAACAATGGCTTTCAGCAAATATACATGAAGGCTTTCCAATGAGATAAAACAAAGCATGCTTGTTATCACAGAAATTCAATTTCACTACAATGATATCTTTTTTCGTCGATCTCAAAATAAAAAGTGATTTCAATAAGTACCGAATGGATCATAATGACCCATTTTAATGCTCAATTAATGCTATTTTAATGTGGAATCCTCAAAGAAACCGTTCACAAGGTATTCAGAAGCACTACGAGAAATGTCAAAACTCTACTATAATATAGATAAATAGAAATTTTATTATGTCGAATGTAAGTCTTGTGCAAATGTTTTTCAATCAAGAATTCATACACAATTCATATTGAGAAAATCGGTAAAATCTCGGTTATTAATCGAGTGAGTAATGGTCTCGAACTATTAGATTTGATTATTGAATTAATTGAAATCTTTTGATCATTAGTAGCTGTCTTTAATAACCAAGTTGATTGAATAACTATTATTGGGTGAAATTGTCACTAAAATTGAGATCCTGTGCATTTATTGAACGAGAACATTTTTTTTCGGTGATTTTAGTTCTTTCGATTTCTCAATCCTGCGACATGAAATGAAGTGTACAGTATAGGAGCGTTGCTTTCTATAAATCGGGATACGGAAACAAAACAAAATAGGTATCAATAATCGAAAATCCCTTAATTACATTTCACTTGTTTCCTCATGATGACATGAGATATCTTTAAAACTTTGAGCAACTGGTTGACGCGAAATTCTTGATGATGAAACATTATTGATTTGATATATTATTTTAGCTATTTCTGCTGCTTGTATTCAACGTTTAGGCCAGCATTTCTCAGCCGTTGCCATTTTTGACAGTTCGATAACTGATCTATTTTTTATTCATTCAGTTCAGTCAAAATTTTATTCGATCTTTGAAGTCAGGATCTAAATAATTGAGCCCTGATGTTTTTGATATCAACAGACGTTTAACTGATGGCGTTTTTGATGATTGACTACTACCTTCAGTTTTCTACGTTTCAGTTTCTCTTCTTTTGATATTATCAATGCATGATGGACAAGCTTTGACTCATCAATATCTTCAAGTTGAGCTAGTTTTTTATGTTCTTTGTATTTTATATAAAAAGTTTTTGATTATTATGGAAAAAACCCAAGTAATAAATCCATTCGTGCAATTTTATTCGAATTTAGTTCCTCTTTAATAGCCATACATTCTATTGCTGTTTATATTCGGGCTCATACGCTTGAATCCATGATTTCTCACCTTTCTCAATGTTATGCGTATTTCAAAGCGCCACGATGGAGTTTTTTGGTCGACTCTAAATTTTTTTGAACGATTGACTAATTGTGAGGGATCCAGCGCGCATTATTTTTTTTGTCAATCAAGTGGTCATTAAATATTGAATGTATGCTGGTCCAGTAGCGTAACTAGAGCCGACTCATGGGGGGGGGGGGTACCTTGCTAGTTTACTGGTAAAAAAAAAGAGAGAGAGAGAGTTCTTTTTGACCAATGGGGGGGGGTTGTATCCCCAATAACCCCCCTGGGTACGCCAGTGTGCTGGTCCCACTAATGCTAAAAGTCATCTCGTCCACGTTGAAAATTGTGAAAAAATTATGGCACGAAAATATAATTTAATTATGTATTAGGTAAGACGTTCAGGAAGGAATTGATGTAGGTAGCTTCAATGAAATTAGAAAAAAAACAACATGTTTAAGTTGAAAAAAAAATTAGTATGAAGTTTTTCATTCTATTATGCGAGCAAAGTATTGAAAAACGGTCAACTTATATTTTCGAAAATAACTCGTAAATACGGTGGCTGCACAATACCAGTCAGCTCAAGTATAAGACACCACATCCTCAATGGCGTAAGAATTTAATACAATTTTAAAATTTTCACAATCATATCAGTGAGTTCGTATCAAAATATTTGGGTTGGTCACTTCAATTCAAATCGTCAACTTCGATTAGAGGATAATTATTTATTGGTTTAAAACAAATTCCAACTAACTAAATGTAAAAACAACTAAAATATTTTTTGAATTAATGGATCCAAGATTGAAGGTTGTGATTTATTGGAGGAATTATATTCGTAGGTTACACCACAAAAATCGAGGAACATATTCGCATAATTGGCAGCCTCAACTGATTGTGTCTGTTCCAAACAAACAATAACAAAGATCTATTTATTTCATTTCTAGATTCATTAAATCGGCAAAAACTTGTCCAGATATCATCGAAAGAGATCTAATACAATATACATCAAGTAAAGCGATCGACAATAAATAAAGTTAATCGATTATTGGTCTACATTATCTGGGGACACGTGCAGTAAACCATTTCATACATGGGTGCATTACGTTAATACCTACATGTTTACAGCATCACAGACAACTAAGGCGTGTAAGAATGGCATAAGGTGTTGCTTGACTTGATGAATGAATTAGTGATAACAATAGTTATGCAATATTTGAGATCGTGAGAACTTTAACCCAGTTTCATTAGTTGGTATTAACATATTTTCGAACGTGGCTTGAGGTGAAAAAATTTACTTGTTGGAGAAGATTTCTGGATAGTTAGGCTGGAATGCGCAAATGGTTATAAGCAGGAACTATGATAATCATAATGTGAAATCTTTCATTGAAATTCAATAAAAACTTTTACCTGTTGGCAAAAGAATGCAATTTCTATTGAACCTATACTTGTTGAAGTTCTCTTATTGGTGTGGCATATTTACCTCATCTCAATTGTCATTTTGAATTACTACAAACAAATCATCCAGCGTTCAATTAATGGTAGGTTTATTGCATTCACTTAATACTGGACTCTGTTAATTTCGGCGGATTTTATTAATTTTGAAATATGTTTTCATTTTTCCATATGCAAAGTTTTCCATGAAAATTAATTTTCCATCGACCTCAAAATAAAAGGTGAGTTTAATGTGTACAATATTGAACATTAATGACCCATTTAATGTCCAATTTATGCTATTTTAATGTCCGATCGTCATTGGCAACCGAACACAAAGTATTAAAAAGCAATACGAGTAATGTCGAAACTCCACTGGAACGTATAAACATAGGAATTTTATTATGTCAAATGTATGTCTTGTGCAAAATAAGAATGTATTTCAAGTAAAACTTAATTCTTAATTTATAATAAGATCAACGGAAAAAATTTTTAAGGTTTTTAGTTTCAATCATTTTTTTTTCTGGTCCTTTATCCGCTTTGATCTCAAATAGTTTTTCAAGTTTTTTTTTTCGTTAGATCGGCGAGACAGGGTTTTTCCTATAGAGATTTTTCCCTGCTCTCTGGTATCATAAGTAAAATAATATGGGTAGTTTTGCAATAACTTCAGATAGGGATTATTTAGTTTTATGTTAGTTCTGGACTTCAAAAGAATAATATAATACCTCATATCTTAAAAACGAGGCATATGTCTTCAGGATCTGAATCACTGAACAGATGAAACGAAATCCTAAACCTGATGTATGCATTCAGAGTAACTGATAAGATATGTAACATTTCCCGAAACCTCTCACGACATTGAGCATTCTTCTCGTTCTTGGAATTGAATACCGTTCATCTGACTATTCCAAGAAAGTTAGCCATTGACCCTTTAGCTTTCGACTTTCCGTGAATGATGAAGTCGAGTAATAATGTTTATGCTGACTTGAAATTTCTCAACTTGAAATAGCACGTGTTTGATCATTATGAATCAAGCCATATAAAATTGACTGCTGAAAATTTTAAATTCTCCTTCAAATAGTATAATATTCTGAACTAAAACTAGATGTTGTGATGAGATATTCTCACTTTCAATTTTTTTCTCAAATGAAGTGGCTCTATATTTCTTCTTACCGAATTAAATACTGAAATTCGACAGTATAGTGATATTACTGAATAGATCTTCATATAGATAATACACAGGAGCTCTTTCAGTTTCAATATTTCCAAAAACTATAAAAAAATTTCTGGTTCAACAGTTTGGAGAACCACTAAACTGTTGATTTTCTAAAAATGTATGCCCTGAAGGCCGCTGAAAATCGATGTAGTTGACATCTTCACGCTATAGTTTTTGTCTAAGTCACTCAAGGGTACATGTCAGAATATTTGGGCTTATTGGTCCAATTGAGCAGATAATTTCAAGTTGTATAGATCAACTATAGTATTTCCCGAATTATTTACAAATTAACAGAAAGATTGGGTCGAAATGTTGCTACTCAAATCGATAAGAAGACCCTATTGATCTCGCAAAAACATTTTTTTCTGGAAATTATTCGACATATTATATCGCTGAAATTTGGTTGTATATGAAGCGTCGATAAAATCAGATATAAGTATTAAAATTAATCTCCAAAAGTTTGAGTTCAAATCTTTTTGAACGCTCTTTCTACTTAAACGAGTGATATATCGTTTTGCCCAAATGTCTGTAATTTTCTAATTTTGAACCGAAAATAGCCTTAAAACGATAAGGTTTGACTGCTTGATGACGATCCATGGTCAAATTCGATTCTGTCCGATTCAAGTGAAATTTGATTTGTGAATCAAGACGGATCTATTGAATGTTCATGCAAGGTTTCAAGAGGATCGTATAATCAGAACGGCGAATCTCTCAGGGATGGATCATTCCACTGAATTCCTTCGGAACATTGAGACAGCGGGATCCAAAAAATATCTGGATCTTGGTAAAAAGCAATTACACCTCTTAACTGGCTTTCTTACAGGACATTGTCGCCTCAGGAAGCACCTGTTGAGTATGGGAATATCGGACACTGTAGGTTCTGTGAGAGGAGGAAAGAAACCCCCATTCACCTAGTCACGGAATGCCTTGGCATTGCAAGCCTAAGGAGAGAATGACTATGGCGAGAAACTTGTAAGAGTTGAAGCATTCACAGTTATTAGATCTCATTAGATCTCTGGAGCTGGAAGGCGAGCTGTGAAGGTTTTGGCCAGAAACAGCTCTTAAGGGGCACAATAGACCTAAAGGTCGCAGTGAACTGTGACCCTCTTTAAACTCAACTAAACTGAACTATAATCAGAACAATAGAATTTATTTTTTTTATTTATTTTTCACATATTCATTCTTTTTAATAATTGCCAGAATATAATTCCGATCGTACTGAGATTATGTAATCATATACTTAGCATAAATCTCAAGTGCTATATAAAATTTCGAAGTAATAGCATTATTGCCACCAATGAACAAGCGGCGAAAATCACTTGCTCAGGGCTTTTATGAAAATTTGTCAGATAGTTTAAGAATTCTAAAGCAAAGTTTAAAATTCATGAATTAACAAATGAAAATAAGCACCCCTCAGGATATTTTAAATTTCAATAATAGTTTTTCCAGTATAAACAAGCATTCAAAAGCTCAGAAGCTCTCTCAGAACTTTTTTTTATTAATATAACCATCATATCAATTATTAGAAAGAAATAGGTACACCCCATTCCGAATCGTTTATCCAATAAAAACGCCATCAAAATTCCTTCCTGTACAGATCTTCTTCGATGATAATATCTTCACAGACACAAAAGCAACTTAATATATTCTTTGGGAAGTCAATTACCGTCATCACTGTTTTTCCGATACTGCAGAATAAATAAACTAATTATTTATTCGGTGCAAACATCACGTAAGCGTAATCTTGAGTTTCATTCACACTTCGTTTTCGTGAAGTATTCACTCATGTGCCATGCAGTGCTGAAATCTTTCGACAGAATTCATTTCAACAATACCCATTTGCACATGTGCGTATATATTCAAATTTCATATGAAGGTTTCGATTAGAATTTCTTATAAGCTTTAATTGGCAACTATTGAAAATAAATGAGCGATTTCGATAATAATTGGCGTCGAAGAATATTGGAATTGGTGCTATCAATTTAACAGCCAATTTGTTCTGAAATTCTGATCTTCCAAATTAAAAATAATATAAAATTCTCTTCGTAGTGAAATCCAGAAAAACCTGTGACAAACAGTTGAAACCGTGGGAGAAATATTATGCATAAATCCATAAATGAGTTCTGAATATAATGTTTCTAGGTTTTCCTGCCAATCGTGATTGAAATTATTATAGACATGAATCCGAGACATAGGTATGTCGAAATGAAGGGGCGTTCTTGAAATAACGATAACTCCGCAGGTTTTTAGTAAAAAAACATTTGTTTGAATAAAATGAAGGGAATATCGAATTTCAGTGACCAGCAGATATCGACCAGATTTTAGTGTCATTGTATTGATTGAGTTTTCCTGAACAACATTGGTGAAATCAACAAGTGGCGATCTGTCTTAGTTTAGAGAATATAAGACCCCAAAGTTCAACAAATTGTCCATATTTATGTGACTTTTTTCACAAATTCACTTCAATAATCAATGCAGAAACATCGAAATTCTAGAGATATCACATATCCATAAATTCTAAGGAAAGCCCGCCGTTTTAATGTTTGATTTGGCACTGCCGATTCTTTCGCGCGAATATGATACGATGCCTTCCCGTAATTCCCGCCATCATTTGATGTCACTTGAACGACGGAGCCGTGGTGCCAAACACACCATGAAGAATGGCAGGCTTACCTTAGAATTTGTGGATATGTGATACCCCTAGAATTTCGATATTTCTGCATTGATTATTGAAGATACCTGAAATGAAACTATTGGAATAGTAATTTGAATATTCAAAGGTGATTTATAGACTAATTTGGAGCAGTAAATTTGTGGTTTTATAGTGAAAAAAGCGACGTGAAGATGGAACATTTTTGGAACTTTGGGGAACCATATTATCTAAACTGAGGCAGACCGCCTCCTGTTAGTTTTACTTATGTTGTTCAGTAAGACTCAATGGATAGGTACCGTAAAATAGGGCGAAGTCGGACAGTAGGGGTGAAAACGGACACTCGGTTCGTCGTTTTCGTCAAAGTCACGTGAAACGGTAGATCAAATTAGAATGTTTTGACTATAACGAGTTAGTTTAAGTCTAGCAAAGGTACTGTGCGGATCGTTTCAAGAAGATAATCATTCTTGTAGCTTGCAGGTACGTCTTATTGAATGTAATCATTTATCCACTTTTTACGAATTCTAAAAAGAAACTCTTGCACACAAGAAATGGAGGGGAGTGCTTGCATGAAACATATTCTGAGTCCTTAAGGAATTAATCGAGAAGAAATAGCTACAAAAATTCTTCTTCAAATAATTCCTTCTTGATAATAAATGAAGAGATTCAAAAAATTCCCTTTGTAGGGTGAAGGCGAACAGAATGGGCCGGCAGTATAAGGCTAAAATTGGCATTTCATTTATGAATTACACCCATGAAAGTGAAAGGAATAAAACAAAAACACATGGAGGACAAACAAACTGTCTGAGTTAGACGACAAAAAATTGGTCGACGGAATAATCACATTATCCGAATGGGTTTTCCAATCACTAGCGACATTCGTCTTTTAGTAAAGAGCTTTCTTGATAGAAAAGAGGTGAGATTGATCAATTCAAGGATAACTATCCCGGAATTGATTGGTTTTATAATTTTATGAAATAGCATAATGAAATCTTGACAGAAAGACTAACCCCAAATATAAAAAAGGCACAGGCAGGTAAAACAAAAGACACTGCCAAAGACTATTTCGAAAATTTGAAAAAAGTCGTTGAGAATGTTCCAGCAAGCCACATAATAAAATTTTGAGGAAGGTTAATGATCTGCGGAGCCAAAAGTTTCAGTTTCCTAAGTTGCCCGAAAATATTAATATAGAATAAGGTTGGTTTTGTTTTCGTTATTTTCATTTCCTGTCAGAATATTTTTTCTTTATACGTTAAAAATGTTGAAATTGTTAGAATGAAAGCTAATTTGTTATGTTTTTATTCATTTCTCATCAGAATATATTTTATATTTTCTTATCTGTTCCAATAAAAATTTCAAACATGATGAGAGTTTAATTAATATCCATTAAAATGTCACCTCTTTTTGTATAATTAAAAGATGTTTTTGTGTCCGTCTTCATCCAATACAAGGCTCGAAGACGTTTTTGAGTTGAAATATACGGCTGACCGCCTTGACCCCACACATAGGGGTGAACGCGGACACTCTTTACCACAAAAAATAGTGAGAAGCTAACATTTCAGGATAAAGAAATGATCAGATTATATTTGGGGGGCATCATGGAATCTCAATTATTTTTCCAGAATTTTTTTGCTCAGTTTAAGAAAGTTATTCACAAAAATATTTGAAAATTGTCCGACTTCGCCCCACTTTACGGTACCTACAATGGCCCCATAATCTGGTCGATATCAGCTGGTCACTGAAATTCGATATTTACCAAATGAAGTACACATATTACAATTAACAATATGTAAAATTGAGTTTTGAAAATTATATCAGGCAGATGACGATCGTTTTCGGCAATGCACTGCTATAGTTGTTCCTCAAAGTTCCGCATAACCTTTGCACACAAGTCGATGTCAATTGCCCTTGTTCAGTGATTGCTTCATTCTACTTTTGCAGATTCCGAGATCTATCGGCATAAACTTTTGCCCTGAGGTATCCTCACAAAAATAATAAGCAGTTCGGAGTTCTGGCAAACGAGGGAGCTATGGCACGAAGCGTATCCAGAGAAAATGCAACGAACAACTTTCATGGAGGCTCTAGCTTTATGAGCCGTGGCGCCGTCTCGTAATGATACCTCGTCGTCAAAATTCTGGAACGAAAAAGTAACGGATTCGCTGGATTTTAAATACTCCTCAACAGCGAACGCGTAATGTTCCTTTGTACAGATTGCCATTGTGACTTGAAAAAAGTAAACTTTTCTGAATGGAACGATGTCAAACGCGGTCCTCTAAAACCAACTCGTTCTAGCCGCTCTGAAAAAGCTCGTCCTTATGATACACCCTGTATAAAATAGCCAAAAAAAATTGAAATAAATTCATCTACATTCATTTCAGGTTTTTAAAATGGAATTTCATACATTTCATAAAGAGGAATAAATATATTACCGACTGAAAATGAGAAAGCCCTCAATATTAATGGATAGAGATATATTCATTTCGATGATATCTGCTAGATAAACCATAGATTTATAATACTAACTAGATGGCGAACCTGTCAAAAATTTTGAGGCAAACGGCGGCCATTTGCAGTTTGGGGTGGATTTGAGAGGTGTCACTTTTTCTATGAATTGAAATATTAGAATTACCAATATTCCTTTATTTATTTCATTTCAACGAATTAAAATGATATGATTACCAATATTGTTCAATAACTAATCACAAGAATCGAAAATATTTATAATTTTAATAGACCGAAATGTCATAGTTCACAGAACACTAACTCTAGAGTTCGTTTTTCATCACTTCTTTCAAAGGAAGTCTATGTTTCAATCAAAATTCGAGCACAAAAGGCATAAAACATCAAAATATTTGTGGTTCACCCCAAACTGCAAGTGGCGGCCATTTGCCCTCACTTTTTTCTACGTGACAGTAGGGAAGTTCGACGTCCAGTTAGTAGGTATTATTTATAGGTCCATGAGATAAATTATTAGTTACTCAACATTGTTGAGCAATGTCTTGTATGAAATTCGTTAAACAGAGATATTCTTTATAGGGAAGTTCCATTGTACTTCCTATTTCATATGATAACCACAAAATTGAAGTAACCCGGTGGTCATGGTAGGGATCCCTTTTCCAAAAAATCTTCAAGACCACACGTAATCCTACCTATATTTAGGTTTTCATTCGAAAAACGAATATTGCAAATCAATTGACGAGTTTCAGCGTTCTTTCAGGGTTATTCGTTAAATATTTATGATGAATCCTGTATATTCATTTAAATTGTTATTTCTTTCACTTAAATGAATAAATTGCATCCAATGTCTTTCTGCTTAATTGGTTTTGCGTCATTTTTTTACTCTGATACTCTCTGTCATTTGAAATCAATACTTTCTACTGTGAAAAAAACAATAAAAGCTTTCTCATTCTGCATTAGTCGGAAATACTTGAAAAAAAGAGCTTCTAAGACTTTATACAAACTCACCACAACAACAATATTATCCTCGTTCCTCAAAAGAAAAGCCGCTTGATTCTCTTCATCCTGATACAAGTCGCCGATTTCTTCATTTGTCTGCAAAGAAAAAATTCATTACACATCTTCATTAGATTCATCTCGAATGAACGTTCTGAGATTGGATAATAAATCAAAATGAAATGTTCTTGTCCGAGACATGTTCCATATATTCACTTTGGGTTATGTAAGATATGGCATGACACGGATTCACTTTACAAGGTATTTATTATTAGCGCTTATAGATGCATTTACTAGAAGTATTTTAGGGACATACATGCATCGTTGACCTTTTCGGTGAATTAACGTCTTTCCTAATACCGAATGTTTGCCAATTCTGATTTTTCTTTCGGCGTGTGCACATTAAAGTTTGACGACTATTTGCTTCTCAACAGCTGAAGGCGAGTAAGGTATCATAGAATTTCAATATATTTATATTGACATGACCATTTACAAGTTGTTATTAACTTATTAACGTATTACATCTTTCAAATCTCACCATAGGCAGTAATTTTTTCGTTTCATTTTATCTGAAGATTTAATCTCAAAACGGAATGACTGTTGAATTCAAGAAGATTACAAAAAGGGTGCATTACATGCAGAGCTGAATTAGAGATCTATCAAAGTTACAATTCTTAAGAAAGTCAGTTAATTGCTCCATCGAAAGAACCTGGAGTCAGATAATGTCTATAAAAAAATTAGGTGAATGATGAAAATACTGGAAAGGCTACTTTTTTGAGAGAGAATCTTGAGATATTTTAAGTAACATAGAAAAACAGATCTTCGATATTTATTGTAACATAGTTTTTCAAATGATAACAGAACCGGTTTTTTTTCTCAAAATTTTTTGCTGATTTATAATTCTATATTTTAAAATACAGGCTGTTTCTTAATAACACCAAAAAATGAAACAGAAAATTCCTTAGATCAGAAAAAAGGATTACATATACAGGGTGTTCCAAAAGTCGACGTCAACCCGGAACCGGGTGAAAAAGCAAGTAAGTAATTCTTTTTTCACCCGGTCCGGGTTGACGTCGAGTTTTAGGACACCCTGTATGTAGTCCCAAAATGCATTGTTGTCAAGTTACAAGGTCTTGAAGTTTTATTTAAAACAACTAAGAAAGTGGTACACTACTGAGATATTTTCAACTAACAATTAATTTCAAAATATTTGTTCAATTTCTGACAAAAAAAAATAGAACATTTTAAACGTAACGTTTTATTGAAAATACGCGTTATGTTTCATTTTCTTCAATAAAAACGGCGCTTGACACGAAAAAAAGGCAGATAACATATTTCGTACAAATGAAGATGAATTCAAAAATAATTGTTAATTCAAAATATCTCAGGGGTGACTACTTTTTAGTTTGGCAGGTGCTTTTGAGTGCTCGTTCATTGGTGAAAAAAAAGGCTATTACCTCGAAATTTTTGTATGAGACTTGAGATTAATGCTAGGTATATGAATGCAATATCTCAGCACGATCGCAATTTTTTCTGGAAATTTGTCAAAAATGAAATATGTAAAAACCAATCATTAAAATAATGTAATTCTGTGATTCTGTTGATGCGATTCTCTCGAAATTATGCATAAACATTCAGTGTATCAATCTACATTCACGAAATACCTTCACTTGAATCAGATATCTCGTTATGAAAATATGAAATTTCCTCTTTTCAAATTTCAATTGAATTTTTATGGTTTTGTAACACTATGGCCGCAAAATTTCACGAGAGCTTATTATGAGTATCTTGCATGTGACCGCGGAATTTCATTCCAATTGTGTCCGTTTTGTCTGAGATATTGAGGAACAAAATTGGAATGGCCATATTTTATGGAATAACCACGGATTCGTCATCAGGGAGTCGAACTTCATGGTTTGAGGCCAGGATATTTGGGCAAAACTCGTTTGAGTGTAACGAGTGCACAAAAAGATATGAAAAAGTAGGTTAACAGAATGCAGCACATACAGAGAGTCAAGGTGGTCATTTAAATGATGTATTTTTCATACCTAATGGCATAATGCAACCTCTCGAAAAAAACAAAAATTTTGTGTCTCAATGATTCCTTTTGGAGAACCCTGAATATCAAATCTTTCAAAGTTATACAAGTTTTCTAAGGCTACGTTCGCCTATTGGTAAACCCGTAAGTTTCATTTTCTGGTTTCACAGAAATCGAAAATATAATCCATAATAGATAAAATCTATAATATCGAACTATGAAAAGATAAAAGTTATGAAAAAAAAAATCTCTCTGAGAATTGTTTTTTTTAAGATGATGTGGGATTAAAGAGATGCAAGTAAATATCACAACTTGGGTATAAGTTACATTGATTCAATTCCAATATCAGCAGCAAATCGAAAATAATACACGCATTTGAAACCTTCTCTATGAATTATATCCTGAGGGCAAAATAGGAGCTTGAGAGTAGGTATTGCATATTTTTTTAAATTCTCATCATCAAGATCAAGGATCTTTGAAATTTAGAACCCGCACTCAGACAACCTTGCGATTACAGAAAGGTAGTCTGTGTTGCAACAGTTAAATTTTATTTTATCAGCTAATTTGAATTTTATTTTATATAAAAGCATGCTATCAACTCTAGCCTGAGGAAGCTATTACAATAATTATTGCATACATCTAATTCCTGGTTAAATT
>CM024240.1:48496038-48564186 GCA_013421045.1 Propylea japonica
AGCTACAGTTTAACAAGTATTATACCATTTTGGAATCTTACTAAATGCGCCAACTTTTGACAAAACTTGCCAAACTTGCTTAGTACATTTTTTTTCAATACAGTCATTTGAAACTAGGCAATTGTTTATTTTGAATTTTGTTTCTGAGAAGCAAGCCCTATTTTTATGAAACCTAGAGCAGCTGATATCCAAATTTTGATTACAGTTCAGACAAGCATTATTCAAGGTTACACAGCAAAAAAAAGTTGGAAAAAAATGATATTTGTGGCAACAGGAGCGAAAAGACTGTCACAGGGTGTGGAATTTTGCGTGTTATTTTAAATGCCCATTATTTTCAAACCATGCAACTTAGATTTTGTTTATATTTTTCTGACAACCAGCATTACTTGCCTCTTCACCCGGTTCGGGTTGACGTCGAGTTTTGGGACACCCTGTATGTGGAAATTGGAACAAACATCCTGTTGCCCAAAGGTTTCTTTTCGTGAGTTTTGATGTACAGTGTCTCCCAATAAGCTTGATAGAACTTTGAAATTGAATAAAACAACAACAAATTAACGATTTTTGGTTCTCAAACATTTTATTCGAAAGATATGGTGTATAAGTTTATGATTTTAAACAAGATATCGTTCAAATGGTCTCCACGAGCTCGTTTGCAGACCTAATTCGTTTGACCCAATTTTCCATGACTCGGCCTAGCATTTCCTGTGGTATGGCCTCGATACACCTCGTAATTCTCCTCAAGGTCTTGAATTGTCGCTGGAGAGTTGCTGTACACTTGTGATTTTACATATCCCCATAAAAAAGTCCAAGGGCGTTAAATCACACGATCTTGGCGGCCAGGCGATGGGGCCGTTTTCTCGAAATTAATGAGTCGCCGATCTTATCGCGCAATAAAGTCATGTTGTCGTTCGAAATGTGTGGGGGGGCGCCCCGTCCTGTTGGAGATAAAGATCGTCGTCAGCAATTTCATCAAATTTCGGGAAGAGAAATTCACGCAGCAAGTCGCTATAGCGCTGGCCGTTCACAGTAGTAACGGCTTGTCCGGCGTAATTCGGAAAAATACGGCCCGATGATGCCCACCACTCCACACCACACCAACTGTGATCTTTTGTGGATGCAAAGGTCTTTCTTGCACCACTTGTGGATTAGAATCGCTCCAATATCGACAATTCTGCTTGTTAACGAAGCCGTTCAGCCAGAAATGAAACTCTCTTCGCGTGGCCACCGGCGAACGCGAATTTGCGTAATAAATTTGGACGATTTCCAAACGTTGTGTGAGCGTGAAACTTTTCATGGTAAAACTTTGAACCTTCTGAATAAAATGACACTTCGAACGTCAAAATTGATAAACAAATATGGCCGCCAAAACCTTACAAAGTTCTACAACCTTATGGGAAACACTATAGCTTGGTCTAAACCTTCGCACTTTTCTTCTTAATGATGTGATCTTATTTATCGGGGTTATGGTTGTGAATAAATTGTCTTCATTTAACTTTCTCACTGTTGATTTCAATATATTGTTTTTTCTTAGTTTTCAATTTTTGAATCTATCTTTTGTAGAGTAACGCTATCGCTTTCTTGATTGTTTTTGCGTATTTGCTGTTAGGGAAACGGTGTGCTATAGTTCTGCCCAAATATCTGTTATTTCCAATTTTGAGCTGGACATGATCTCCAAGTATTCAGTTGGATTTTTTATAAATTTCAAGTTCAAAAACTGAACGGTCGTACCTGTAACTTTCCAACTGAAAGAACTAAAGACTTGAAATTTCCTGCACTTCAGGGATTTGTCGTTGCAATTTTTCTACGATAATAATGACTCGATAATCGAAATGAAAACAGGAGAAGTAACAATGCACGTCCTGACTAGAGTTTTCCACGGTGTATCGCGTTTTTTCTGAGGAAAAATGCCCATTTTCTTCTCGTCGGTCCGTGTGTGAAAAGTGAGAAAAGAAATGAAGCGGTGCCAAGTTAAGTGATATTTCTGTGATTGAACGGAGGAGTTCTGAAGTGTGTTTCGGTTTATGTAATGATAAATAGGTACATAGATAAAAACATCAATATCAAATGAGAGAGGAATATACAGTGTGTTTCCGTTGAAGTGGGTATCAATGCAATGTTTGGAAATAATGTTGGTTGTATGTGAAAATTGAAACAAGTATCCTGTTGTTCTGAATCACCTAAAGGTTTTTTTAGTGAGTTTCTATGTATTTTGGTCTAAACCTCCACACTTTTTTCTTCTTGATGATGTGATCTTATTTATCGGGGTTATGGTTGTGAATAAATTGTCTTCATTCAACTTTCTCACTGTTGATTTCAATATATTTGTTTTTTCTTCGTTTTCAATTTTTAAATCTATCTTTTTGTAGAGTATCGCTATCGTTTTCTTGATTGTTTTTGCGTATTTGCTGTTAGGGAAACGGTGTGCTATAGTTCTGCTGTTAGTTTCCATTTTGAGCTGGACATGATCTCCAAGTAGTCAGTTGGATTTTTATAAATTTCGAGGTCAAAAAACTGAACGGGTCGTACCTGTAACTTTCCAACTGAAAGAACTAAAGACTTGAAATTTCCTGCACTTCAGGGATTTGTCGTTCCAATTTTTCTCCGATAAGAACGCGATAATCGAATTGAAAACGGAAAGGGGAGAGAGTAGCAATGCACGTCCTGACTAGAGTTTTTCACGGTTTGGCGATTTGTATCGCGCTTTTCTGAGGAAAAACGCCCATTTTCTTCTCGTCGTTCTGTGGTGAAAAGTGAGAACTGAACCGGTGCCAAGTTTAGTGAAATTTCTGTGAAGTTACGGAGAAATTCTAACCTGTGTTTCGGTTCATGTGATGATAAATACAGAGATAAAAATATTAATAAATATTACCGTGTGATTTCGTTAACTGTGGGTATCTAGGCAATGTTTGGAAATAATATTGGTTGTACAGGGTGTCCCAAAACTCGACGTCAACCCGGAACCGGGTGAAAAGGCAAGTAATGCTGGTTGTCAGAAAATATAAAAAAAAATCTAAGTTGCATGGTTTGAAAATAATGGGCATTTAAAATAACACGCAAATTCCACACCCTGTGACAGTCTTTTCGCTCTTGTTGCCACAAATATCAACTTTTTCCAACTTTTTTTTTGCTGTGTAACCTTGAATAATGCTTGTCTAAACTGTAATCAAAATTTGGATACCAGCTGCTCTAGGTTTCATGAAAATAGGGCTTGCTTCTCAGAAACAAAATTCAAATAAACAATTGCCTAGTTTCAAATGACTATATTGAAAAAAAAGGTACTACGCAAGTTTGGCATGTTTTCTCAAAAGTTGGCGCATTTAGTAAGGATTCCAAAATGGTATAATACTTGTTGAACTGTAGCAGTCGTAGTTCAAAATTATGATGTGATGATAATACAGAGATAAAAATATTAATAATCGAACGTGCGAAATATACCGTGTGATTTCGTTAAAGTGGGTATCTATGCAATGTTGGAAATAATATTGTTTGTATGTTGAAATTGAAACGAACATCCTGTTGCCCAAAGGTTTTTTTCGTTAGTTTTGATGTATCTTGGTCTAAACCTCCACACTTTTCTTCTTCTTTATGATGTGATCTTATTTATCGGGGTTATGGTTGTGAATAAATTGTCTTCATTCACTTTCTCACTGTTGATTTCATATATTTGTTTTTTTCTTAGTTTTCAATTTTTAAATCTATCTTTTGTAGAGTATCGCTATCGTTTCTTGATTGTTTTTGCGTATTTTGCTGTTAGGGAAACGTTGTGCTATAGTTCTGCCCAAATATCTGTTAGTTTCCAATTTTGAGCCGGAAATGATCTCCAAGTATTCAGTTGGATTTTTTATAAATTTCGAGGTCAAAAATGAACGGTCGTACCTGTAACTTTCCAACTGAAAGAACTAAAGACTTGAAATTTCCTGCACTTCAGGGATTTGTCGTTGCAATTTTTCTCCGATAAGGATGCGATAATCGAAATGAAAATGGAAAGAAGTAAGTACAATGCACGTCCTGACTACAGTTTTTCACGGTATAACGCGCTTTTCCGAGGAAAAATGCCCATTTTCTTCTCGTCGGTCAGTGGTAGAAGTTAGAAATAAATGAAGCGGTGCCAAGTTCAGTGAAATTTCTGTGAAGTTAAGGAGAAATTCTAACCTGTGTTACGGTTCATGTGATGATAAATACAGAGATAAAAATATTAATAATCGAACGTGCGAAATATACAGTGTGATTTCGTTAAAGTGGGTATCTTAGGCAATATTTGGAAATAATGTTGGTTGTATGTGAAAATTGAAACAAATATCCTGTTGTGTGAATCACCCAAAGGTTTTTTCGTGAGTTCTGATGTATTTTGGTCTAAACCTCCACACTTTTCTTCTTCTTGATGATGTGATCTTATTTATCGGGTTATGGTTGTGAATAGATTGTCTTCATTCAATTTTCTCACTGATGTGAGAAAGTGAGAGTGTTATTTGTTTTTTTCGTTTCGTCTTTATATCTAACTTTTGTAGAGTATGGCTATTGTTTTCTTGATTGTTTCTGCTTCTCAGAAACAAAATTCAAAATAAACAATTGCTTCAAATGACTATATTGAAAAAAAAATGTACTACGCAAGTTTGGCATGTTTTGTCAAAAGTTGGCGCATTTAGTAAGGATTCCAAAATGTTATAATACTTGTTGAACTGTAGCTGCCCGTAGTTCAAATTTATTTTCGATTGCCTTTGACTACACTTTTTCTTAAACTGCTTTCCAGTAAAAAAGTCCAATGGATTCAATCAAGTCCAGTGAACGGGCCGGCCACCAGATTGGACCAAAACGTCCGATACATCTTCCGGGAAAAAATGTTACCAGGAAAAAAAATTTCAAGAAAAAATAATTTTTCCAGAAAAAATTTTTCCTGAGAAATTTCTTTGGAATTTTTTTTCTGGTAACATTTTTTCCCGGAAGATGGATCGGACGTTCTGGTCCAATCTGGTGGCCGGCCCGTTCACTGGACTTGAATCCATTGGACTTTGTTACTGGGAAGCTGTTTAAGAAAAAGTGTTTTCAACAGTTTAACAAGTATTATACCATTTTGGAATCCTTACTAAATGCGCCAACCTTTGACAAAACTTGCCAAACTTGCTTAGTACATTTTTTTTTCAATACAGTCATTTGAAACTAGGCAATTGTTTATTTGAATTTTGTTTCTGAAAAGCAAGCCCTATTTTTATAAAACCTAGAGCAGCTGGTATCCAAATTTTGATTACAGTTCAGACAGCATTATTCAAGGTTACACAGCAAAAAAAGTTGGAAAAAAAAAGTTATATTTGTGGCAACAGGAGCAAAAAGACTGTCACAGGGTGTGGAATTTTGCGTGTTATTTTAAATGCCCATTATTTTCAACCCATGCAACTTAGATTTTTTTTAATATTTTTCTGACAACCAGCATTACTTGCCTTTTCACCCGGTTCCGGGTTGACGTCGAGTTTTGGGACACCCTGTATGTGGAAAATTGAAACAAACATCCTGTTGCCCAAAGGTTTTTTTTTTCGTGAATTTTGATGTAGCTTGGTCTAAACCTCCGCACTTTTCTTCTTCTTAATGATGTGATCTTATTTATCGGGGTTATGGTTGTGAATAAATTGTCTTCATTCAACTTTCTCACTGTTGATTTCAATGTATTTGTTTTTTTCTTAGTTTTCAATTTTTAAATCTATCTTTTGTAGAGTATCGCTATCGTTTTCTTGATTGTTTTTGCGTATTTGCTGTTAGGGAAACGGTGTGTGCTATAGTTCTGCCCAAATATCTGTTAGTTTCCAATTTTGAGTCGGAAATGATTTCCAAGTATTCAGTTGGATTTTCATAAATTTCGAGGTCAAAAACTGAACGGTCGTACCTGTAACTTTCCAACTGTAAGAACTAAAGACTTGAAATTTCTTGCACTTCATGGATTTGTCGTTGCAATTTTTCTACGATATTGACTCGATAATCGAAATGAAAACAGGAGAAGTAACAATGCACGTCTGACTAGAGTTTTCACGGGTGTATCGTGCTTTTCTGAGGAAAACTGCCCATTTTTCTTCTCGTCGGTATGTGGTGAATGTGAAATGTGAGAAATGAAGCGGTGCCAAGTTTAGTGAGTGAAATTTCTGTGAAGTTTACACTGAAAAAACAAATGTGCCTTATATCAATCACCTCTTTGTGTAACCATATATCCTTACTATAATGCATTATTTCATTGGGACAAAGCAAAAAATTGATTGGAATAATGAACTTCATTGATCGGCCAATCGGTAGTTTCGTTGAGGTAATGAATTTCAAGACATTATCACAATGTTTTTAAATCATAGATTCAATGTAAATAAACATCTACGTGATCAAATATGCATCATTGCAATGTAAAAAATACATTGTAGTAATGTCTTTCAAGTCATCAATATAATGTACTCGCAATCACGACGATACATTGGGATAATTCCCGTTTGCATGGGGCTAGTCTCAACGAACATTGAATCACCGACTCTTTGTATTGTTCGATTCATTGGTGTTACGAATTCAATGCTTGAAAACATTGATCAATGTCTTCAACCATCATGATAATTCATATCGTACATCACCCAATGTATTTGGTCATTCTATCAATGCCAAAAGCATTGAGATTCGATATCAGGGAACTAGACGGATTCGGACGGAAGCCCCGAAGGGAACGATAGGTTCCGAAGTCAATGATGCAAGTTCATTATACGCTTACGCTTTCAGTGAGTGCGTTTCCATTTTCTTTTGGCGAGTTTTATGCAGATTTTGCTGACTGCCGTTTCGAGTGGTGTATGTCGATTTTTGTGTGATAGTCACCTAGATTTAAAGGTGAGTACCTTCATAATATCTGCATTTGAACTTATCAGAATATAAGAACGGGTAATCCATCAGTTTAGGCGAGGGGTATTTCACCCTGGAATTTTAGTGAAAAGCTTGGAATTATTGGAATTTTTCGGAATTATTTGGAATTATTCGGAATTATTTGGAATTATTTCAGATAAAACTAAAACGTTACTGGTGCGCATGCGCCTTGATCATAACCACAGAACACCATATTGGGTGTTCTGTGTCATAATTGTTTGGCAATTGTTTCGAGCGCGCTCACCAATGTAGCGTAGCACTGGCATAGCACATAAAGTGGCATAAAGGATCCCGTAATCAGCCGATTTCACCGAGATCCCATTCCCATTACACTAGTACGGGATCCTTTATGCCACTTTATGAGCCATGCCAGTGCTGCATGCTACATTTGGTGAGCGCGCTCCCTTAAGGAAATTTTTCATTCATATTCAATTCCTCACAGTAAGGAAATTAATATTTCCTATCAAATGGGAACTCTTAACTCTTGGAGAAATTTTATCTGAAATGTCAAAATTTACCGGAAAATAGTTTTCATGAAAAACTCTCAGTTTATGTGCATGCATAGATATATCCATACATATTTCATTATCACATAAAGCCGTAATTACAGTTATTTATTTATATATTTATTAATAAATTTATTTTGCTCATTTCCAGATGGTCGAGATGCGGCAGTTTTATGGGCCATGCATGGGTATTTTGTACCCACTACCCGCGTAGTCAGAAAAGATGTAGCTGGGAAATCAAGCAATATTAAGTTCACCATAAGAGACTCCCAACGAGCCTTTCTTTACCTGGGAAGGAATACACAAGAAATTGAGGAGGAATGGATACACTTCTTGAATTCCAAGAAGACATCCATCCAACCATTTGTTTATGCAATTGGTGAGGATATCACTGAAATTCAAGAAGTATACACATACTGTGATGGAGTTAGGTACAAATTTTTCAATGTAATAAGGGCTGTAGATATATGCTTGAAAATTAACTACTTATTCAATTTGAGTTTTTCACCAGAATGTGTCATGTTTTGGTCATTTATTGAAAAACATTTTTATGATCTCAAACCACAAATTTGTTCAAGCCAAAACACATGTAATTGTGAATTTCTGAAAAAACAGTAGTAAATTTCTTTGCATCGAAAAAATAGATCTTTTATTTCCATTTTCGAATATGCACCTTCATCCACTTTCCTACATTGTGAGGCAATAGGAAGTATTTTGGTATATTCTGATCAGTTCAAACATTATTCCCTAAATAAGTATGCAACTCATTAACATCACAAACTGTTTCAACAAAGTTTTTAATTCAAGATTAAAAATAATGAATTCAGAGGGGGTTAATTTCAAAATAACCCACCCTGTATCCTTTTAGACTGATGCTCGTTGGCATTATATAGGGTGTTTCATAATATATGCGCAGGACTTACGGATGTGATAGCTTGTCCAAAAATATAAACAAAAGATTCTATTATCTTACCCTCTAAAATGCACCATTTTCCAGATAATGGCTGCTGAAAAAAAATTGTTTTTTGCGAATATCTCCGGAACCTGTTATTGTACAGCTTTCGTGTGCATTTTTAAATAATAAGCTGTTTTTTTTTTTGCGGAATTTTTTTTTCCCAAGTCCTAATTGGTGAGGGATTGGCGGTTCAAACCGGTGTGTCTCAAAAACCGTACTCTCACCCATAAGCGTAGAAGTTGGGGAGAGAAACACCCACTACCACTTCGAAACCTTCACCAATTAAGACTTGAGAAAAACACAAAAACATTACTTATTTCATTATTAAAAATGCCCACGAAAGCTATTTTCTGTACGGAGATATTCGTAAAAAAAAACAATTTTTTTCAATTTCAGCACCCTGTATCTTGGAAATGGTGTATTTTAAACTGTAAGTAAATAGGACCTTCTGTTCATATTTTTGGACGAGCTATCACATCCTGAACTCCTGCGCATATATTATGAAACTCCCTGTATTAATGTAATAGAGCATTGAACCAATGCAACGAGTTGATGGGATAATGTACCCGTTGGCATTATATTAATGTAATCAAGCATTGAACCAATGCACCGAGTTGGTTGGATAATGCTGACGTTGGCATTATATTAATGTACTCGAGCATTGGATCAATGCGCCGAGTTGTTTGATTAAGGTTGACGTTGGCATTATATTAATGTATTCGAGCATTGAACTAATGCTCCGAGTTGTTTGGATAAGGTTGACGTTGGTATTATATTAATGTACTCGTGCATTGAACCAATGCGCCGAGTTGTTTAGATAATGTTGACGTTTGCATTATCTTAATGTATTCGAGCATTGAACCAATGACTATTCTGGTGTTGGATTGAATGCCCTGATGGATTAATATAATGTTTTGAACATCGGACAATCAATAACAGTACATCATTTCAATCACATCGAGCATCGGTTGAAAATTAATGTCCAATTACATTGTAGTAAGGATGTTTTTCATTACATTTACGTAGATTTTTCGTTCTGTGTACGGAGAAATTCTAACCTGTGTTTCGGTTCATGTGATGATAAATACAGAGATAAAATATTAATAATCGAACGTGCGAAATATACAGTGTGATTTCGTTAAAGTGGGTATCTAGGCAATGTTTGGAAATAATATTGGTTGTCCCAACACTCGACGTCAACCCGGAACCGAGTGAAAAGGCAAGTAATGCTGGCTGCCAGAAAAATATAAAAAAAAATCTAAGTTGCATGATTTTAAAATAATGCGCATTTAAAAAAACACGCAAAATTCCACACCCTGTGACAGTCTTTCCGCTCCTGTTGCCACAAATATAAACTTTTTCCAACTTTTTCTTTGCTGTGTAACCTTGAATAATGCTTGTCTAAACTGTAATCAAAATTTTGATACCAGCTGATCTAGGTTTCATAAAAATAGGGCTTACTTCTCAGAAAAAATTCGAAATAAACAATTGCCTAGTTTCAACTGACTGTATTGAAAAAAAATGTACTACGTAGGTTTGGCATGTTTTTTCAAAAGTTGGCGCATTAAGTGAGGATTCCAAAATGGTATAATACTTGTTTAATTGTAGCTGCCGTAGTTCAAGTTTATTTTCGATTGCCTTTGAATACACTTTTTCGTTAACTGCTTCCCAGTAATAAAGTCCAATGGATTCGAGTCCGGTGAACGGGCCGGCACGAGATTGGACCAGAAAGTCCGATCCATCTTCCGGGAAAAAATGTTATCAGAAAAAAAATTTCCAGAGAAAATAATTTTTCCAGAAAAAATTTTTCCGAAAAGAATTTCTCTGAAATTTTTTTTTCTGGTAACATTTTTTCCCGGAAGATGGATCGGACGTTCTGGTCCAATCTCGTGGCCGGCCCGTTCACCGGACTTGAATCAATTGGACTTTATTACTGGGAAGCAGTTAACGAAAAAGTGTATACAAAGGCAATCGAAAATAAACTTGAACTACGGCAGCTACAATTAAACAAGTATTATACCATTATGGAATCCTTACTAAATGCGCCAACTTTTGACAAAACATGCCAAACTACGTAGTACATTTTTTTTTCAATACAGTCAGTGAAACTAGGCAATTGTTTATTTCGAATTTTTTTTCTGAGATTATGAAACCTAGAGCAGCTGGTATCAAATTTTGATTACAGTTTAGACAAGCATTATTCAAGGTTACACAGCAAAGAAAAAAGTTGGAAAAAGTTGATATTTGTGGCAACAGGAGCGAAAAGACTGTCACAGGGTGTGGAATTTTGCGTGTTTTTTTAAATGCCCATTATTTTAAAATCATGCAACTTAGATTTTTTTTTATACAACCAGCATTACTTGCCTTTTCACCCGGTTCCGGGTTGACGTCTAGTAATGGGACACCCTGTATTCTGGAAATAATTAAAAAATTAAATATGTAAAAAATCCACAATAAAAAAAAAAATAAATTGTATGGTTCGGATGATTCATTTATAAAATGAATATCACTAGAATCGGTTATTATTTGTTATGGAATTATATTCTTCTTTTCAATATTCAAATTGAACGGATCCTGTTAACACTTTGGCCACAAAATTTTATATGCATGAGGCTTATTATGAGTATTTTGCATGTGGTCGCAAAATTTCATTTTTTAAAAACTTTATAGGTTTTCACTCCTAGTCTCTGAAACAGAAATAATTAAAAAAATTTAATCAAGGTCAAGTGCTCCTGCGAGAATCTTCGCACTTATTTGTCAGGAGCAAATTGATCTTAAAAAAATTGTTGCCTAACAGTAAAACTGAAAAAGGAAATAGATCAAAAGGATAATGTAACGTTTCGGTGTATAGACACCGAAACGTTACAAAGGATAATGTAACGTTTCGGTGTATAGACACCGAAACGTTACATAGACACCGAAACGTTACATTATCTTTTGATCTATTTCCTTTTTCAGTTTTACTGTTAGGCAACAATTTTTTTAAGATCAATTTGCTGAAGAAGGTGTCTGATATAGATCAGACACCTTCTTCAGACAAACTCGTAAAATCTTCAGAATTGTCTGATTTTTCATTTGCAATCTGATTGACATTTAAAGTTCAACCTAACAATTTTTCAAGACCAATTTGCTCCTGACAAATAAATGCAAAGATTCTCGCAGGAGCACTTCACCTTGATTAAAATTTTTTAATTATTTCTTTTTCAGAGACTGGGAGTGAAAACCTATTAAGTTTTTAAGAAATGCAGAATCCTCCCAGAATATACTTCAATCGATATTTGTCGCAAAATTTCATTTCGATTGGTTACGTGGTCTGAGATATGAATAACAAAAATTTTGAATGGCTATAATTTATGGAACACCCCGATCGATTAGGCTGGTTAACTTAACCGAGGTCATTTGGGAACCGAACTCACCTTGAAAATCTCAAGTTTCTTGGACAATCACTTCGAAAGTTATCGTGCTAACGGCCAGACGGCTTCACGGACAGAATTGAATTTGATCAGGAATTCGTCATCAGAGACTCGAATCCTATCATTTGAGACCGTTTTCGGCTAAAAATTCTAAAATTACACAAAAAACAATATAGCTCTCGTTAGCGCTCAAAAACGGTTTAAAAATAACAATTTTCATGTTTCTATCGACGTACTTGACACTTCATCTTCCGATTCAAAACCAGAACGGATATGCGATTATCGCTGGAACAACGTGAACCAGAACATAGAGATAAGTTATCGCTGTAACCTTGTACTCTGTGGAAACTTAATGAAGGTACGAAATGCCCGTTTTTCTCCGAATTCGAAAGTTTCCATTGAAAGTGTTGGGAAAAAGCGATAAAAGTCTTGTGACTATTCAGATTATTGCTATCAGAGATTTCTAGTAATGAAATGTTGTCATATGCTATGTGAAAAATAATTTTAATAGAAGGTTTATAGTTTAGGAAGCATTTCATTTTTATGAAACTTTTACCATTTTAGGTGATTTTCTTCACGTTGTTAGTACAATTTCGCGCTATTATCATTTAAACAACAGTTTAATACTGTTAATGGTTGCTTTGATCCCTGCATTCAAAGATCCTAGCATTTCTCCCTATAAAGGGTTTTCCAATAAGATGTCTTATTTTGATATTCAAAAGAAAAATGCCATTTTCAATATAAATGATCGGATGTTTATTTCATTATAAAGAAGAGGCTAAGCCATTAATAGTGGAAGGTAACATCAAGCAAATGACCACCACACGACCACGCTTACAGGACCATATCCTTTCGATGAAATTTTCCATAATCAAATCGCAGAGTGGCTGCCCTAGGTTCTCTATAGCCTCACGATTTTTTTTATTGGCGAGGACCTTCTTTTTCACGTGGCCCCAAAGGAAGAAGTGGCAAGGTGATAAATCAAAAGATCTCGGTGGCCAATTGTGATCACCTCTTCGAGAGATAACACGGTCCGATAACTTTTCAATGGTTTCGTTGCTTGTGTGACACGTAGCGACTTTTTCCACGCTTGTCATAGAAGGTTTTGTCGTGGTCGCCAAATGTTACATTCGTATAGTCAAGTGTTTCATTTTCTTTTATCTATCAAAATTTTCTTCAAGTGTTGAGCGAGGAATCTATTTCATTATCAATTTTTGATGATAAACCTAATAATGCCACTGAAATTATGAATGTGTTATGGAAATTATTGACTTTTTGCCTTCGCTAAATTTTTTTGCATTAGATGCGAATTACATGCCAGCAACCATTTGAAAAATACTTTAACTTTTTTGTGCACTTCCTACTGGAAACCCCCTAATTTTATACATGCTTCATATGTACAGGGTAATTCACTTATCTTGGTACTCTAATTTTTCTCGAAAAGGGATGAATATGATTGCAGTGATTTTTATGCCTGTATAAGTGGGGTTGCCTCACTCCCAGGACTGCTCCACATTGGGCTGGACACCTTTCGTCTTCTATTGATATTTCTCGTTGGTACCTTGGGCCTGTTGGTGTTTTTTTTTTTGATCGAAGGTTTCCTCTCTCAGCAGAATAATTATTACGTATTGGCATAGGTAATTGAATATCCATACAATTAGGTTCTCCACTATTGCATGTTCTTTATTAACTCGATCAGTATTTATTCACTTATGATATTATTCAGTGCTCCATTATGAAGTGACAATGGCTCAAAGAAAAACTTCTTTTTTCAAACGTCTCTTTTTCTTCACCTGCCTCCGCATCTCATAAAAATCCCGATGGCGTGAAAAGTGCTAATAAAAACAGAAAATCTGCGCTAGTGTTTCTAGACAAAGACGATGATTTCGGGAAACTGGAGAGAAATGGAAGAGTCAGTCAGATTGGGTATTACATCAGAGTCATCTCAGAAACGAAGAGTAAGGAGTAAGTATTTACGAATTTTAATATCTTTTTGATAAGTCAGTGTTTGCGCATCAGTATACATAGGTATTGTTTTTAATCTTTCTTCCTCTGTATTTTGTGGAAGTATGTATTCTGAAGAGATATATAAAGATAATAATGAGATAATAGTGAAAAATACATTATTATTTAAGTTACTGTTAGTCTGTTCACTCAATGATTGCCATGACATGGCTTTACCAGCAAAAAACATTTGCATCTAATTGCCGTCGAAATATTATATTATCACTACATAGTATAAAACAAAGTCGCTTTCTCTGTCCCTATGTCCCTTTGTATGCTTAAATCTTGAAACTACGCAACGGATTTTGATGCGTTTTTTAATACATAGAGTGATTCAAGAGGAAGGTTTATATGTATAATAACATCCATTAAATAGTGGAGAAGAAGTACTGTTATTTTTGAGGTTTCTAATGTGCTGTCGTAAATAATTTAATTTTTCCGCTTACATTGCAAACGCAGGCTGAACCCTACGAGTTTTATCAAAATAATGTACTAAGTATTGTACACATTGAAAAGGTCTACAGAAAAGTCCGTGATGATATGTCTATCTCTTATGGATAACCCACAATAACTTTTTTTTGTCATTTACTTTTTACGACAAATAATGGCTAAATTTCGAAGCGATTTTAACCAATACAGCATTAATCCTTAACCAATCAAATACCTTGAATACATTGTTCATTTAATATAGATCTATATGGCCCTTTACACCATATGATTTAAGTGAATATTTTCGAAGAATTACAGATTCAAAAATTGCGGGACGTAGGAATTGCGTGCGAAGCCGGGGCGGGTCGCTAGTATTATAATATAATACTAGCGCATATATGCGAGAGACTTAGGGAGGTGATTCCTCGATGCAAATAAGCAGGGGTATAGTCCGTTTACGAAAGGTTGAGCCGTCGATTTTCCATGGAAATTGGCATCTTCCACTCTGTATATCAAAATTTTAGGTTATGTTGTTTATTTTCTTGTCAGATTGATACGCAATGTTGTCAGTATTGCATAGAGTTCTCTGATAACTACCGGGTACATTCGGCAACGTTGACTTTATTTTAAGTTATGACAGCAAATACTGCCAACTTCAGATGAATAAACAAACGCCTACTATGCGCTCAAACTTTCGTGAACGGACTATAGTTCATATATTTTTTTTCGAGATCGATAACTTTCCAAGTTAAAGCCTTTGGAAGGCGATGACGAGTTGACAGTTCTTGATTTTTTTAGGAGTCCTAAGAAACATTGAGTCATAAAACTATACATAATATGACTTATTAAATATATGTTACTTACACTTTTTTTGATCCCATAACTTCATTATAAGGGGTTGAAAATAACAACCCTTTATGATTTTCCTTCAACAATTGTTTTCGTAGGAGAGTTTTTTGAAAATAAAATTCCCTTATGGTTTCCCCTTCAATTCTGGGGGGAAAAAGTCGATACTTTTCTCGGGGAAAAATAAAAACTTACAAGCAGTATGAATGAATATTGTTTATGCTCAAAATTGGTTTTGACGAACGAAAAAAAAATTTCTATGATTCTTTCTACAATTTTCAGTTTCAGAAGAGTTCGATTCTTTAATAATTACTTTGCAGTAACAAAATAAATTTTTCAGTTATAAAAATGGTAGTTTATTCGAATTTGCATTTGGCAGATATGAACGTTTGCTTTTATCTCCTGTCATAGACATACAATATCTTAGAATATTCATTCTACGGAACACTAAAACGATGAAATGGAATACACATTGATCATAACTGCTAGTAAGTTTTTATTTTTACCGAGAAAAGTATCGACTGTATCGAAATTTGG
The DNA here is from genome assembly GCA_013421045.1 of Propylea japonica. Classification (NCBI taxonomy): domain Eukaryota; kingdom Metazoa; phylum Arthropoda; class Insecta; order Coleoptera; family Coccinellidae; genus Propylea; species Propylea japonica. The sequence goes on from CM024240.1 coordinate 48,511,605, forward strand.
AAGAGACTTTTATTCTCCAGAATCAAATGGGAAACCATAAGAGAATTTTATTTTTTTCATGACTAACTATTCATGATATCATACACATGTAATAGTGATCGCTCCCCTTTAATTCGATTTTTATAGTGTGAATTCTAGTATTTTTGGTTTGTTTCGAGACAGAAGTGGTGGCAAGTACCTATACTTTTATTCTGATATTAAATTCAGAATAATTAAGTGTGTGTTCCACTTTTGTTTTGTTGAATTCGAAATATTTATTTCGGTTCGTTTATATCTAAACTCCGGTGACACGTGTGGTACCTAGTTACCAGTTATTTATCTTATCTGTGTCAGCTGTGTGCGTTTCTCGTTCTTTGTATACGGGGTACGTTCATTTTTGGTGTTACTATTCAAATCTTGTTGCGAAGTTTCATTTCAGTTTTTTTTATTGTTTAATACTGGTGTAACCTATCCATTCCTGCTTTGTGTTTTCCGGTGGCCCTCTTGTGTGTCTGTTAGTCACCGGCTATCGGCCCAGCCGGTGTGAAGAGTGTCCTTGTTTTTCCCTTTTTTCACCAGTATATTTTGAATATTACTTGATGCCCATAATGGCGTGCATAAAGTGTAATGTCACTATTAAAGTGGAGGTAGATAAGGTTGTCAAGTGCGATGGCTGTAATAGACCCGTACATCTCGCTTGTTCTGAGCTCCTGCCGCAGAATTGAAATGTTTCGACTTACGTTCGAACGCCAAAAGACGAGTGAAATATCTCTGTGACGAGTGTGAGCAGGGGCTACATCAGATCCCAAGATCTTTCAGTTAATTAACGAGCTGAGGGATGAGATACGCGAGCTGAAACAGGCTGGTGCGGTGGATGTTTCAGTGGCACGGTTGCCTGCGCCGGTAACATCGAATGAACAGGTGATTGCTGAAGTGTTGAGAGAACAAAACGTGCCAGTAATGTAATACTTCATGGCGGCACCGAGAGGGGCTCTAGCAGGTCGGAACAGGTGAAGGAGGATGTGGCGCTGGTGCAATCACTGTTGAAGGAGTGTAATATTCTGAACAGGTTGCTATTACTCCTATAAGACTCGGTAAATTCGATCCAACCAAACAGGTACGATCTCGTCCCATAAAGGTGCGTTTATCTTCCCGGAGCTGGTTCCTATTATGTTGCGCAGTTTCAGAAAATAAAAGAAATATGAGGAGTATTCATCACTCCTGACAGAACGCCACAGCAAATGGAGATGTTTAAAGCCGTAAAGACTGAGATGGAGCTGCGCGTAGCTGAAGGTGAGACAGGTCTCAAGATTAAACATATTGGAGGTGTTCCTTCGATAGTGAGCTCTGGCTCGAAAAACTAATGTCTTCCAACAGGATAATTTCTTCTGTTTCGGCCAGTGAGCGTGCTGGTGTGTTTCTATTTATTATCAGAATGCCAGGGGGCTCAATTCTAAATTACCTCAGTTTTCAAATCAGCCTGCGAATATACTTATGACATTATTTGTATCAGTGAGACGTGGCTTAGTGACTCGGTGACTGATTGCGAGATAGTTCCGCGCCGGGATATAGTGTGGTGCGTTGTGACAGACAGTTTCTCAGGGTCAACAGATCTCGGGGAGGAGTTCTGGTTGCACTTTCAGATAATATTTCTTACAAAACGTTGAATACTGAATTCTTGACTGATCGTGTTCCACTGGTGACGTGGTTTTGTGTCAGTGTACTTGTCCTTTCGATTTCATCTTATGTGTGGTTTATGTTCCTCCTGATATTACTGTTTTTCAGCTCGAGACCTTTACATCTGCCTTGAGATGAGCTTTCTTGGAAAAACGGTCCTATTAATCGGCGATCTTAATGTTCCTAATTTTAGTGTTGGACTTTCTTGTCCTAAGTCGGTGCTGTTCAAAATTTCTGTGACCTCCTCAAGTTGCAGCAGTTCAATTACATCTACAACAGAGACCAAAAATTGCTGGACTTAGTCCTTGCAGGAGACAATATTGACGTGTCTGTGGCTCATTCTGAGTCGCCCTTTGTTCTGGAGGATCTGTATCATCCCGCGCTTAGCATGATCGCGAGTCGAAGCTCCCTTGAACGCCAAAAAAATTTCCAACACTCAGCAAGAGAGCTGATTTTCCGGCCTTGTGTTCGTCGCTGGGTTCCGTTGATTGGAATATTCTCAAACTTTCAATAATGTTGATGACGCTCTGCGGTACTTCTATGATAAATTGTTCGAGATCATAAAAGATCATGTACCTACTGGAACTCATACCTCTGGGAAGCGCTGCTTTCCACTGTGGTTTACTCCTGATTTGAAGCGCAATATCCGATTGAAGAATTATTATCGTTCAAAATGGCGGTCCACAGGAAGAACTAAATATCTCCAAGATTTCAGGCGTTTGCGGTCGTTGGTCAAGTCTGGGATTTCTTCGGCGTATGATGATTACTTGGCTGAGGTGCAGGGCGATTTAGAGTCGGATCCTTCCTCTTTCTGGAAATACATCAACCATAGGAAGAGTGGCACAAGAATTCCTGGTGTATTTCATGGCGACGGAAGATCACATGACGATCCAAGGGATATAGTCAATTTGTTCGCAAAGCATTTTTCAAAGGTTTGTATGCCAGATGCAATCAGGGATTATAGCCAAACTCATTTTTCCCAATACCCTCCAGTTGTTTTGCCTTCTATAACTAAAGATGAAATAAGATCTATTATGGATAAATTTCCTGATAAGACTACTGCTGGTGATGATAAACTCCCCTCCTTTTTCATCAAAAACTGTAGCTCTGTGCTTGCTGAGCCTCTACATCACATAATCTCTGTCAGCTTGCGTACTTCCATTTTTCCCACCATTTGGAAGAGAGCCCGAGTAATCCCGATATTCAAAAAAGGCGATAAATCTGAAGTAGAGAACTATAGACCGATTTCTGTGCTCTGTAATTTTGCAAAGGTATATGAGGAAGCTTTATACACTTATATCTATCACAATGTTAGACCACATATATCAACAATGCAACACGGTTTCATGCGGGGCAGATCTACGGTCACGAATTTGAACATTGTCGCAGTTTATCGCGGAGACTCTGGATGATGGAGGTCAGGTCGACGTTATTTATACAGACTTTTCACGAGCCTTCGACTCGGTTGATCACCGTATGTTGCTGAATAAACTTTCATTTCTTGGCCTCAGTCCGGGATTTGTCGCCTGATGAAGTCTTACTTGGAAGGTAGAATGAGTCATGTGTTTTATAATGGCTTCAAGTCGTTCGAATTTTGTCTGTCATCTGGTGTGCCGCAAGGATCTAATCTTGGACCATTGTTGTTCATAATTTTTATCAACGATCTTCTGGCTCTTCTCAGTTGCTTAGCCTTGGCCTATGCAGATGATTTCAAGCTCTACCTGAGGATACGCGGAATTGCTGATTCAGAGCTACTCCAGTCCAGCTTGGAGTTAGTTCATGTTTGGTGCTCGCGCAATGGACTTAATTTGAATATACAAAAATGTTTTAAGGTGACTTTCACAAGAAGTTTACATCCTCTCACCTTCAATTATTCAATTGGTAATTGTCTTATTCCTAGTGGGGATCGGTTTCGCGATTTGGGGGTGTTATTTGATTCAACGTTCAGCTTTGTTCCTCATATCGAGGAGCTTTGTTCCTCCGCTAGTCGATCTTTGGGCTTTGTGTTCCGGTGTTCCAAAGAATTCCCTGATGTTTCTGTTCTCAGAATTCTCTATTTTTCTCTTGTCATCAGCAAATTAGAGTACGCCAACGTGGTTTGGTTTCCGATATATAGTTCCCACCTAACATCACTTGAACGCATTCATCGAAAATTCTTGAAGTGTGCCGAATACAGAAAGACCGGCAGGTATCCTGAACGTGGTGCGGATTTATCGGAGATCATGCGGGAATGCGAATTTCAACGTTGCAGGAGAGACAGAAGCGACAGTGCGCTAAATTTGCGCAAAAGCTAGTCAGTGGAAGAATTGATTCACCTCATCTACTGTCCAGATTGACATTCGCGTACCAAGAATTGAAACGAGGACCACTTCACTTTTCGACTCCCAAAACTCGAACCAACATACTCGAGCAGGCTCCGGTATATCGATGTGCAAAGCTGCTGACGAACTTAAGTTTAATTGTTCTTTTAGTACGGGGGCGGTTATTTTTTATGATGTGGCATTGAATGTATTATTTTGTTTGAATAATTGTTTTATATTTTCATAGTCAATTGTTACCCTATTATTGGGAAATTCCTGTTGGGTAGAATAAACTATTATTTTATATTATTATTTAAAATGTTTCTTTGGTCCTTTATACCTGGAATTTTTTTCACATTTTTAAAATTGGTGGAACATTTTGAAAAAAAGTTAAAAATGTTTCAATTTTAGGATTCAACAGATATCCATCAAATTTTGCTGCCGTTGTATTCATATGGCTCCCCGAAACAATATTAGTGAAAAAAACATTGGCGATCTCCTTTAGTTTGGAAGATATGGGCCTCAAAGATTTACTCACTACATAAAAAACATGAATTACCGCTTTATGGAGTTCAAAGCTCTCTGAACATTTTAACATAAAGATTTGATTCATTCATTTCAAATATATTTAATAATCATAGAAACATCGAAAAAATTCGAGGGAAAGCCCGCTGTTTGTTATGGTAAGTTGGGGCTATACCCATACTGAGCAAGAGAAGCTTTTAGTACTTACTCGTAAAAAAGGACGGGACTTTTCAGAAGGAGATATATCTCTACCATTGTTTAATGACTTAAACAATGTCTCTATATACGAAAAATCAATTGTTGTACGTTAGTCTTGCTAAAACTCTATAACGACTGAACGGAGTTATCTTATATTGGTCTTGAATGTTCGTTGAGGTATAGGGAAAGTTTGAAAGGTGAGAAAAATTCGAATATCCAAAAATTGCATTTGAAACACGTGATTTCACTTGAAGATTTTGGCGGTTTAAATAACAAAGTATTGCAAAATTTTAAATTTGGAATTCTCCGGAATAAACTGCGAAGAAGGAGGAAGAAAACGTAAAGAAAAACCAATATAGAAAGCACAAGACTAGTGATATAGTTTAGACACAATGAGCAGCGTACAGTCCAAATTCAGCAGAGAGACAAGATAGATTGAGTCGAGAGAACAGCCATTATATATATTTTATGTGAATAAGAAGATATAAATATCAGGCGCACAAAGCCAACAAAAAAAAAACGCAGACTTGCGTATTAACATGGCGCAGTTACGTGCTACACAATCGCAAGAGGCAAGAATGATCAACGAAGAAAATTTGAACAAATGAGAAGGGCGCAGATTCATAGTCGACAGACGCAGAATATTGAACCAGAAAAGTAGAAATATAGTTTTTACAAATAATGTAGATTAACTCCAAAACATCGTCCGCAATAATTTTACATGGTAAAACAGAATATAGTAACTATGCTCTCATTCCGAAGCATATATGGGATATTCAATTCGCGAATTAACATTGTTCTAGTTGGAGATATACCATATCCATAACTTTCCACCCCGAATTTTGAGCTTTGGGATGCAATAACGAATAAACACTGGGTTAGGTGAAATTCTGTTAGAAAGGGGACAAATAAGGGTGTTCAAATGAGTTCGATATCACTACCCCTCTAGCTGCAACACCTTAAAGCTCTCATTTTTGAATAGGGAAAAGGGATCGGGCGGTACCTTGTTGGAAAGGCAATTCAATTTCCTGCATGAGTGTATTATTTTCACTAAGTAAAAAGTGCGCTTTCGTTTGAATTGAAATAATTGCTGTTAGGGTAGCGGCTAGAGGGTAAGTGATATCAAACTCATTTCAACACACTAACATGTCCTCCTGTATATAGGTAATATTTGACTTGTTCGAGTATTTACCCATCTCGAAGATCCAAATTCGGTGAAAGTTATTGATGGAATAATAAGTTACTCTATGAATAAAGCGATGAAAAAAGAAACGCTCATGCAGGAAATTGAAATGCCTTTCCAACAAGGTACTGCTCGGCCTTCTATTTAGCTTTTAGGGGTTGCGGCTAGAGGGACTCATTTGAACATCCTTATTCGTCCCCCTTTCAACAAAATTTGACCTGTCTGAGCGTTATTTGATTATTTCATCCCAAACCTCAAAATTAGGAGCGGAAAGTTATGAATAGCCCCCTGTATATGGAAAACTGCTCTGAACAGGGTTGAGCGTCGTCGTACAAGTGGACACGAAGTTACTACTGAAGACATGTCAAAAAATATCTGCTACTTACTTGACCATCCCCACATGGAGATCCTTCTGCTGCTGGTCTATAAGCTACACAGTATCCACTGCCAGCATCAAAACAAAAAAGTTGAGCACAAACTCTGTCATCTTTCTAAAAATGACAAAAGCAAGTAGTAATGACATGATATAAAAATACAAATTGAGCACTTACGAAACAGGCGCTTGTGCCCCTATCCCTCCTACACTGAGCATCTAGTGTTAATAATTTGCCAGGAAGAACTCTTGGTAAACTATCATCTTCATGTGGTGAGTTATATAGACACGTTGCTGTATCACCACTGAAAAAAATTGGTTACTTCCACACTTAGGAACGTGTTATTTTGCTTACTTCAAGAAATGATGAAAACTGCAACGCTGCATGATGACCATCTAAAACCCCTTCTGTATGTCTAAGATCAGACATGATGTAACCATCGGTCCATTTGCATTTTTCAGCACCTGGTCCTCCTAAATAAGAAGGTGGTGGACTACCATCGTGGACTGCACCCAACCTATCGACATAAGACATAAAATTTTACAGTTGTAATTCAGAAAATGAAAGTTCTATTTCATAAAAGGGAATATGTGTCCACAATAGGAATATGTATTGTAGAAAACAGAAAATTGAATTTGAGAATAGTAAATTTAATTTCAGATGAACGAAATTGATATTCAGATTTGGAAGTTGGAATTTAGAAAAGAGAGTTGTAATTCAGAAACGGCACAAACTGAATTTCAGAAAGGAAAATTGTGTTCCAGAGTTATCATTCAATTTGAGAAAATGTATTACATAGATAGTAAGCAGGGGGCATATCCTTGAAGTCTTTATGTACTTCAAGAGTCGACAATGCCCACGGAGAACTACTATCATGTCTCAATTTGAATTACATCATCACTACATAGTATAAAAACAAAGTCGCTCTCTTGTCCCTTTGTATGCTTGAATCTTTGAAACTACGCAACGGATTTGATGCGTTTTTTTATAGATAGAGTGATTCAAGAGGAAGGTTTATATGTATAAATAACCATTAAATAGTGGAGAAGTATGTACTGTTATTTTTGAAGTTTCTAATGTGATGTCGCACCGTGCGAAGCCGGGGGGGGTCGCTAGTACATACCTAATTTAAGATAACTCGAAATACCTTTTCATACTGATCATAGGTATTGATCATTGAAATACATTCAACCAATATTAAATTATAATCTCCTATTTCTGAATTACAAATCGCTTTTCTGAATTACATACTATTCTGAAATTCAAATGAATGACCGTTTCTGAATTTGAAGTTTTCATTTTGAATTTCATATTCCTCTCTTCTGAATATGAACTAACTATATTCTGAATTTCAATGGGCTGGAAGATTTTTCTTATAACAGCGTTTCTCAACCTTTCAGCATCATTCGCGGCCAATTTCATTTCAATCTCAATTTCATCGCTCCCCCCTTTGTTTAGTAAAGTGGTTTTAATTCGAGCCATGCAATTACCGTTATGGGTAGGAGCGGGTGTTGGCGCCCACCTTGAATTCATTGAGCCCCCAAGGGGGGCGTCCCCACAGGTTGAGAAACGCTATCTTATAATAACATAAAACTTATCAACATGAAAATATCCAGATAGGAAAAAAGTTTACATAATTTATGAGAATTGCGTTGGTTCCTAAAACATATGATTTGATGTATGTACGTAAATAATTTAAATTATTCCCTTACTCATAGGTATCAGGATATCGAACCTCAGAGTAAAAAATGAACCTCGAAATGCATTCACGCATTTGTTAAGCAGTCAAGTAGAATCTGTTTATGCACGCGAACAATATTCCGGCGTTGCGAACCCGTGCCGTATGTTTTGCATTCTGTATTAGATTAATTGCTCTACCGCTCTCCTAATCTGATACTGAAGGCTTGCGTCTGTTACAGACAATTCTGCCAGTTAGGCAACATAGTCTGTTAGTGTTAGTTTCGCGGTGCGATGTGTTTACATTTTAATTTCGATTTGACGTTCATAAACTGAATTATTTTAGTGATTTGGGGGCAGTTTATTGTTGCTATAGAGTATTCCGGTAATTATAGCTATGACAAAATTACGAAAATGTTGTATTATATTCTGAAATTGTAGAAATGCAAATCTGACGTATTGTTTACTTCACCGCAGTGCAGCATTGAAAAGCTTTCTATTCTACCCTTATGCTTGGTTGATTACAATGCGGTAATATTCACGCGTAGGGGCATCTCTATGTTTATTTATTACTCTGAGATTGACACAAAATCACGTTGAAGATATCATTTTTACTATTGGCACACTCTTTACGAATGATCTGAAGATCTGGGAACTTCAGTTAAACGAATGATTAATGAAATTGATGAGAAAACGAAAACATATTTGAATTCTTACAAATGGCCAACTTCGTGTGCTGCTACAATTATTCCGCTGAATCCACCTGTATCTTCTATGATAGCGACTGAATTGACCTTTTCCAGTCTTTTGTTCACCACACAAGCACCTCCTACGTAGGCAAAACCTAAATATGAAAAGTTATTAGTTTGAATTTATTTTATCCGAACTGAGCAACAGAAAAAGCACATATAACATTTAGAATAGGTAAGTATAATCATATAATATTACTGTTGTTCAGAACATCAACAATATTGATGAAATTGTGAATGTTTGAATGGCGTTCTTATGCAATTATGATATTTCACGACATATTAAGATGTATAGATGTAATGAGGCATTTTTCAGATGAAAAAGATCCGGCTCATGGATTGCATATACATAAATCTGTTCGTGCAATGAAGAACTAATTATTTACAGTGCTTTTTCTCTTTTCTTATCTAAAGAATGAGAAATCTAAAAACCACAGTTTTTCGTGAAAATATGAATAATTTCATGATTATATGGGAAGTGAATGCTCAAACATGAAATTAATGAAGTCGTATATTAACTTGCAAAAGTGGCAAAACTACTTTTTCTATGGCTCTACGAGGCAAAATAGAAAAAGGAATTATTTCAAACGAACAGAAGCACCAAAGTACTTTCATTATTTCAAATGGTACCTTAGTGCTGAAACACAGGTAATCTTGACTGCCGAATTATGGGTAGGTATCGATGATATGAAAGTAATTATTAACGAAAGTTGTGTAAATGAATTGAGTATATGAATAGTTGTGAAAATACAGTTCCCGTCAAAATAATTATTGAACAAAATCATTTTCTAAGAAGAAAAATATTTGGCTTAAAATATTAAAACTGGTCAACTTCTGTTATTTTTTTTACCAAATATTTATCCATTTTTGTACTTTCTGTGCCATCCCCATCAACCCTCTAAATTTTTTGAATAAAATCTTTCTAGTTCTAAGAGGTATGTAAGGTATGTGCATTTTGTCATGGTTCATTCACTTTGAGACGATGGTACCTGATGAAATTTGTCACCGAATGAAAGTCGACCATTACAGTTTTGTTCGTGCTCAACTTTCAACCCTCTCACGTCAACTCTCCAGAAGGTACAGGAAGAATGTGTCGACCGCTTTGATTATTGCATCAAGAGAGATGATGGTCATTTTGCACATTTACCCATTAACGCCCAAATTATTCTTTTTAATTTTACTCTGAAATTTGTATATGATGCGTAAAATGTACCCTTCTCTGAGGTAAAAAATAATTCAAATGAGAAAAAAAAATGTATAAGTAGAAAAAAAAACGCTGTCCTCATTTGAGGACGCTGGGCTGTCACAGGATTCAATTTTTTTTTCAACAAAAATAATACATTTTCATAATGAATAAAAAAACTCTGTTTCTCAATATATTTCACATTTATTGTACGACATCACTATTTCAATGTTTTGTTGTGATATTCAGGAAAACAATAAATGTATAATGCCACTCCTCATTTTACACAGAATGTCCTTGGTTTCCCAGTACATCTTTCGAATTGACAACGGCGCTGATTTTCCCGTTTGCTCAGAACATGTCCAAGATTATCATTTCTCACGTCATCGAAAACAAGGGCGTAGCCAGGGGGGGTTTTGGGGGTTCAAACCCCCCGAAATGTTTCAGAGTTATTTTTTGTTGCAAAAATAATCTTTCATTTTGCACTTAAACCAACTTATCTCCGAATATCTAGTTAAAATTATTCATATTACTATGAATTGAAAACAACAAATATTTGCTACAGAAAGCGACCCTCACAATTCCGGCACCTACAAAGTCAATTGCCAAATGTCAAAACCCCCCCCCCCCGAAATTAATTCCTGGAACGCCGCATCGAAATATTGAAATATTGACTTTTTGAGGTGGTAGGAAATGATAATGATGTCCTTCAAAACTCATCTTCCATAGCCCAATTTGAGGTATGTTACGTCAACTTGTCGTCAGAAATCTTTTATGGAAATCGATTGGGTTCAATTTATTGGAGGTGGTCGACACCTCCCATTTATTTATTGTTAGTTTACTACGAGTGGTTGCCGAACAGCTACTTTTTCTTTTTTTTATCGACTCCATCGTTGAACATTCACACATGGTTCCATAACGTCGAAATTAGTTCCCAAAGAATCAACCCAAAATAATATCACGAACTAGTCAAGACCCAGCGTCCTATTTTGAGGACACATACTTTGTCATCACTTCATGAAAAAAGTAATGCAAAATAACTGAATACCATATTACCGTAATAATTTTACTAGTATAAAAAAAACAATTTATAAATATAAAACTACTCACCAGCAAAAATTTATAACAAAAGTACACTGTTTATTTCGACGATGAATGGATCGACAAAAGTCTGAAATTCAAAGCTGCACAATTTCGAAGAAAAGAAAATTGCTTTAGTTGAAAATGTAAAGGGTAACTGAAAATAGTTTCAAATGAACTGTTACATATGCAAACATAAGGAGAGAAGCTCCATCTATTCCTTATCGCAAAAAGAAATAGCCGTCCTCATTTGATTTATCTTGTAATGCACCATGATTCTCCGGGTGGTACTCCACCCATTAAAGGAGTTGAAAGTTGAGCATGAACAAAACTGTAATGATCGACTTCCATTCGGTACCATCCTCTCAAAGTAAATGAGCTATAGATAACAAAGTGCACATACGGGAAACCGAAAATCAAAAAACTAACAAGAAATCAAGCAGATATTTTATGTGACCGTAGAGGCATTCGAAAAAATAAGTGGTGTTTCTTCATGATTGTAAAGGGTGGGAAAAGCCATCCCTACACCTTGTTTCTCAATAAAATTCTAATTCGGAGAACCTCCCTCCAGGCTCTACGACTCAAGCTATCAAATTGATTAATTATTTTTTCCTCAAAAACCTTGAATTTAAGCAAAACTACGAGATACTCCATTTGTGAAGACTGGATCAATCTATCCAAAATTAATTTTTCCATTGTGAAAAGATTTCTTGCGAAACGATGTTTAAGGTTGGATTTTTCCAGCCCTGGCAATCAAAGAGAACCATCAAAGTTTTTTCGAATGACTTTTAGCCCACATAATACAAGGTGGTACAGATCGTAACCAGAACCAAAAAATAAGCCCTAGTTTGTCATATTAACATATGTCGAGAAATGTTTCCTCTCCGAGATACGAGGTGTTAAAATTATAGAAAAAAATGTTTTTTATTATAACTTTCACACTGCTTGAAATGTTTTTATGAAATTTGAGACATAGTTTTTGAGCAACAAGGAGCACTCCTTGCATAATTTCATTTTTTTTTCTATTCTACCAGTGGCGTCTGTAATGCGACGAAACTGAATATAACCATTTCTCGACATATGTTTATATGACAAACTAGGGCTTATTTTTTATGTAGAATACGTTGGTAAAATTTTTTGGTCACGATCTGGACCACCCTGTAAATCTGCTTTATTTCATTCTTACTAGTTTTTTGTTTTCAAAGAAAAATATTTAAAACTGTTGTCCAGGCTCCATCTTTAGTGAGCTCTAACTAAGCAGGAACGCCTCGAAAAAAAGTTGATTCGTAAGACCAAATCTTTTTTTTGACAAGAAATCACCCTCAAAAGTTTTCTTTATGCATTAGCACCCTTCAAAATTCAACTATTGTCTTGAGTATAATTTTGTGTGATTTGTGTTTTAGAAATATCAAAACCTTCGGAAGACAAGGAAATTAGATAATAACCATTAAATATTATAAATGGGAAGAAAGATATGTGCGGTATATACATATGAACTTATAAAAACAGGAAATGGATTCCAAATTTCGAAAATTGCAGCATTTCCCTTGATTTTCGATTAACAGATGAAGACATTATTCACTTTTCCATGCCGGATCTTTATCTATTAAATAATATCAGTGCAATTCGCTATTGAAAGGACATTGATTCATGCTCGCTTGAATCTACATATACATACGTTTCATGCAAAGTAAACAATGAACATCTTCAGTTGTTATATAATTTAAATGTCATGGAGTCAAGTGAAAAAGATCGACCTTCTAAGGATGTTTTTTCAAACTGAATTTATGGGTTGAGTTGAGTTGAGTTACGAATATTTTACTATAACTACTGATCATTAAGAAAATGTATGTGATTGCAATGAAGAAGTAAAGAGTAAGAATTTTGCATTCAGAATATGTCGAAGATAAGACATTGAAGTTGATGTATACTTACAATAAAATGCAGCAAAACAGTAAATTCCTACAGTTTAATATTATATCTACATGAAGCAGGCGCGAAAGCTTGATGACTCATGTTATAACTTTTCATATTCGAAATCGTTTTTCCACTACAAAATTTTCTCCATATGATGTATCGAAAGATAGCATTTTCATTTTGAATATAATGATCGACATTGAATTGTTTGTATTGGTGAGAGTGAAAAAACTTCAGGAATAGAAAAATCATAATTGTATGAGTTATCAAATAAGTTATAGGTCCATTATATTGACTATAGAGAAATGTGCAGAACAGTTCATGTGACGTGCATAGAAATTGACGTGATGATGAATCGAATGCTTGATTATTGCATGCTAAAAAAAAGTGCAAAAACATCGATTAGTTCGATCGAACTCTACAAACCGTACCTGCTGTACCGCGGTTGCAAACGTCATTCGGATATGATCTTCTGCACATGTCTAGTCTGCAAAAAATACACCCTGTATCATTTAAGCACAAAATCTTGTTAAAAAACCCTTTAGCGGCGTTAAGTTTTTTTAGTTTCCCTGGCATCTTGGAGAAACCTATATTATGTTTTTCAAAAACATGTGGTATCGACAGTGATCTTCACTTTCAAAGGATTTGAACCAATCGATGGATGTACGAGTTTAGTCGTTTTCTTAAGTCGATCGTGCTACTATATATATCGGATAGGAACGCTTGTATTTTGCTTAGTTCAGAATTTGCGGTCTTTATTATATTCGAAATTCATAGTACATGCTTTTCTCGAATGATTCATAATGCTGTGACAACAGTTTCGACAAAAATATTCATTACTTAAGGTGGACAATGAACTTGAAATTCGAACCAGAGTCGAAAGAACTGTACAGGTTGTTCGTGAATACGATTTTCACGATGTTTCAGCTCTTCCAAAAATATAAATAAATGAATTCATTGGCTTACCCTCTAAAATGCACCATTTTTGAGATACACGGTGTTGAAATTGAAAAAAAATCAATTTTTGTCAATAGCTCCGGAATCTTTAATCGTACAGGAATAATATTTTGGGGACGTTTTCTTATTAAGTCTTTATAGGTGCAGTTCTTTGAAGGTATTGAAGGGTAACTGAGAGTTTTCCTTCAACTTCTTAATGGGAAAAGTTCAGCATTTGAGACGCCCGTCCATTTGAACTGTCCTTGTGTTCTACGCTCTGAAGTCGGACGTTTTTGAAACGAATCAACTTTTATATAAAAAGATGGTAAATTTCTTCAAATAATACTTTTGAACTTCTTCACTAACAGTCAAAAAATTGACCAAATTTTTCAACATTCGATAGAAGTTAATTATTCTCCAAAACTATTTTTCCATTAGTGTAAAAGTTGAGGGAAAAATACCTACTATTCCTTGAAAACCTTCGAAAACCTTATAAGACATGAGAAAAAATATACGCAAAAACATAGCTTATTAGGTATTGGGTAACACTCACGAAATGTATTTTTGGTTCGATAACAGATTCCGGAGATATTCGCAAAACGTGGCATTTTAGAGGGTAAGTTAAAAGATTATTTGGTACATCGTATTTTTGGACGAGCTACACCAGCCTGAAGTTTCTCGCACTTATTCACTAAAACCCTTCATTGAATTGCGTTTTACATATTAATAATTCCTCTTTGTCATTTTTCAAATTGTAATTGGAAAATGCGCTGACAAATTTTGAATACTTTTTACGCCGAAGTTGCACCTATTGATGTGATGGGTGTATCGTGCTCTGCGATCTTCAGATCTATGATCTTTACTTGACTAAAAAAATTGAATAATTTTTGGTAACGTCTATAGCGAAAAAACGCAAATAAGTTTTGTACCAACTATAGATTATTACATTAGCTGCTGAAATCAAAATAAGTTTTCTATAGCAGTTAACACGTAGGTATATGTGAAAAATATAGACTAAAAATCTCAATCATAAAAATTTCAAAGTGTGATAAATAATCTGGTGATAACTATGATATTTTTCTGGACGTTTGATATAGTTTTTCATTGAAATGAAACTCTCGACGACTAACAGGGACATGGACATTTCCACAGTGATATTATCCACAACTTGTTAGAACAGATTTGCACAAAAATTTCAATATTAGTGAAATTAATAAACATTATCCCTCGTGAATGCGTCACTGGATACACACAGTTAGTAAAAAATCATAAAATTAAAAACACAATAAACCCACTCCAAAAAATTTTTCTTGCAATTACCAGCTGTTCCCTTTGTACAGCGACCACCTTTCCTCCTGCGGCACATGTCGTATCTAAACAAAATTGAATTATTATTCATAAGTCTATGAAATGAAATCATAAAATAATTATTTCTCATTCCTTATTCTGCCCTGCTGACGATATGCTGGAAAATCTGAAAAATCTTGCGGTATCATAATACCTAAGAAATTTATTGAATTGCATTATACTCATGCCAAGTTTTTTCACCTTCACATCTTCGAATATAAATCTATTTGCATGTAGGACCCCGACTACATATGCGGCAACGTATTTTGAATATTTCAGCAAAGGACCCGCACATTTTGAATGAGAATTGGCTCCCGGTGGATTTGGCTGAAAATTTGATATGATGTTTACTAATCCTCTGATCAAATGTCTCTTCAGTCACAAAGCTGAAAATGCATTATTCTAGGAGTTTTTAGCGATTTTTTGTTTTTTTGTATCCATTATTTACGTTACGTTCACACAGAAATGTTTGAGAATATTTCGTGATTATTGAAAGCAGATGCTGTCAATTCCAAATATGTATTTTCAAACATTTCTGTGTGAACGGTAATACGTAGGCCATAATGGATAAAAAAATCGCTAAAAACTCCTAGAAGTATGCATTTTTCAGCTTCGTGACTGTGGAGACATCTGATCAGAAGGATTAGTAGAACATCATATCAAATTTTCAGCCAAATCAATCGGGAGCCAATTCCCGTAATACGTAAGCCATAATGGATACAAAAAATTACTAAAAACTCCTAGAAATATGCATTTTTCAGCTTTGTGACTGTTTAGACATTTGATCAGAAGGATTAGTAGAACATCATATCAAATTTTCAGCCAAATCCACCGGGAGCCAATTCCCATACAAAATGTGCGGGGTCCTTTATCAGTTTTATAATTCTATCTATCCACGACTATCGTATAATCTATCTATAAAACGTCTGTTTGCACGGTCATAATAATACCCATTAATCACTAGTAAATAATGAGTTATTATTCACACTGCTGTCAGATGCTTTATAGATTCAGGTTTATTATGATATTCTTTATATTGATATTTCTTCAGTATTAAAAAGTACCCGAACTAACAAATATGGCATACCTCGTCAATCAAGGCCAAATCCACTTTGAATACATCAATTGAAGTAATTTTTATTACAAAATATAGAATGACAAGTCCTCCAAAAATTCCTCATGTGTCAACATGACTTTTTCCACACTTTCAATGAAAGGTCTTATCACGGTCGCCAAATGTTAAAATTTTCAAACAATATATTCTGTAGTCGTGGATAAAGTATAGTAGTTATTTTTCTCGCGTAAAATGGCTGTTATTCACACGGTGATTTAGGCCACTCGCCTGAACTTCATCTTGTGAATAACAGCTATCATTATACTCTCGTTGCATAATATACACTTAGAATATTAATATCGTAATGATTATGAACTTATTAGCAATGAAGGAAGAAACCTGGCCTCAGTGAAATAAAAAGACACCTAGTAATAATAAATTTTCAATTATTTTCATATGGATGGATATTGGATATGATCACTTCTTTCAGATGTGACTGCTTCTCAAATACTTCGAGTTATCTGTTTCTATTATATCATCTGTTTTCACAAAAAAAATAACCCTACATTGTACCCTAAATTGACAAGCTGATATGTTTACGGAAATAATTGTTAATATTTATTATTACCTGGTGCCCATCTTCTAACATCATCAAAATTAGCTTTTACAAAACTTGTATTACGTCGATTAATGAAAATTCACTTCTTTCAACCAAATTTCAGTGAGTTTTATAAAACGATATGAATAGAATCATATCGCAAGTTTTGTAAAACCTATCATTGTATTTCATTATAAGGTTTATTTGATTTCGAATACATACTTGGTAATAGCTACAGCGATGTCATACACTGGCAGCCTCCTTTCTCTGAACAAATATTTTCCCATGTCTGTCAGAGCCGCAGCTGAGTCTATGGCATCTCTTCCTACCCTGTTTCTTCCAAATAAGGGGTTGCATCTCTCCCCTAAAAATAAAAATGAACATATATTCATTTTTTTACCATTTACTGAAAATACTAAAATGTTTAGAAGGCTCAGCCGGTATATATGGCGTTGATTTATGATGCCTTCAAACAAATCAAATTAATTCGAGTATTATAAGATTAAAAGATAGACAATAGACCTAGACTACGTTTCATTTTGAAAGAACAGAACAGTTCAGCATATTCAAAAAATTATAAACATGAAAGATCCCATTTTTACTAGAAAAATTTATTTCGTTACTGAGCTTTATAGAAAAGCACTCAGGGAAATTTTTAAGAAAATAGAAAAATGATTTCGGTTGAAAACATCATCTTAAAAATTATAATATGGAAAGTTTTCCTTCGTGCGGTATCTTGAGTTATGTATATTAAATTTATATATTTTGACATATTTCGACAAGAAAACCTTATATTCGAGATTGCAAGATATAGAAATATCTAGCGAAGTACTGAAGTGAAATCACAATCTTTTATATTATGTTTTACGTTTTTGGTATAATATAAACTTGTAGTTTCTAGACGCTGGTATATAAACAGGTCAATTATAAATAATTGAAATTTTATTGAATTGTATATACAATTTTATTGACCAACTTTTCTCCTCATATCTCATATAGGTACCTACTTTCGGAAATTGAGGCACTATAGATTATTGCGAAGTAGATAGGTACCTATGTGAGATTGATATACTGCATATCAGTGATACTTGTTCTGCCAGTTTCAAAAGGATGTCAAAGTTGAATTCACAAAACTAGAATTTAGTCAGTGCTCATAACGTAAACATTTTTTCTAATAGTCAGTTCATCTTCGACATAAATCATCCGTTAAAATCTAAATAAAAGATTCGATCGACCATCGTTTTGTGAAACTAATAATTATCGTGCAGCACTTATGCAGGGTGATCGACCAGATCTTCGATTGATGGTGCGTAGCTGGTACCTTGGGGACCCAGAAACAACAATTGAAAATGCGGCAAGGCTATTCGTTTTTGAGATACAAGTTGATTTATAGATGTTGGCAGAACATTTGGATAGCTATACTACGTTCCAAGTATTCTCTTCAAAGGACCCCGCACACTTACTTAGGAAAAGCGGGTCCAGTGAATTTTCCCCATTTCTACATATTATATTTATACCAACCTCAAGAACAATATATCAGATTTTCACGAAGGTCTTACATCTGGTTTGTTCTATAGGGCGTTCCAAAATTGCAGCTACGGAAAAATGAATCTTTAAATTTTGATGATAACTCTTCTAATTTTCAAAATTTTATCATGATGCTTTGGGTTCTGAATAACAAGATGTGACAGATATCCAAACACCGCCCACCAAGTTAAGGTTCGTTATACAGGCTGTTCCATGAAGCTGTATAAGTAACTGAATGTAACTTTGGGACCACCCTGAGTTTTTCAAAATATGATACCATGATGTATGTCCACTTCTGTATGAAGTTTCATTAATGTACAAAGAACAGTTGCAAAATTATTCAGGTTTAAACTCGCATTTCATACAATTTTTCTTTGAAACTTAGTAGTTGTAGTTGGGATTGCTGTCAAGGAATATAGGTTTTCATTAGTATAATTATTATGATAGGTCGGTCCAAAGGTGTTTTTTCAGGAATGTACAGGATGGACATAATGTGGTGTCACTAATCTTCTCATATACAGGGTGTTTCATCATAAACTGGACAAATATATATTTTCGTGTAGAGTAGAGGACATCGGGAGAATAATTTTTTCCTTATACAATATATCCCGTTTTCGAAGCATACGCGAGATACAGGGTGTCAAACGTCATTTTTGAGCAAGATTACTATGAGTGTGGTCAGTTATGTATAACACTTAAAGTAACGGTTTTTGGTCAAATCTCAGTATTTTTGTGTCCTCTATTCAGAAAAGTTGACGAATTTTCTAGATGAATACAATACAAATAATATACAAAAAAAATCAGTGAAACTTAGTTGGGACTCGAACCGATGTAGGTATTAAATAGGGAAATGACACTTTTCTAAGGATATTAATATTCGTTGCCAATAATTTAATTATTTTGACTCTAGAACTCAAAACAAATTTTCTTTCATTATTTCAGAGGTCTGAACGAAATATTTGAATTCCTGTAGTAACGAAACCGTTCGATATTTTACAATTCTGTTTTCATATTCGTGATTGATAATTCAAGAAGTACAGTTGTACAGAATTTTATCCATGTCGAGTGAAATTTTTTCATCGCTGTAGACAATTACACATGTAAAAAAAAATTTTTGTTCGATTCTTGAAAGATTTTTTTCACAGAAATTCTTAGAAAATTGTGTTCATTCAGAAAACAAAAGTCAATTCGACAAACGCAAAAAAAATTGGAACATTGCAGGTCTTCTGAATAGAGGGCCAAAAAATACTGAGATTTGACCAAAAACCGTCACTTTAAGTGTTATACATAACTGACCACACTCATAATAATCTTGCTCAAAAATGACGTTTGACATCCTGTATCTCGCTTATGCTTCGAAAAACTATTCTCCCGATGTCCTCTACTCTACACGAAAATATATGTTTGTCCAGTTTATGATGAAACACCCTGTACATGAGGAGGTTAGTGACACCACATTATGTCTATCCTGTGCATTCCTGAAAAAACACCTTTGGACCGACCTATCATAATAATTATACTAATGAAAACCTATATTCCTTGACAGCAATCTCAACTACAGATAAGTTTTAAAGAAAAATTGTATGAAATCCGAGTTTAAACCTGAATAATTTTGCAACTGTCTTTGTACATTAATGAAACTTCCTACAGAAGTGGACATACATCATGGTATCATATTTTGAAAAACTCAGGGTGGTCCCAAAGTCACTAACAAAGTTACATTCAGTTACTTATACAGCTTCATGGAAAGCCTGTATAACGAACCTTAACGTGGTGGGCGGTGTTTGGATATCTGTCACATCTTGTTATTCAGAACCCAAAGCATCATGATAAAATTTTGAAAATTGAAAGAATTATCATCAAAATTTAAAGATTCATTTTTCCGTAGCTGCAATTTTGGAACGCCCTATAGAACAAACCAGATGTAAGACCTTCGTGAAAATCTGATATATTGTCTTAAGGTTGGTATAAATATAATATCTAAAAATAAGGAAAATACACTGGACCCGCTTTTCCTAAGTAAGTGTGCGGGGTCCTTTGTCAGGTATTACCATCTCAGGCCACCTAATAATAGGAAGGTAAATATGAAAAATACCAAAATAGTACAAACTAAAGATTTTTTTCAATTCAGAATGTTCGGCTAAATCAATGAAACACCTTGGACCATATTTTATTGTTATTGTCTTGTTCCCCATGTACCATCTATTTACCATCAAACAATATACAGGCCAATCAACCAAATGGGTCATAGGATTGAGCAGGCGCCTTAGAATTCGAAGAAGCCATTGAATTCACACGTTGCTTTCCCCGAAACTCACTTAATTAACCATAAAAAATAAACCACAGATGAAGTGTTACTTGGTGGTCAAATAACACCTAATTATAAGGAAATGATAACATTTTTCATCAATCTACTTTCCAAGATTACACGTGTATAGCTTTTCTCGGAAAATACGTGTCTTGAAACTTAATGTGAATAAGAATGTTTACAAAGTATCAATTGATGCAAATTCTCTTTCTTGCTACATTGTGGTAACTTGAAATTAATGCCACGTGTGAGGAAGTGCGAATTCACAAATCTTAGATTATCATTCCAAGAATTTTCCGAGAAAATAAGTACATACAAACATTCATGAGGATGAGGACGAGTCAAAACAAATCTTAGTGGCATATTTTTCCTAATGTCGATAACTTCTGGAATACGTGAGGTACGCTTTCGAAACAATCACATTTTCAGGGCACTGTTTGATCTCGTTTCTGGGGATATTATAAAAAAGTGATAGATCACAAAGTATAAACTTTGTGAGCTAAAAAAATTAGTTGTGAAACTGAATACAGAAATTAACATTGTGAATAATTGAACTTATAGTACTTCAAATTCTATGACCGTTTAATTGTTGTAAACCGACACCTGTTTAGATATTCTGCACCCACAAAGTGACGAAGCAGAGAAAAATTGTATTGTATTTGTCTTGAAAGCGTACCTCCAATACTGCTGAAATTATAGACATTACAAGAAATATTTAATTTCTAAATTACCCTGTAAATCAAAAACTAGAATCCGTTTTTACACATTTCTGTTTCCCGGAAAAAAAAACATCCTGAGTAGGAGTTGTATTTCTAACATTTCGAAATCTGGTTAACCCAGTTCAAAGTATTGTTTCACAACATTTAATTTTGATTGAGGGGCACATTCAGTTTTCATAGTTGGATTGTGAAAAATATAATAGGAAAACTTGCCTCGAACAACTGGGATAGAAGAGAGGGATAATTCTTTTCGTTAATTGTGTTTGTTTCGATATATTTCATTTTTTCATACGAGTATAAATGAATGTTCTGCAGAGTTTTATGATAGTTCAAAGGTGAAAACTCATAATAAAATATTGAAAACTGAAATTTTTTTCATCGAAATTGGTCTTCAGATTGAGTGAGTGAAGACTAATTCAATCAACTTTTTAAGGTATTAATGAATAAAAAAGATAACATTCGAGCATCTTCAACTGTATTCTCTAGAATTAATTCCATATCCGAAAAACCATATTCTACATTCCCCAAAACTGTTTATTTAGCTCGAATTCACTGTCACTTTCATATCGGTTTCAATTCCAATGCTCGGACATTAAAAGCTTTTATCTTTATAACCCTATAAAAGTTAAAACTGATTCACATCTTATCCATTATGTCTGCGCTATAATGAAACACGTTTTTTCTAACGTACTTACATAAAAACAGCAGAGTTTTATTGGTGAATGCCGTGCAGAATTTATGTCGAGAAATTAGCATTTTATAAAACAGGTGCCTGGGTTCTCTTGGTACCTTACGAATTTCATCCAATTGGCAGTACTTATGTCATCTCGATTCGTTACTTTGTATTTAATGTCGACACATCGTTTACTAATAACTTTTTTCATTTGAGAAGATGAAAAGGTTTGTATGTAAAGGCGTTTCTCAACTAATTTATTCAAATACTTGATATCAAGGTGTTCCATTGATATTTTGTAATTAAAGCTGAATAACGTTCTTCGTGCGGGAATATTCCGATGCTTTAGTTAGACGCTTCGAGGTTTCAAGCACCTAACTGAAAATAATAGTTCCAAAACATAATTTTTTTAAGAAAAGCCCTGATCAGGTGCTTTTGAGCGCTGGTTCACTGTGGAGCAATAAGGCTATTACCTCAAAATTTAACATGATCATTCTTCACCAATTTAGATCCTCAAACTTGATTTCATTTCAATCGAAAGGTGTTTTCATGGCAATATTTGAATTATCTTCTTTGATATAACGAAGACTTTTCTAAGTTGTATTAACGCAACTCCCACAAATTTTTTGCCTACTGCCTTAAATTTTCAACGAACATTTTTCTGCAACATTTCAGGTCGATCGAATCGACAAACTCAGCATTATTCAAAAAGTTCATGATTAAGAAAAAATTAATTTTATGTTTCTGATGATGCGATCCCCTGAATTTTGCATATAGAAAAAAAGAATCTTTACATTTCCGAAGAATGAAGATTGATATACTGACTATGATAATCTTCAAATGTGTTGTCCAATCTTTTTAATTGGAGTTATTAATTTTAAACAAAAAGATTTTTCGTGTCCACTCCAAACATCAATTTAATTGAATAAGTTGCTACATATGTTTCGACCATCACAAATTTAGGGCTATACCGGTCTCAAATAGCCTGAAATGAAACTAAATTTGTGAGGGTCGAAACATATGTAGTTTAGTTAGCTTAGTTTAAAAAAAGGGATACAGTGCACTGCGACGTCAAGGTCTATTGTGTTCCCTTACAATACTGTTCTGGCCACACACTTCAACACACTTCACAGCTCGCCTTTCAGTTCCAGAGATCTAATGAAATATGATATCTGCTGTGAAGGCTTCAACGAGGCTAGTTCTTCATTTTACAAGTTTTTCGCTCAATGCATTCTCTTCTTAGGTTCGCAATGCCAAAGCATTCTGTTACTAGGTGAATGGGTGGTACTCGCTTAGACGGTACATATATAAAAATTGGAACAAACATATGTAGCAACTTATTCGATTGAATTAATGTTTGGAGTAGACACGAATAAACTTTTTATTTGTTTTTATCAATCTTCATTCACAAAACGAATTTCACTCGAATCGGAAATCTTGCTATGAAAATATAGAGGTTCTTTTTTACTTTATTCCAATTATTGAATTTTGTATGTCCACAGAATTTTGCATGAGCCTCAAAATTTCATTTGGATTGGTTTATTTTTGTCTGAGATATTGAATGACGAGAATTTTGAATTTTATGAAAACCCTGTCCACGTTTCAGTAAAACGAGCGCTCAAATACCGTTGTGTTGTGGGGAATTACGTTATGTATATGTGCCCATTCCTTCTGTGAAGTTTGGCACTTATGTTTGTAGTCTGCACCAACTCACGGTTGAAATTAGCATTTTACGAAACAGGTGTTAGTGTTCCCTGGGTCGAATGCGAATTTTTCCCTCATAAATCCAAACAGTCAGCTTGCGGTTTTCGACCGAGAAAGAATAGAAATGACGGAATCATCCTTCGGAAATCGAGGAAGATTCTAGACGAATGAGTTTTTTGCTGTGAAACGACATGCTGGGGAAGTGACGAGACTCGTGGGTGGTCTATCGAGGAAGTTTTCAATGTCAGCAAGTGATACGACGAGCGACAGGCCTCCAAAATGTAAAAATTCGTTGTTTACTACTTTTATCGATTTTAATGAATGGATGGAGATTCACTCAATGAATCGATGAGGCTTATCTTCGATGTGTGATTTATAATGATGTCAGTTAATAATAAATTTGATAGTTTTGTCGCGAATCTGTGAATTTCCATTACTTATCCGCTTCGATTACCTCATCATTCTTCCTATGCGAGATTGCCAAAAACATAATTCGAGGTCCAAGGTCATATTATAGGTATAGGACTAATGATCAAAGATCATTTGACAACGTATTTATTTAGTAGATTTGTTCGATAATAAGAAAGGTAATCCAATTCTTTCGAAATGCTCTATTTCTGGTAACCATCATTCCTTACTGCATTCAATTTCAATTAAAAAGCAATTATACAGGGTGTTCCTGAATTGAACGTACAAACGAAAAGGGGAGATTCCTTAGGTGAGTTCAAGAGAAAAAAGTCCCATAAACATGGGGTCGCATACGTTTCGTTTTCGAGATACAGGGTGTTAAAGTTTCAATCAAAAACATGTGTTGATTATACGAGTTTATCGAATCTTTATGAACCATCGCCACAGATCAGAAAAATTTCCATAAAACCTGACACTGAATTCATTCACCACAGCTTACAAAGTGGCCTTCTCATCATAATTTGGATTTTCACGAGGATTTCGAGAGAATCGTTCAAATTTTTTTTTCTCGAAATCGTTGGTAGATACGACAAAACTACAAGAGACCGGAAAGTTTAGTATAAAAACTAAGCTTCTTTTTACATTTTTTCAAATTAACAGTTGCTCATCAAAAAAAGTTCTGCTGAAGAAAAGGTGGCAGTGTTCCAGAAAAAATATCACCCTGTAGATCTTCTATCGAAATTGCCATGTCACGTGGCGAAAACTCTCAAATGTAATATCTATGCCAAATTTCAGTTGAATATCTTGTTGAGTGTAGATACTATGAGAAAAAAACTTGAAAAAAATTTAAACTTCAACATTCTTTATCTCGAAAACGAAACGTTAGCGACCCCATGTTTATGGGACTTTTTTTTCTTAAACTCACTTAAGGAATCTCCCCTTTTCGTTTGTACGTTCAATTTAGGAACACCCTGTATAATAGTTGACCCAGCATACCTATTCCAATGAAATATCTAATCTCTACTTTATTTCGAGGGAAAAAATTTGAGAAATCCATTATCTCCAACTCGTTTAAGGGACCTTTTACGGAGAAAAACCATTTTCATAAGTCAATTTCTGAGTCACTTGGGCCTTTTTGAGAGCTTGTTCTATTTGAACGAGTGCTACATCGTTTTGCCCAAATGTCTGTGATTTTTCAAGTTTGAGTCGAAAATAGTCTCAAACGACTCCCTGATGACGAATTCGTGGTCAAATTCAATTCTGTCCGTGGGACGGTCCGGTCGTGAGCACGATAACTTTCGAAGGGAGTGCCCTAGATACTTGAGATTTTCAAGGTGAGAGCTAGGTTCCAAAATGCCGCGGTTAAGATAGTCAAATCATACAAGGTGTTTCATGAAATATGGCCATTCAGAATTTGTTTTTCTCAATATCTTAGACAAAACGCAATCAATCGAAATGACATTCAAGGGCCTCATGTAAGATGCTTGAGAGAAGCTGCATGCAAAATTTTGTGGCCATAGTGTTAATTGAAATATTGAAAAGAAGAATCTTTATATTTCCATAACAAGATATCCGATTGGAGTGAAATTTATTTTGTGAATGCATTTTGATATACTGAATGTTCATGAAAAATTTGAAGAGGATCGCATAATCTGAACCATACAAAATGCAATTGGAATATTGTGATGAAGAATCTCTGTTTTTCTACAACAAGATATCCGATTCGAGTAAAATTCATTTTATGAATGAAGATTGATATACTGACTCTTCATGCAGAATTTCAAGTAGATCGCGTCATCAGAACCATGGAATTTAATTTGTTTAATTGTCAAGTTTTTACATATTTTAGTTTTTGAATAATTTCCAGAATACTATTTCGACAAGATTTTGCATTTATACAGGGTATTTTTGAATGGATGCGAAAGATTTAAGGGGATGATTCGTGAGAATATTTCATGAAAGAAAGTTTCCATAAATGTAGTTCCGGAAATGCATTGTTTCCAAGATGGTGTTGAAGTTTCACTAAAAACTGACTGAAAAAGTGGTACGCCACTGAGATTTTTTGAACTAACAATTATTTTTGAATTTTTCTTTCAATTTATGACAAAAATTTCTTCTTCTCTCTTTGTTTTTTTCGTGTGGGGCTCCGTTTTTATGTAAAAATATAGAGCATCTTGACGTAGTACATCTACTACATCATGTGTTGGAGTAACAACAAATACGAGTTAAGATACCACTTTTTCAGTCAGTTTTTAAATAAAACTTCAAAACCCTGTATCTTGGAAAAAATGCATTTCCGTAACTATATTCACGGGAAATTTCTTTCATCAAATATTCTTAGGAATCATCCTCATAAATCTTTCGCATCAATTTTGAAACACCATGTATATTTAGTATAAATCTCAAGTTCTATACATACATAATTTTGAGGTAACAGCCTCATTGCTCCATTTCATTTTTTTATTTTATTGAAAATAACTTCTCTTACGATGTATCATACTCACTATTTTACTACTAAGCTACAGGGTTGAATTTGTGTGCACCTGTTTTTCCGACGCTCGATAGGAGTAGTTCAAGTTTCAGGAAAATTGTTCAAAATTTAGCAGTTTATGTAGTATCGAAGCTTTTTGTTCATTTGCTAATCTAGAAATGTCAGCCGAATTAAAAATTTCGACTCAATCTTATTGTTAGTCTCGAAAAGTTTCGAAAAATAAAATTTCAAATCTTTATATTTCGGAAAATACTCTAATTTTAGGAGATTATCGTACTCGTGAACTCAATCAATTGGAATAATCAAATTATACAACAAGCTTCCAGAGTCGAGGTCCATCTGAGCATATCTTGCTCATATTTTATCCATTGGATATTCTAATCAGGAAGTAGGTGGCTAAACTGATTAATTTTTATTGATGCTTAAAATTAAGTTAATGTTGTTGTTAGATCCATTAGTATGTGTATCAAATTCAGTTTTGTTGTGTAAACTACTTGAATATATTTAACTCTACTTCTCACAATAATAAATTTTGTATTCTCTTTATGGTTTTTTCGACTATCGACATTTTAATTGAACAATATAACATTGAATTTTACCATTGTTTATATTCATTTATCGAAATCTATCGATTTCATTATACTTGAGATTATGTAGGTAGTTTTGTCAAAAAAGTTTCGGAACAGGGGTGCGTAGGTATTCAATTAAATTATTGAATCAGCTGCTGACTCGAAATTTTGAGACAAGCTTCATACTCTGAATATATCGGGCGAGATAATCAGCGATTTAATAGTTACAGAGTTATTATCCTTTTAAATTTTATTGGCCGAGGAGTTTCAAAAAAATATTTCCGATCAACTTACAGAAAATTTAGATCTCTGGAAAACCTTTTTAGATATTATATTGAAATTCAGACTGCGTATTGTATGAAACCAAGAGTGTTGTTTTATTCTTCACATCACGAACTTATCCCAACAGCTCGAATTTTTCACCAATTTCTTTATTGCGGTTCGACAAGGTGCTTCACGACGACCCAAAAATGTTCACCATTTTTATAGTGTTTCAGTAATTTCAATGCGTTCTTGAAGCGTGTATCGTTTCATTTTTATTGATGGCATAGTTTCTACTTGTCAAATGTCAAAAAAACAGCTTGAAACGTGACATCTAGCGAAATAGCGGATTATTCAAACTAACTCCTCTCAATGAAAAACCCTATATATGGCACTTTTGGAGGAGTAGAAAATTAATGTAAGAAAGGTGGAATGGAAGCTATAATTCTCGGAATGTTTGAATTTAAATTACTGTTCCTCTAATAAGTACTAGTTTACCGCAGAATGAGATTCCAAGTTAGTGATACCAAGAATATTAGTTCTTCGTTTTGTAAGTAAAATAACTGGAATGGACTTTGTCTTGATTCTTAGAGTTTTTTCTCTCGTTGCAGAGAACAATTCCACTTCAAATTGCACTAGGTACTCAATGAGATAATGGTGAATTATCGGCTAAATGATTTTATGAATTATAAAAATTGACTTTTCTAGAGAGTTGACAGAAGAAAAATTCAGTTATTTCAGTACTGTTCGAATCATTAATAGTTATTTATACAACAAGTGAGTTAAATGAATGTTTAGTCATGAGAAGAAAGTTTAACCCACGAGCCTGTAGGGCGAGTGGGTTAATTTCTTCGAGTGAATAAACATTTTTAACTCACGTGTCGTATACAAAATTTTATCCAATTTTGATGAAAATTCAAATAATGAATACTTTTCAGAGGAAATATAAAGCCGCGTACACATCTGAGCAAAACAGCCGAATGAGCACATCGCGCAGAATGAGCATTCAGATGTGGACGGTCAAAACGCACAGCATGAGCGCGCTCATGTTGCGCGGAGCCGATCCGCAATTTGTCGATCCATCAAAGAAAATTCGTGCTCAGTGTGGACGGGTAAAAGCCGCGTACACATCTGAGCAAAACAGCCGAATGAGCACATCGCGCAGAATGAGCATTCAGATGTGGACGGTCAAAACGCACAGCATGAGCGCGCTCATGTTGCGCGGAGCCGATCCGAAATTTGTCGGTCTATCAAAGGAAATTCGTGCTCAGTGTAGACGGGTTGTCACAGTTACTCCGAATGGAGTAGATCCTTTTGATTACTTTCTACTCCACTACTCCAAACAGTTGGTTTCTACTTTTGTACCTACCAGAGAATGTTTTCCGATGTTTTCTCGACGCAATAACTTTCGGACGGAAATTCAATCGAATGAGTAATTCAAGTTACTATCAGTTAGTATTCTTCTAGATTATGAGTATAGGAGTTCCATATATACAAAAAAATAGAAATAATAATAATAATAACGCGTGTGAAAGTACTGCAGTGGCATTGTGTAGTGTATGAACCATAGTTTAGAAATTATTTCTAAACAATCAAAATTCAGAAGGAGACTGTTATGTTATTCAGTTAGGATAGTAAAAATAGATTTTATGATACAGATTTATATGTATTGTTTTCATTTGTTTTGTAGTCAACTTGATATTTATGTTTCTGTTGTTTTATAATTATATTTTTTGTACAATATTATTTTTCATACTTCATTCGTTCATTTTTGGAATGTCTTTTTCTAGATTAATCTAACTATTCTAACTTATTCTTCAAAGCCATCAGTTTTCTGACCTCGTTTTCCACCTCGTTGGCGTATTTGAATAATTGTATTACTCACACAGAAATGTATTGAAATATAATCTGCGATATGAGGTAGCCACATTTATTATTCGTTTTGAAATATGATGAACATGGCGTTCAAAAATAACGTATAGCGCATCCCATTTTGGGTGAGACAGCCTGGTCGTATCTTCAAAACCATACCACGAAAAAAAAGTTGAGTTCCTCACTGTATTCTACGCAGAATTCTGTATCAGAATGTTTTTAGCTCAGCATTATTTCTAATAACTTCGGAGATAAAGGAGGGGTGCGAAAAGTATAAATTTCCAAAATCGCCTTGTATCTCATCAACGGAAACAGTTAAGCAAAATCTGATCAGACCAACTTCAGTTTCACAAGAATGTAGGACAGGAACGTGAAAACCCCAAGTCTCTATCTTAAATAACAAGCTAGAAACCTGGCTGTCTCACCCAAAATGGGATGCACTGTATATTCATAATTTTCGTCTTGTCACAGAATATCTATCCTCACCCATGCTGCTTTCCACTCACGGGGGTGAGTCGCCCCGGGACTATTGTCTGTGGTCCTTTGTTTTGAAACACAGACAACAGTCCGGGTGCAACTCTGAGCTGCTCAGAGCAACTCACCCCCGTGACTGGAAAGCAGCACCAGAAGCCAATAAATTTTTTCGAGCTTTCGCTTCTGTGGTTTCGTAACAATCACAAAAAAATATTCTGGATATCAATTGTTTGGATATTTTCCACATATACTGGAGACTTCTTAATGAATCGCCACTTGCAAGGAACCGCAGTGTTAGCGCTATATTTTATGTTCTGTGGTTAGCGCTAAACGTTCTTCCGCAGGGATTGCCATTTGGAACTCAGTATCTCGTCTGGATATCTTGTCTTTAATCTCATTCAGGAGAAATGAAAAATCTGCTTCTGACATTCTTGTAAAATTTTTGAATCGCCTGCCGTCGCCCTCACTTTGAATGTCGTGTAATAAAAAAGTGCTGTTGAGGCTACGGTCTCGACTTCTTAGTAGATATAACTGTGAAGACCATCTAGTTCGCCGTCGTCTCTTTTTCTTTTTCTTTAGCAACTCGTACAGAATATGAAAGAGGCACTAGCACATCCCAAGTTTTCCATCGTTTACGTTCGTAAGCACTGAACTGACACATCCGTTGTGCGGCACCGAACACGTCATGCTCATATTGCTCATTCTGTTCGTGCGTCGGAAAGAAAAATTGCCCGCATAAACGCTCATTCGGTTCGGCGCGTTTTGTCCGTCCACATCTGAATGCTCATTCGGCGCGATGCGCGATGTGCTCATTCGGCTCTTTTGCTCAGATGTGTACGCGGCTTAAATGCAGTGTGCGAAGTAAGTATTCGTACACTACTTCGCGCACGGTGTCATAGTACGAAGGGAAATGAAAAAAAGGGTCACTCGCATATTCTTGCCAATGCGCGAACCTTGTCATTTTTTGACGTTTGTAGAAAAAATTGATTTTTCGCTGACCAGTGGCGTCGCAAAAAAGTTTGAGAGGGAAAAAGGAGACATGGCACCGAAAAAGAAGACACCCTGTAGATTACAGTTAAGATTCAGGAACGTGCAATGATGGAGACTGTGGAAAATAGCTCGCATTCCAAATTTGGAACGAATATCTCAAAAACTGCAGGAGTTATGAGGAGAAAACCAATTTTTTCTGGAAATTTCATTACCCTGTAGCCCCCGTAACGAAGCTTTTACGGACTTATAATTATAAAAACTTTTTTTCTTGAAATTACATGTAGATTCACCCCCTCAAGTTGACATACTATCATGCAACTCCCGGTTTATCAAAAATTAATCAAAATCAAAAATTAATAGATATAAAACCAATCCAGTCAATAGCCTGGAAAATAATAAGAAATATCAAGGGCCAAATACGACATTTACCTGGTGCACTGTGTCTTGAGTCATCAGTCATGCATTCACTGATGTTCGACATACTGATTGTTTGCTCATAAGGTGGATATTGAATTTCAGGACGAGATTCACCAGGAAATTGGCCCTGGTAAGACTGATACCCTCGTCCCTAGGTCTACCAGGCTGCATTTCCATAGAATGCCTTCTTCCTACATAAGGTTGAGGCTGTAGCCCATGTTTCCAAGCTATTTCCTCTTGCTGAAACTGTTGGATAGCCACTCAGGTAGTCCTCCTCTCTTTCTCTGTACTGAGCACAATGTCATAAAACCTTCTCAGGAAACACTTTTCTGAACGTCTTAGACGCTACTTTTCTAACTCTTCTTACAGTTGGACGTTTGAAGAATCTTTTCATGGTGTTTGGGCATCGTTTTTTCACTTAAAATTTTGTTATTGCATATAAATGATCGTGGATGACAAACCAAAAATGTTTATGTCATAATTATCCTAGACCTTTCAATCCAGATGGCAATGCAGTCAAAGAAATTTCACGAATATGTCAACAGATCTTTCGACGAAGTAACTCCAAGAAAAGCCAAATTTTAAGTATGGAACATAAAACTAAAGATAAGAGTGGGAGATTATTGGCAACTCCATCCGTTTTGAATAAAACAAATCCTGAGATTTTTTCTACAAAACCAAGGCCTGGAGGACTCATTGTCAGCTTCAATAAAGATGTACCAAGTCATGGGGATTTTGGAATATCTAAAGTAGATGAGATGGAGTAAGTAATAGATTCTTTTGGAGCTGCAAATACAAGGGCAATTCAAATAGGGGTAGGTTTGTCAGGAGTAAGGAAAGCACGTCGGATTGCCTCATCGACCCTCTCGGTGTCCACTGTGACGATGTTTGAGCGAGAGGTTCCTCCGTCCTCACGAAGAAGGCGTAAAACTGGACAAAATCTTGAGGAGATTGACTGCCCATGTTCAGAGAAGAGTGTTTGCATGGCATAAACAGTTCGTGGGGGGTCGTGACTGTGTTGAAAATGAGAGCCAGGACCTCGGCGAACAACATCAGTAGTGTTCGACAGCTTATTGAAGACGACATATGTCGTACCACTTTTGAAATTGCAATTTAGGTCGGGATAAGTTATGGGAGCACCTACTCCATACTCACAGAGGAGCAAGGGTAACGTAAGGGTTGCGCCAGGTGGTTTCCTGGCCTTATCACAGCTGACCAGAAATTGCATCGTTTTCAGGTGTGTGGGCGCTTCTTGCACGATTTCAGGAACAAGGAGACCAATTTATCACTCACATTATCACCTGTGATGAAACTTGGCTGCACCACTACACCCTAGTCTAAACAAGCGAGAAAGGAGTGGAGAGAACAATACGTTGCGCAATTGACGGAGGAACCTTTCGCTCAAACATCCTCACAGTGGACACAGAGAGGGTCGATGAGGCAATCCGACGTGCTTCCCTTACTCCTGACAAACCAACCCAACAACAAAAAATTAGGAATGTTCTCTCCCCACTATTGTGTCTGAAAATCGAAAAGTCTCGTTTATATTTGAATGGTCCTCGTAATAAGTTTTCCAGTGTGAACATTTCATCACTATGTTTTATTGCAGTGTAACACTGGACTTATATCGAACGACGTCAAGAGAATACCGACTTACAACAGCTTTGGAAGAGAGTAATTGGTCTCTGGAAGATTCTGAAGGCCAAGATGATTCTCTTGCATCTCCAGACCCTTTGTGTGATTGTTTGGATATGTTAGCAGTTACCATAAGCACAATAATGTTTCTGGCTGCTGATGCTGCTGCCAATTTGACTCGACAGCAACTCAATTGGACAGTACAATATTTGAGAAATATACAAGATGAGTTGGAAATATCCCGCCTAATGTGAGAGGTATTTTAAATCATCTCAAACACTTATATAACAATGACTTGGACCAGTTTGCTGATAAACCAATGAGGGTTGACGAGTCTGGGAGAGTCGTAGATCCGCCTAAGCTGAACTTGGACAAAACAGAAAGAACTACTACTAAAGTAACACCTACGCCAATAGAAGAAGATGCTGCACCTAAAGCTCCTTCTACTACTGGTACTGAGGAACAGCAATGATCTAAACAATGTCTTTATGAATATACATTTCACCAAAATTGAGGATTTTCGGTTTTTTTTTTTTAATTACCTTATACCTGTTGATAGAGCCCTTTCTGGAATTTGAAAAATTATCAATAATTATTGAATTTTAACTCTATAATTAAACTACAAGATCCTGGAAAGTTACATTTTCTATTTCTAAAACGACGCAATTCACTGATTTCGGATTTTTTGTGATGAACGATTTATAAAATCGAATTCATTGATCACGTTAACCCACCATTACTGCTGGGTCAAAATGAGCACTACTGTGCCTGGTGTGGTGTAAGGATCAAGTAACAAGCATACACAGAACCCAACTGATTCTTCTAACTCACACGAGTTGAATACTCTTTAAGCAGTCGATTCGAACCTTTGAATAAAAAAAAACCATCTGATCAATATTGGTTATTTAATTAACTTGTTTATTGATTACTAGATTAAGAAACGAGATAATTATAAGATATTTCCTACAGCATTATGAGTTAAGTACGTATTCTTGATTGAAATACATTTTTATTTGGCACAAGAAATACATTTGACATAATATTTTTTGTTTCCATGTTTCATTAGAGTTGTAACCATGAAACACGGGTATTCTATATGAAAAAAGTTTTTCTTCTGACTTCAAATCCTCAATTCATAATCTGGTCGACAAAAAAATCTTTTTCCGCCGACCTCAAATAAAAGGTGATTATGTGTACGAAATTGAGCATTAATGACCCATTCTTATGCTTAATTTTTTAGCCAAACATAGAAATTCCATTATGTCAAATGTATGTCTTGTGCAAAATGAAAATGTATTTCAAGCAAGAATTTATAACCTATTCATGTTGAGATCGTCGGAAAAATCTTGTAATCAACACGGTTATTAATCTAGCGACTTATGGTCTCGAACTATTAACGCGCTCGCTCCGCTCACGCATTAAAATATCTTGACCATTAGTCGCTGTCTTTAATAACCTAGTTGATTAAATAACTATTAATCAACTCGTTTATTAATGTAGCAACTGATGGTCTAGAACAATTAAGTTAAAATATCTTGACCATTAGTCGCAGTCATTAAAAACCTAGTTGATTGAATAAACTACATATTATGTTTAAGTAGAGTTCTAACATTACTCGTATTGCTTCGGCATACTTTGTGTTCGGTTGCTGATGACAATTACACATTCAAATTGGAGAAATCACACTATGAAATGGGTCATAATGATCAATTTCGATGGTTCGTACACTTTAAACTGAGCTTTTATTTTGAGAACGAAGAAAAGAAAGTTTAATAATATAATATACAAATATCATCAGCGATTCAAACCTAGTTGTTTGTTACTATTTGAGGCTCAAACTTTGTGAATTACTGATACCCACTTGAGCTGAACTTGAATGGAACTCAGGTCAATCTCTTCAACAACAAGATCGAATCAGTGGAACGCTTGTTTATATTTTTCTCTGCTGAGTTTTCTATGGAATCTTTTCAATCAGGTCAAAGTTGACAATTCAAAAGTCAAATTTTCATCTTAAGTTATCCAAATTCTAGTCTAATAACTCATTGTCCATAAACAATGGCTACTAATGAAGGTGAGATCTGAGATCAATAAAATTGTGAAAGCTTAACATATTGACCTCTCAATTTTCAGAAGGTGAAGGACCAACTGACGTAAGCGAATAGTAGATAATACTAATTAAATTCATAACGAACAAAACAAATAATCAAAATGTATTTTTTGCTTTTGCGTGTTTGTTGTAAAAGAAAACTTTGGAGTTTGCGAAATCGCGTCGAAAGATATTGAAGTTTTTTGTTAATTGTTTGATCAGCTTTTTACATGCCTTTTTTTCTGCAAGAAAGAAAGTAAGGTGTATTTGCAGCAGCTTCAGTCCTGCAATTGCTTATTTGCAAATTGCAAAATGGTCATGCACTGAGAGAACGAGGAGAGTGAGCAGATTATTTTTCAATCAATATTAAAATCATATATTTTTGATGTTATGTTAAATATTTCGAGTATTATCTGTTTTTCAGTTAGATACAACACCAACAACAGGTTTTCAACCACCAGTGGCATCAACGCCGGATCCAGTGAAACCTGCTAATGCCTTCCAGCCACCACATGCATCAACCCCTAAGAAAAACATTCGGTTTATGGACGAAAGGTGAATTCACATGCTTTATTAATATGAACATACACTGCGCAAAAAAATTAAAGCACATTCTGAAAATCTCAATTTTAATGAAAGTTAACTCTACATTGACTTCATAACTTATTTTTATGTTCTCTCGCGAAGGTTTTGAACGAAACAAGACACTTATGTGAAAGAAGAGAAATAAACAATTTTCAGAATACTGGAATGCTGATGAGTGATTTAATACTTCGTATTTACAACCCTTGCGTTAATTACAGCTCGGCAACGACGGTTCATACTCAAAATGAGTGATCTTAAAATATTCTAATCTAATCCTTCCCAGATTTCTCTGAGTTGGATTCGTAAATCATTAAGATTAGCTGGATGATTTTCTGAACTTCTCAGTCTTCTATTGATGTTGTCCCAAATGCTCAATCGGATTGAGATCTGGACTTCTTGCTGGCCATTCCATTCGAGAGACTTCAACCTCTTCAAGGTACTCCTTAACGATGATGCGCGTTCCATGCGAGTACTACAGGTTCCCTACCGCACTGGTCCATTAAGCCACTCCCAACGATAAGAGATTTTCCATTATAGCACTGGTCAACTGCACGGCAAAATGACCTCTCTGATGCATTAAATTTGTGAACCCTAGCGAAGAACAACAAACTAGTTCTAGTTTGTTGGCACACATTGATGAAAATTTGAAAGCTGTGGCTTCACGAAAAGCCAGAGCAAACACTACCTTCAAAGGACCAGTGCGACCATTTTGGGTACCTCCAATACTGATTAAGGCAGATGTAAATGATAGGAAGAAATAGTAAATCGTCGTCTCTTAACGAACACCAATGACAAGCAAACAGTCTGGATGCACACTTCAAAGATGAGGTTTTAAGAAATGGAACTCCTCGAAAGTTAAAAATCTTGTGCTAACTAAGAGAATCAGTTGTGTTCTGTGCAGACTTTGCATCTTGTGTGCTCACAACACCATTACTAACAGCATTACTAATAGTTGACCCAGCAGTGAATGGCATCTGCCACTACTGCAAAATTTTCAGTTCAAGTGAATTGCCAGGAGAAACCGCTATCTATGGTTCTTTACTCTGAGACATACCTATAATCCCGCTCAGGGTTGGATGAGAAGTTTCAAGAATTGCCATATACATTTTACCGCATACCTTTCGTATTTCTGTCTTGATTTCAGTCTGAAATGTTGAATATTTCCTCATTTCTTGCAGCATATCGAAAATTCATGTGTACCCAAGTCTACCGGCTACTCCATTTAACAAAAGGACCTCCAGCATTACGAAACAGCATTGCCAGTTATTCCGGATGAAGCAAAAGTATACAATCCTATTCTTTACACATTCCGGATACCGGACAGATGGCCGAAGATGCTGACCCATCTGAGAGTTCGAAGTCCTCCTTTCTATTTGCAGTTGGACCATGCTATTGCTGTTATATGGTGTTTATTCTGCCCGAATGTGAAGAAAGTTATAGGTAAAATGTTTCAATGAAAGCCTATACTATATTTCACAGAAGTATGAAGTGAATAAAACTTTATCCCCTCCTTCTACATTCGTTAGTTGTCGTTCATATTCTCACGCGACTGGAATGTGTCGAATGTTTATTGGACAAGTAAAGAGAGATTGAATGAGGTAGAGAGCTTGTAGCGATAGGAGGGTCTAAGAGGTTTTCTTCATTCCACATTCTCCTGAAATATACAACAATGAAATAATTTCCATAGTTCATCATTGACTGACTTCGGATACTTTTGATCGATTGTTCATGCAATATCTTAGTCTTATTCTATTCTTATATGCATTTTACTTTTCTGTTCTTGAACTTACGTTGAACATAACAAATCTTTAGGTTGTTCCTTTCTGAAATTAACATTATTATGTTTGAGTCAGTTCTTACGACTGATAAGCTGAAAATTTGCGCTATTCACCAATTTTTTCGATGTACCGGGTGTCCTAAACTCGTTGTCTAGTGAGGGGATTACAAAAACCCGATGAGCTAGAATAAAATGTAATAAAGTAAAATTGATAACTTCAATGAATTTTACTGCAAAAAAGTGCCTGTATACTGTTTAAGTTTCATGTTTATAACTTCAGTAATAAAGAAGATATAAAAACTTTTTATTTGACGCCATTCTCAACTTTCTCTAATAGCTCGAAAACGGTTCGACTTAAAAGGATGCGGTTTTCAACAAATTAATTCTTTCAAAATCGAGCACGAAAGGTGCCACTCATTTCGTTCTGACTCATCGGGTTTATGAGATCCCCTCATTAGACAACGAATTTTGGGACATCCTGTACAGTACCGTCAATCAGAAAGTGAACTTTACAAACCGTATTTGGAATATATTAGTTGATTAAATCAGGCTTTGATACATAATAGCTCTATTATGTGGAATTGGATCGCTAATTCACGAATGTGTCAAACTCAAAAGCTTCGTGGATTCATTATTAGGGGGTCGCAAGTTATTAGAAGTTGAGGTCAAACCACTGATACCTGAGGGATGCCATTTTAATATCAATACGGTCTAATAATATACTTTATCCCCGACTATTGAACAATACACTCATTATACGTCTGTGTGCTCGGCCCTAATAAGACCCATTAATCACAAGTGAATAATGAGTTATTATTCACTGCTGTCAGATGCTTCATAAATATAGCTTCAATATAATATTCTTTGAATTGATATTTTTTCAGTATTTTAAAGTACTCCAACTAACCTTGTCAATAGAGGGAAAAAATCTACTTTATTACTTCAATTAAAGCAATTTTCATTACAAAACATACAATGACATGTTCTTCAAATATTTCTCATGTGTCAGCTTGACTTTTTCCATTCTTGTAATAGGAGGGTCTTGCCACGTTCTCCAAATGTTAAAATCTTCAAGAAATATATTCAGTAGTCGTGGATAAAGTATAGTATGCTCGTATCCTAAACCTCGTGAATGATAGCTTTTATAATAAGCTCCTTGCATAATATACTATTACTAATTATTATTATAATGTAAGAGAAACATTTCGATCCAGAGCAAAGTTTACCAAAAGAACGTTTCTAATTATATGAGTTGAAAATGCTTTTTCCATTCTTATAGGCATTGCCCAACTCCATTGGGCACTCAGCTTCCTGAATTCCTTGAACAACAGAAAACACCAACGCCCTACAGATGTTCAGCTAGTATAGATGCTATTGAGGATTACTTGATAGAGCTGTATGCCGATCTCAGCAATAAACTGGATCCCCTGAAAAACATGGAAAAGTCTCAAAAAGAAGAGGAGGATTCGCCTGTACATGCTGAAATTCCCTTTTCTCATAATTACAGTGAATTGCTGCCCAAAGCGGAACAAATAACTGAGTCTGGACTGACAGGAGGACCATTGGCAAACGTTGACGATGTCTTCAGAAGAGAAGTCGATGGATTCAAAGAAGTTGTTGGGACAGAATCTGTAGAACTGATAAGTAAGACCAAATATTGATCCTTCACATTCTCTTTTAGCCCCAATAGTTTGCCTAATTTAGTATGGAGTTCAAATTTGAAAGGTGGCATTCCATTCGAAGTAAAAAGTTAAAAGTGTTTCAGATCGGCAAGGCTACAGATTACAAAGACAAAAATCTCTATACCAAAAAATTCAATTTTGAAAAAAGTTATGAAGGGTTTTCCAAATAAGAGGTGTTATTTCGAATAGCCCGCTATTTCGGTAGATGTCACGTTCGAAGCTGACATTTTTTACATTTGACAAGTAGAAACAACGCCATTAATAAAAATGGAACGATACACGATTCCTGAACGCATTAAAATTCACTATAAAATGGTGAAAATTTGGCATAGGAAAACTCGAACATTTTGGGTCGTCGTGAAGCCCCTTGTCGGACCGCAATAAAGAAATTGGTGGAAGAATTCGAGGAAGAATTGAGGCTTATAATGTTCAGTTAACACAAAAACTCAAGGCGGCCGATCATCAACAACGTCGTGTCTTCGCTGATTGGGTCGTTGAAATGCATGAAAATGATCCGGAATTCCATCGAAAAATCATCTTGAGTGATATGGGGCCCAATTCCACCTCGGTGGCTTCGTCAACAAGCAAAATTGTCGCACCTGGGGCTCGGAAAATCCAGGATTTATTGGTGAAAAGCATCTCCATCCTCAACGTGTGACCGTTTGGTGCGGTTTATGGTCTGGCGGATTTATTGGACCTTATTTTTCGAAAATGAGGCTGGAGAAACAGTTACAGTGAATGGATTGCGCTATCGAGCGATGATTAATGATTTTTTATGACCAAAATTGGATAGTATTGATCTGGACCACGTTTACTTTCAACAAGATGGCGCTACATGCCACACAAGCAACGAAACCATTGATCTTTTGCGGGAAAAGTTTCCGGACCGTGTTATCTCTCGAAGAGGTGATCATAATTGGCCACCGAGATCTTGTGATTTAACACTTTGCGACTTCTTCCTTTGGGGCCACGTGAAAGAGAAGGTCTACGCCAATAGCCCAGCGTCGATTCAAGACCTTAAAGATGGAATTCATGAGGCTATCAAGGATATACTTTGCGATTTGGTTATGGAAATTTTGATTAAAAGGATATGGTCCTCTAAGCGTGGTCGTGGTGGTCATTTGCCTGATGTTATTCTCCACTATTAACGGCATAGCTTCTTCTTAATAATGAAATAAACATCCGATCATTAATATTGAAAAATGGCATTTTTCTTTGAATATCAAAATAACACCTCTTATTAGACAACCCTTCATAATATTATTGTGCTGCTTTGAGTTTTTTTTTCAATAATGCATTCACAACTAAACTATCTTGCAGCCTCCAAATCGAGAGAAGCTGCTATCGACTATCTTACTGAAACGAGAAACAAGCATATGAAAAATATGACGAAAGAAGTAGAGAGGATCAGATCATTGGATAATCTACTGAGTATTATTAGACCAGCTGAAGAGGATAGAGCCCTTGATAGTTTGTTGAATTCTCTTCTGAGGCAGGATGAATCTTCTGATATCAATGATACTTCTGATTTTTTGAGGACACATACTAACGTTTCCTCTGATATAAACGATACTTCTGAGATAGGAAGAGGAGCAGAATAATTATGTGAATGTGATGAAAATATATTAAGTGGGCAATTCCAGTAATTTAATTTGTTATGTTTCCGACAACAGGTTGGATTCAATTGAAACTGAAATGATATCAATGTCCTCAAAACAAATAAAAATCTACTTTTTCGCAGTATATTACTCAAACAAATCAGACACGAATTTGTAATTGAGAAATATTTAATTGATTTGAAATCGATTCGATTTTACTGCTGAATGCAATAACTTGATACACCACAACTGTTAACTTGATATTATTCGCAATTAAATTTATTTCAAATGTAGGAGTGATCATCGTCTCATATTATTCACAATATACAGGGTGAACCACAGTTGATGGTTCACTGAAAACGGAAAGAACGTAGAAACACTGGTCTATCGATCAAAAATATTTTCACAGATGCCGTGTTTCTGGTTATAAAAAAGTATTAGCAAATTTGAAATTGAATAAGAAACAGCCGTATATGATAGCATCTCTATTTTTAAATTGTAATTCAGAAAAGCAAATTGAATATCAGAAGAAGAAAATTGTAATTCAGAATAGTGAATTGAAATTCAGAATAAGGAATTGAATTTCAGAATAGTTATATTTAATTAAGAAATAGAAACTCGTAACTCAGAAAAAGAAAATTGTAATTTAGAAGAAAGAAATTGTAATTCTGAATTGGTTCAATATACAGGGAGTCCCATTACTCGACGTCAACCCGGAACCGGGTGAAAAGGCAAGTAATGCTGGTTGTCAGAAAAATAAAAAAAAATATCTAAGTTGCATGATTTTAAAATAATGCGCATTTAAAAAAAAACACGCAAAATTCCACACCCTGTGCTCCTGTTGCCACAAATATCAACTTTTTCCAACTTTTTTCTTTGCTGTGTAACCTTGAATAATGCTTGTCTAAACTGTAATCAAAATTTTGATACCAGCTGCTCTAGGTTTCATAAAAATGGGGCTCACTTCTCAGAAAAAAAATTCGAAATAAACAATTGCCTAGTTTCAACTGACCTGTATTGAAAAAAAATGTACTACGTAGGTTTGGCATGTTTTTTCAAAAGTTGGCACATTTAGTAAGGATTCCAAAATTGTATAATACTTGTTTAATTGTAGCTGCCGTAGTTTAAATTTATTTTCGATTGCCTTTAAATACACTTTTTCGTTAACTGCTTCCCAGTAAAAAAGTCCAATGGATTCAAGTCCAGTGAACGGGCCGGCCACGAGATTGGACCAGAACGTCTGATCCATCTTCCGGGAAAAAATGTTATCAAAAAAAAAATTTCCAGAGAAAATAATTTTCCAGAAAATTTTTTCCGGAGAATTCCTCTGAAAATTTTTTTTTCTGGTAACATTTTTTCCCGGAAGATGGATCGGACGTTCTGGTCCAATCTCGTGGCCAGCCCGTTCACCGGACTTGAATCCATTGGACTTTTTTACTGGGAAGCAGTTAACGAAAAAGTGTATTCAAAGGCAATCGAAAATAAATTTGAACTACGGCAGCTACAATTAAACAGGTATTATACCATTTGGAATCCTTACTAAATGCGCCAACTTTTGAAAAAACATGCCAAACCTACGCAGTACATTTTTTTTCAATACAGTCAGTTGAAACTAGGCAATTGTTTATTTGAATTTTTTTTCTGAGAAGTAAGCCCTATTTTTATGAAACCTAGAGCAGCTGGTGTCAAAATTTTGATTACAGTTTAGACAAGCATTATTCAAGGTTACACAGCAAAGAAAAAAGTTGGAAAAAGTTGATTTTTGTGGCAACAGGAGCGAAAAGACTGTCACAGGGTGTGGAATTTTGCGTGTTTTTTTAAATGCGCATTATTTTAAAATCATGCAACTTAGATTTTTTTTTTATATTTTCTGACAACCAGCATTACTTGCCTTTACACCCGGTTCCGGGTTGACGTCGAGTAATGGGACACCCTGTATATCACAGTTAATAATATGTATGAATATTCATATCTTTGTTTACCTAATAGTATGTAAATAATTAAAATTGAGATATGATTTCGTTCAAAATGGGTAGCGTAAAATAATTATAATGGTGAGCATTGTCAACTGCTTACTAACTTTGTGAAACATTTTCTGAAATTGAATTGATGACTTCTGAATTACAATTTCCTTTTCTGAAATTCAATTTGTACGTTTCTGAATTACGACTTTCTTTTCCTGAATTCCAACTTTCTATTGAAGTTATAAAATTTTGAATTGAAAGTAATCTGCACAAAAATATAAGGCAATCGTTTTATCGTTCAAAAACCTATCTCTATAGGTTTGAAAAGTACAAAAATATTCAGGATATTCAGACTAATCTGAAATTGCTTTGATACACAGGATATTTCATATTAAATTTTAAAGTGTTCAGTACTTTTTGATATAACTGGCAATAATCAATAACGTAGTATTTCCTGTTCGAAGTTTTGGGTTAAGGGTACTATTGACTCTGGCCCAGCTGTGTACTAGGCAATGTTTTCTCACATGTCAATGAATACAGATTCAATATGTTTGCACGAGGAAAACTAATGGGTGTTCGTTGAGAGCTTAAGAATTTCAGATCAGAAAAAAAAAACAAATATATCGTTGAAATAATAGTCATTTCATTTTTAATGTGAAATGAAATCTGCTTTCTCGAGTAAAATTCTCGAAGATATTTCAAGGAAATGCCAAAAAATTTACAAATTAATGGGAAAATACTGACCTATCTTTTGACCTTGAATATGCTTCAAGTTGAAAGTCGTAGATGAATTTATTAATTATACTTCAAACTAGAAATTATATCTCAAGATTTCTCAAATGGTTCAGTTTTAATTCAAGTTGTCAAGTCCATATTGGAAAAAACGTATAAAAAAGGCTGGTTAAAATGATATCGGCATTTCAAAATAATATAAAAAATACATGTAAATGGTGTATTTTTCCTGTGGAAAACTGTCCCGACAGCCTCGAAGGAATTTTTCCCAATTACGCAATATAAAATAGATGTGCTCAAGAATATGCAAAAATTTGGGTTATTCCTGAAAAATAAATTGAAATTAATGTGTTTTCACGAGTAAACCATTGAAGATATTCCACGAAAATGAACGAAAAAGTTGCAAATAAATGGGAAAATACTGACCTATCTCTAGACCTTGAGTATGGTAGATAAAATTTCCTAATTAGACTAATACTAAT
Organism: Propylea japonica; assembly: GCA_013421045.1. Classification (NCBI taxonomy): domain Eukaryota; kingdom Metazoa; phylum Arthropoda; class Insecta; order Coleoptera; family Coccinellidae; genus Propylea; species Propylea japonica. Next base: position 48,555,336 of record CM024240.1, read on the forward strand.
AAACTGGAAATAACATTTCAGGATAACTCAAATGGTTTACCTACTTGTAATTTAAGTTGTTATTTAAAAAACCGATAGTATGAAAAAGGCTAGTAGAAATTGATGTTAGAAATTCAGCGTAATATTTAATAATGCCTAGCAAAAAAACTTTAATGTTTTTCTCGTGGAAACCAACCTCGATAAATTCGCATGAATTTTTCTTTCTCAATTACTAAATACAGGGTGTTACATAATAGTATGTCACAACAAAAGAGAATGAATCTACGTATAATTTCAAGAAAAAAAGTCCATATAAACATGGGTCCGTATATGCTTCCTTACGGAGCTACAGGGTGTTGAAATTTCCCAAAATAATTGTTTTTTTCCTCATAACTCCTGCAGTTTTTGAGATATTAAGTCCAAATTTGGAATGCGAGCTATTTTCAACAGTCTCCACCATTGCATGTCCTGAATCTTAACTAGAATCTACAGGGTGTTTTCTGTAGATTCTTGTTAAGATTGAGAACGTGCAATGATGGAAGCTGTTGAAAATAGCTCGCATTTCAAATTTCGACTGACTATCTCGAAAACTGCTGGAGTAATATGAAGAAGACCCATTTTTTTTTGGAAATTTCAACACTCTGTAGCTCCGTAACGAAGCTTTTAGGGACCCATGTTCATAAAAAACTTTTTCTTAACATAAAATGTAGATTCACCCCTTCAAGTTGTGACACACTACTATGTAACAACCTGTATTGATGCGCTGAAGAATATGCTAGATTTCGAAAAATATGTATTATTCATAACCGCACAACAATACGGAATAATCGATTATGTATTGTTTGATAGGGTACGCAGAATATCAGAGTTTTTTAATTTTGATTAATTTCGACCATGTACCAACGTCATAAGGACGTCGGTACAATAGTCGATTGCCTCCTGAAAAATTTGTATTGGGGTCGCGATGAACAGTTGAGTAGCTACATTGGCCCTTTCATTTCTTCCGAATCAGCAGAAATTGTGATGTTCTCATGAGTACCAACTGTGTGTAGTGAAGGAGATATTTTTTAAGGTGGGTTCATTTTGGTATCGAATAGAAATAAGATGATGCTTAATAATGGCGGTGAATTCACATTTTCCAAAATGAAAAGAATCTTGTTTTGCTTGTCCAATAAACAGGGCGTTTGGTAGTTTAAGGTTTTGCTTAAAAATGGATATTCTACACCATTTCCAAATGTATTTAGAAAGCGTCAATAGTATTTCAGAATAGTCAATTGTATTTCAGAAAACGTCAAATGTATTTCAGAAAACGTCAAATGTATTTCAGATTAGTCAATTGTATTTCAGAAAGGGTCAATTGTATTTCAGAATAGTCAATTGTATTTCAGAAAGCGTCAATTGTATTTCAGAAAGTGTCAATTGTATTTCAGATTATATCATATGTATTTCAGAAACCGTCATATTTAATTCAGAAAGTAGGAATATCATTTTAATTTCCAAATATCACAGTTATCTCGATTTCAGTGTGGTCTCGGGACTGAGGAGGATAAACCGTATTTAAAATGAACATTTCTGCTATATGTAAATGTGTGTACCTCTATAAATTGAATTCAAATGACCATTTTGGAAATACAATTGATGATTTCGGAGATGCAATTGACTTATCTGAAATGCAATTGACGCTTTCTGAAATACAGTTGACTAATCTGAAATACAATTTACGCTTTCTGAAATACAATTGAATAATCTGAAATACAATTGACCCTTTCTGAAATACAATTGACGATTTCTGAAATACACTTGGAAATGGTGTATACGCAAATTGCGTCGAGTAAAGCATGGTCCGAAAATCTATGATTACGAACATATGGCGAGATTCATTTAGTGAAAAATACTTGACTTTAAATATTCAATAATTATACAGTGGAACTACCCTACAAGGAAAGCGCTAAATCCGCAAAAAAATTCGTTATAACGAAATCTCGTTATACAGAAAATTTGTTTCTATAGTCGGCAATGTAGCGGTCGACTTCACTGATAAATTTAAGTTTTTTATTCAAACTTAATCACTTGCTTTCAGACATTTTTGCACAACTTTTCAGACTTGGTCGGGATTTATTACGTACGTCCGGAAAAAATTCGAAGAAAACCCTTATACCTTTTTACCAATGCCCATTTAAAAAGTGATTTTCTTTGAATATTTTGTTATATAGAGAATTTACTTCGTTTTTAAAGGGTGTTTTTTTAACATGGAATTTGGATTGAAGATGCAATGTCTTGTACGAAATTCGTAATACAGAGATATTCGTTATACAGACGTTCTTTATAGAGATGTTCCCCTAAATTTTTCAAAGCTGAGAAGATAGTCCTCATTACTTGTGAAAAAGTATTCATTAAAAATTCTGATAACCCGAGATATACAGGGTCATAAATAGTTGCACCTGTTTCCCTCATAAAATCTTGATGAAAGAATTGAGAATTACTCGAAAAAAGTATTATGAACCTGGTGTACAAAAGTGAGGAAAAATTCCGTGTTTTGTGAGCTTTTCAAAAAGATACATTTCTTTCATACAGTCAAAAAATATTTCCGGACAACCAAACAGGTAACACCCTTTTTCGTGTTTCAGATTTCCTCATTTTTACTCGTGATTCGTAAGCGGGTTATGGTTCGATCACTCGAGTGAAATAGTGGATATCGGATGACCCCAAAAGTTCAAAAGTTTAATTATAAGTTAATAGATAATAGATTTGATGTGAACTTAAAAAATCTAATTATAATTTACATGCTTGGGAATTCAATTCAAGGCTGAAATAAAAAATTAAGAAAGATCTGAGCAGGTGCTTTTGAGCGCTCGTGTGTGGAACAATTTTTGTAAATCACTTGAGATTGATACTAAATACAGAGTGTCCCAAAAGACAAGTAATGCTGGTTGTCAGAAAAATATAAAATGCATGATTTTAAAATAATGGGCATTTAAAAAAACTCGCAACATTCCACACCCTGTGAGAGTATTTTTGCTCTTTTTGCCACAAATATCAACTTTTCCAACTTCTTTTTGCTGTGTAACCTTGAATAATGCTTGTCTAAACTGTAATCAAAATTTGGATACCAGCTGCTCTAGGTTTCATAAAAATAAACAGTTGATATTTGTGGCAACAGGAGCGAAAAGACTGTCACTGGGTGTGTAATTTTGCGTGGTTGTTAAATGCCCATTATTTTAAAATCATGCAACTTAGATTTTTTTGACAACCAGCATTACTTGCCTTTTCACCCGGTTCCGGGTTGACGTCGAGTTTTGGGACACCCTGTATATTAATGCAAAACCTCAGCACGATCGGAATAATAGTCTGGAAATTCTCCAAAAACTGAAATATGTTAAAACTTGACCACTAAAATAATTAAATCCTATGGTTTTGATGATGCGATCTTCTTGAAATTTTGCATGAAAATTCAGTAGGTATATCGATATTCAGACACAAACTGGATATTACTAGAATTGGATGTCTTGTTTTGTTATGGAAATATGGGGATGTTTTTTTTTCAATATTCCAATTGAGTTTTCTATGGTTCAGATGATGCGATATTCTTGAAATTTTGCGTGAACGTTTAGTATATCAATCTTCATTTACAAAATTAATTTTAACTTTATTCGGATATCCTGTTATACAGGTTGATTCCTAAACATGCGGCAAAAATTCAGGTGGTTGTTCCTTGGACTATTTTAAGCATGTTTTGTCCCTTGATGATTTTTGAAAAACCTCTTTGTTTCGAAGATACAGGGCGAACAACATTTTTCATATTTTTAGAATTAATAATAGTTTAAATAAAAATGCGTACCGCACTGTGTTTACTAAGTAGGTACAATTTATTTTTAAATTTGTTTAACAACATTCCAATTACTAAAAGCGGCCAGTTTTTTGACTTAAAATTGATAAGTTCAGATGGTAAAGGAATACAGATTATACACGGTTTTCATTTGAATTCGTTTTGTGATGTATTAGCAATTAACATTTTATCTTTGACTATTATGAATCGCTATACAAACAGTTTTTGTTGGTTAAGTTAAATTTTCATGTAATTTAATAAATGTTATTATCTAAAATTTTGTTTCCCCTGTATCTTCGAAACAAAGAGGTTTTTCAAAAATCATCGAGGGCAAAATAGGTATTCTTAGAATAGTCCAAGGAACAATCCTCTGAATTTTTGCTGCATGTTTAGGAAACACCCTGTATATGAAGTTTCTTCTTTTCAATATTCCAATGGAATTTTCTATGGTTTTGTTCACACTATGCCCACAAAATTTTGCATATACACTCGTTTAGGTAAAACCAGCGCTAAAAAAAAGACCCTGCTTTGAACGAAGCCTCTGGTTGATGAGTAATTATGATTTAATGCAAAAATTGAACGTGAGATAACCTTAAAAAAAAATCAATCTAACACTGCTTTTTGTGAGAGTTTTTATCTTGTGAGAACTAACGAACAAAGAAAATATTGTTATGTATATGAATGAAAATAAAATAAATATTGAGTTATTCGAATACTCATCCTTCAACAAACAAAAGCCAAAATTGCTCGAGATTTAAATATTTTCCTGGTAGTTTCTACAACCTTCGATTTTTTTTTTAATTTATTAAGTTTTGGTATTCTTCTCTTCATCGAATGATGATCAACTATGAAGTCCATGAAAATTTCCTTTTTATCATCTTACTATGTAGGAAGTTCCACTGTTATTAATACTTTTTTTCTGTCATATTAGCGAGCTATCATTATACGGAATATCATCTCTTTTTTCATTTTCAGTTAATTGAAACGTATTTTTAATTATGAATTGGCCATTGATGCTTTTAATGCAATTAATGTTAATTTAAGGAAGCGGACTTTTTTACGGCGAACTTGAATTTCAGGCTTTAATTCGAATAATTTCATTTCAGATCGAGGCAGTCGATTGTTATATATTCAGAGAACAATCATATTCAAAATCATAAATGCTGATTATCATATCCATCAACAAAAGCTGAGTTTCTTCGGTCTACTCCTTTTTCTTTGGACTGACAGTAAGTGAATAAGTTTTTCCGGAAAATTCGTTATCACACTCATGAAAACTGTGGATAATCGCTGTTACTGTTATCATTAACGTTATTGTTGTTTTCATTGTGCATAAAGTCAGGGAAGTGATCGTTGAGGAAAAGAAAAATATCAGTATCATTCAAGGGACTGCCAATTATTGTTATCTCGTTTCGGTACAATGGAAATTTCACAAAAATTTGATATGATTTCATAGACGTTAGTTACCTGAATAGTTTCTCGAATTCAAGATTATTTTGATAGAAGTTGGAACACCTACTAAGAAAAATAATGGAAAAATTCAATCTTACATAAAGACTATGCAGAGTGTGCAAATTGGTAGTAAAAATCAACATATACGGGGTGAGCCTTTCAATTTTTCATTTTAAATTTATATAGATTCCTGTCATTGAGTAAAAACACTTTTTTGTCATTTTTTTCAAATTTAGCTCGTTTATAATCTCTATACAGGGTGTTCCTAAATTGAACGTACAAACGAAAAGGAGAGATTCCTTAAGTGAGTTTAAGAAAAAAAGTCACATAAACATGGGGTCGCAAACGATTCGTTTTCGAGATACAAAGTGTTGAAGTTCTAATTTCTGATCAAATATTGTTGTGACAGTCATAAAATCGTAATGAAAATAGTAGTCTAACTACATTCAAAAAAATAAATAGCCACAAATTCAACCACCTTCACTTTTTAAAAAACAAACGTTCAATAATTTGAAGTGTCAAAACTGGCACTGAATTCATTCACCACAGATTACAAACTGGCCTTCCTATCATAGTTACGAGAATTTCGAGAGAATCTTTCAAAATTTTTTTTCTCGAAATCGTTGGTAGATACGACAAAACTACAAGAGACCGAAAAGTTTAGTATAAGAACAAAGCTTCTTTTTACATTTTTTTCAAATTAACAGTTGCTCACCAAAAAAAAGTTCTGCAGAAGAACAGGTGGCAGTGTTCCAGAAAAAATACCACCCTATAGATCTTCTATCGAAATTGCCATGTCACGTGGTGAGAACTCTCAAATGTAATATCTATGCCAAATTTCAGTTGAATATCTGTGAAGTGTAGATACTATGAGGAAAAAACTTGAAAAAAATTCAAACTTCAACACTCTGTATCTCGAAAACGAAACGTTTGCGACCCCATGTTTATGGGACTTTTTTTTCTTAAACTCACTTAAGGAATCTCCCCTTTTCGTTTGTACGTTCAATTTAGGAACACCCTGTATATAATCCTGCATGATAGATTTGGGAGTTTCAATTTCATTGGCATTGGCACAAAATATTTTTTTTCGAAGAAGTTCATGCATATACAAAGTAAGCCAATCTTTAATTTTCGATTGCAACATGAAATAAAGAAAGACCTCTCAGTTGTTGACTAACTTCAAAAACTTTGCTATACTTTTAACACAATAATATTAACGAAGTAGAATATAATAATTTATCCACGACTATTGTAGAATCCGTCCATTGTACGTCTCTGTGCTAAGCCATAATAATACTAATTAATAACAAGGTATTAATGAGATATTAATCACTGCTGTCAGATGATTCATAGATTAAGCTTCGATATAATATTCCTCGAATTTGTATTCTAAAGTACTCCAACTTACAGATATAGGTATAACTTGCAATTGAGGGCAAAATCTACTTTTATTTTATCAATTAAAGCATTTTTTATTACAAAATACACAATGTCTAGTTCTCCAAAAATTTCTCATGTATCAACTTGACTTTTTCCACGCTTGTCATAAAAGGGTCTTGTCACGGTCACAAAATGTTTAAAATCTTTGAGAAATATATTCAGTAGTCGTCGATAAAGTATAGCATGCTACTCGCGTATAACGGCTGTTATTCACTCGGTATTTTGGGCCACTCGCCTACGGCTTGTGGGCCCTCCTCATGAATGATAGCATTGCATAATCCTTGTATGTCCTTATACAATTATAATAGCTATCATTATACGGTCGTTGCATAATATACTATTATTTGCTGCGAGGGTACTCAGTTGGCAAAATAGAATTTTTTGACAGAACTTCATCAATATTGAATGGTTGTACCTAATTCATTTATGTTTAGGTACTCAACATTTTCTGTTTGAATTATATATAAAAATTGTTTAATATGAATTTAAAATTTTTATTTTCATAATTTCCAATATTTGTCATGGTTTTTTGATCGGACGAATGGAAATTTGTAATTGAATGAATACTGATATAACCATAAAATAAATACCTAATGAATATTTTATCGATGACCCATTCTAACTGAAAGAATACGTAAATTAATTCACACTTCATTTTATGGATGTATTCTTTTATTTTCCTGGCCTTCAGTCAATGTAGAGTTTCATTTATCATATTGAAAACTATAAATTTTTTCACCTGTTTTTTTCTTCCTATCATTCATTCTTTGATTATTTTGTGATTCTTAAGGTGACTGTTGAATAACAAAGCTCGAACACAAAATGAAGTGAATGAAATTAAACATTTTGAAATTTTGTTCAAGAAAGTTACGTTGATTTCAGGTCAGTCTTGTTGTTTGGCTAAATATGTATTATGTCTTTGAATTTTCATATTTTTTTTAAATTTCGATTTTTGTAAATGCTTTTTTCAAATGTTGGTGAGCAGATGGTGCGTTTGGTGTTTAGTATTGCCTTTATTATGATTCTTTTTGGTTAATGTGAACAATGGAAAGAAAACGATTTACATGTGTTGGTTATTTTCATTGATTGATCTGAAAGAATAAGATTTCCATTCTGAAAAATGTGGAGTAATACTTTGATGTGTAAAATGGATTTTCCTCAAGTAAAGATCAAAACAATCATACGTTGAATGAAAAATTAGCAAAAACTCTTAGGGAATGGTAATTTTCCTCTTTCTGGAAACATTTAGAATTCATTACAATTCAGGAGTTTCCCATAGTTTTCAGATCCTGAGATGTTCACCTCAATTGGAAATTCTACGGGTTTATACAATTACCTATTCGAGGATCTAGCGGGTAAGTTATAATACTTACTTGAATGAAAACACTCAAAGAATCACCCTTTATATTGATTGCATTTTTGTCGTGCAATTTTGAATGACTTTTTTTTTATCAAACATAATCTTTCACTCTTTTACAGACCCAAGGGTGGAAGAATGGCTTCTCATGAAAAATCCCTCTGGTATTCTGACCATAGTAGCAGCTTATCTATATTTCGTTTTCATTTTTGGACCAAAGTATATGAAAAATAGGGAACCCTTCAAACTAACATACATGCTAGTATTATATAATTTTCTGCAAGTGGTACTTAGTGCATATATAATGATAGAAGTAAGTACTGCTTATAATATTTTATATAACATAAGGTAACTGCGATAAATTAGATCAATAGATCAATTAAATCACATTTTGAATGATCAATTTATTGATTAAAACATACTTCGCAGCATTTGGATAGTTCTTGGTTGAGGAACTACAGTTGGAAATGCCAACTGTGGATTATTCTTGGTCACCTCACGCATTAAGGGTAAGTCAATAATTTGTCTCAATATGACGATATAGATTTATGTGTTGCGTATCTAAGGATCTCAAACAATATTTCATTGTTTCTTAAAAACATTTTAGGTTTTCCTTCCCAGTCTCTGAAACATAAATAGGTAATTTAATAGTTATTCACTCAAACTAGGTTATTAAAGATAGCAACTAATGGTCAAGATATTTTTAACGCGCGAGCGGAGCAAAGGCGTTAATGGTAGATACCAATAGTCGCTCGATTAATAACCGATTGATTACAAGATTTTTCGACGATCTCAAT